>LR738711.1:144340218-144370857 GCA_902687465.1 Secale cereale
GCCCCCCGATGAACAGGACCCCTGTTTCGACTGTAGGAAGTCGAAGAGAAGTCAGTTTCTCCGTTTTGCGGTACGCCACACCCCTCCCGATGAACAGGACCCCGTTTCGACCGTAGGAGCTCGAACACAAGTCCGTTTCCTCCATTCTACGGTACGCCAGACCCTTCCTATTGAACAGGACCCCGTTTTGACCGTACGCGCTCGAATAGAAGGCCATTTTCCTCTGTTTTGCAGTACGCTAGTCCCCGTTATGGCTGTTCCGTCCAAGCGTGTTGGCTCCCGATGAACAGGACACATTCCCTTGCCTCCCGATGAACACGATGTAGTTTTTGCGTTCCGACCAAGCCGGTTGGCTGCCGATGAACCGGTCGCCATCACTGCTCTCCGATGCCTCTCCATGTACACGAGCCCTGGTCGTACGTATGCGTGAGTAGGCATTCGAGACCCCGCCCGTATGTACGTACGTGGCCTTATTTACTTTCTTGCACCCAAGCTGTACGTACGTGTACACGATATTGACGGGACTGCGTGACATACTACGCCAGCGCCTCTACTACGACACGTGCCCTTCCTAACTCGACCACGGTTCATCGTGCAGCCGGCGGATAGACCGATCGACCAGTATGTACATACACATTCGCGACCAGACAGACAACCCTACGTACAGTTTGACCGGGTGGGTCCCAGCTGTCAGGGAGGTAAGGAGGCACTTCCTTGTGTGCGAAGATATCGATGGTGGGTCCCAGCGGTCAGGGGTGAGAATCGTTTTTCGCCCATAATATGTACGCACTTCCTTGCGTGCGAAGATGTAGCCGGTGGGTCCCAGCAGTCAGGGGGACATTTTTTCACGAAATACGATGGCCCATCCGGTGGGTCCCGGCTGTTAGGTGGAGGAATCATTATTTTACGTGTAATAAGGAGGAACTTCCTTGTTGTGGCCGTGGACCCGGCTGTCGGCCTCTTCACCTACAGTACTCTTCGGATGGAAGTCATTCCTTGACTATATTGACCATGGCGTGCTGAGAGCACCAAGGCGGTGGACGACGGCGACGCCTAGGAAGGAGACGATGTCGGGCCGTGGAAGACGCGGCAGTGGATACCCACGCGGAGAAGAGTATGAGGGTTGACTGGTTCGGCTGCGGTGTGAGGCTGGAGTCACCGCAAAATAACAGGGGTTGTGCATGAGTAGAGGGATGGTCTGGTGATACGTATCCAGCGTATCTATAATTTTTTATTGTTCCATGTTGTAATATTATCATTCTTGGATGTTTTGCAATCATTTTATAGTCATTTTATATCATTTTTTGGTACTAAACTATTGAGATAGTGCCAAGTGCGAGTTGTTGTTTTCATGAATGTATCGTACTTGAGCATTGCGTGTAACTAATATGCGAATGTGTTTCATGAATGGATCAATGGTTGAGCATGATGGGCTAGGGATAAATTATTTTAGCATCGATATTTTGAAAGACATGGTTGCTTGTTGATATGCTTGAGTATTTAAATCTCATGTCAACACTAGACTATTGCTTTGAACCATATAAAAGTCCAAATGTCCATGCTATAAAGAAAATAATATGGTATGACATGATAGGCAGCATTCCACATAAAAAAATATGTTTTTATCATTTACCTACTCGAGGACGAGCAGGAATTAAGCTTGGGGATGCTGATACGGCTCCAACGTATCTATAATTTTTGATTGTTCCATGCTGTTATATTATCATTCTTGGATGTTTTACAATCATTTTATAGTCATTTTATATGATGCTTTGTAATAACCTATTGACATAGTGCCAAGTGCCAGTTGATGTTTTCTGCATGTTTTTTACATCGCAGGTAATCAATATCAAACGGAATCCAAACACCGCGAAACTTTCTGGAGATTTTTTATGGAACAAAAGACACCCAATGGGCCAGAGCTGGACCTGGGGGGTGCCTTGAGGGGGGCACAACCCATCACGGCGCGCCAGGCCCACTGGCATGCCCAGGTGGGTTGTGCCCACTCGGTGGCCTCCCGCACCACCTCTTTGCTCTATAAATACTCAGATATTCTAAAAACCCTAGAAGAGTCGACGAAATTCTATTCCAGCCGCCGCAAAGTCCAGAACCACTAGATCCAATCTAGACACCATCACGGAGGGGTTCACCATCTCCATTGGTGCCTCTCTGATGATGCGTGAGTAGTTCCTTGTAGACCTACGGGTCCGTAGTTAGTAGTTAGATGGATTCCTCTCTATCTTTTGGTTATTAATACAATGGTCTCTTGGAGATCCATATGATGTAACTCTTTTGCGGTGTGTTTGTTGGGATCCGATAAACATTGAATTTATGATCAGATCTATCTTTTTATATCCATGAAATTTATTTGAGTCTTCTTTGATCTCTTATATGCATGATTTATTATAGCCTCTTATTTCTTATCCAATATTTAGGTTTTGTTTGGCCAACTCGATCTATTTATCTTTCAATGGGTGAGGGAGTCCTATATTCAGGGGTCCCTAGTCATCCGGGTGGATGAAGCTGGGCCGCATTGATGGGGCGCATGAAGAAGAAGCAGAAGGCCCTCCCCGGATTCGGTCAGGACTCCTATGTACGTATAAAGGTAGGTGTAGAGTCCGGATGTATCAATTTATTCCTCCCCAAGTCACCCTTCTAACCCTAGGTCCACTCCGGTGTGTACATAACCAAGGGGTTTAGCCCGTAGAGAGGATCATCTGACAATATCCTCATAGGCTAGACCTAGGGTTTAGCCATTACGATCTCGAGGTAGATCAACTCTTGTACACATATTCATCCATTCTAATATAGCAGGAAGTAGGGTTTTACCTCGATCGAGAGGGCCTGAACCTAGATAAACATCGTGTCCCCAGCCTCCTGTTACAATTGATCCTCTAGACGCATAGCTTGGGCCCCCTACCCGAGACCTGCCAGTTTTGACACCGAACATGGTGCTTTCATTGAGAGCTCCGCTGTGCGCTCGCGGTGAGCGATCGATGGCGCGTCTCGTCTTCAATGACGGGATCACTCTCGGAAATAACCTGGCTATCAGCCAGGTCCTCCAGCTAGGCGGGTTCACCGTATGCACCCGCATGGCCTCTAGGCCGACCGCACTCCCTGCGGTCGTCGAGCATCACCTTTATGCCGACTCCGGCCACTCCGATGACGCGACTTCGGCAGAAATCTCGCCCATAAACGAGCTGCAGGATCGCATCGCCGCCAGGGGCTTTCTTTGCCAAGAGATCAAATCGGACTTGAATCCGGCCATGACGAGCTCCGCACTTCTCCGATCACTCATTTGGTAGTAGTAGTGGAGGACAGAGCCATAGATACTTCTCCTCTACAGACGAAGACCGCAACAGTCTGGATCTCCAAACCCATCAAGCCGAACACCTCCCAGTCAGGAGGCGCATTATGTTCTTTGAGCTCTGGGACTGACGCCGGACCCAAAGGGCAATTAGATCCCATCGAAGCCAGACTGCCACCATCGGGGGTTGTTAAAACCATGAATACCACCATGGGTCAGGATTCAAAATTTCCAACACCCACCCACCCTAGGAATTTTTTTTCAAGTAAATCCGGAATCCCGGACATAGATGACCTCGCGAACATACAACAGCAGCCCGAGGAAACGATCAACCACTTTTGGGCGAGATTTCTACTTGTTAAAAACAAGGTCAGGGACTGCTGCGATGACAAAGCGGTTTCTCTATTTCACCGCAATTGCACGGACGTGGGAGTCTTGAACGCCCTCAACCGACGTCATGTTCTGTGTTTCACAAAATTATCGCAGTTAGTACGGAAATACTGCGCAATGGGAAATACTTGGAAAGCCTAGAATATACCTCTAGAACAGTCCATATCCGGATAGTACATCACCAAAGCTAAGCGGACTCACCCTAGTTGGTCATCCGATAGCATTCCTATTGGCAAGATGAACAAGCCTCTTTTTAGGCACAGGTCCGTACTAGACGAACTACTCGATACACCTTACCAAATAACGCAACCCCAGACAATGTCCTAAACCATCGCCTTAGAGCATGTTGGGTACTCCGGCAGGTAGCAAACAGAGGTACGGCAATTCTTGCCACCGCCGCACCAAGGGAGAAAGACATCAATGTCTTCACTGTCTTCGAGACATTCCCCTCAAATAATGTTCGCACGAGATCAAATCGTGAACTTGCCGAGGGTTACCAAATTAGCTCTGCAAGCCCATGGAGCGACACGACAATTAGCTTTTCTGCCGAAGATGCACCTCGAGTCCGGCCGATCCGAGCATCAGCAGCTCTTGTACTAGATCCAACAGTGGACAGCTTCCGCCTCACTAAAGTACTTATGGATGGAGGAAGCGGACTCAACCTCATACATGAGGAAACGCTTGCGAAAATACAGGTCGACAAATCCCGCATTGAGCACTCCAACACAACATTTAGGGGAATTACACCAAGCCGCGAGGCCAAGTGTTCGGGAAGCATTAAGCTCGATGTAGTGTTCAGCTCACTCGACAACTACAGATCGGAGGAACTACTCTTCCACATTGTGCCCTTTCACAGCGGATACCACGCCCTTCTAGGACGAGATGCTTTCTTGCGCTTTCAAGCTATATCCCATTACGGGTACATGAAGCTTAAAATGCCAGGGCCCAACGGGGTGATCACAATAACAAGTGAGATGGATAGAGCACTCCGCGCTGAAAACAAAACGGCACCCTTAGCCTTAGAGGCATTATGCGAAGCTCTCGCGACTGAAGAGCTAACCACCCTACGATCAAAGGTGGATGCCGACAACGTCATCCTCGCCAAAAGATCGAAGTCTACCTCCTTCAATCCCACTGACGAAATCATCAAATTCCAAGTGCACCGAATGGACCCTAACAAAACTGCATCCATCGGGGCACAGCTGGGTCCGGCGGTAGACAGCGTACCCGCCTTCCTTTGGGAAAATTGGGTATATTCGCCTGGCACCCTTCATACATGCTAGGAATCCCACGCAGGTTGGCCGAACACAGCCGCAATATTATAAAAGGTTTCAAACCAGTCAAGCAATCACTGCAATGATTTTTCGAACCAAAAGACAAGCAATTGGAGAAGAGTTAGCCAAACTATTGGAAGCTGGATTCATCAGAGAAATTAAACATCCGGATTGGCTAGCCAACCTAGTCTTGGTACCGAAGAAGGATAAATCCTGGCGCCTCCGTGTCGATTTCACAGACCTGAATAAGGCTTGCCCAAAGGATCCCTTTCCTTTGCCCCGCATTGACCAAATTATCGATGCAACGGCCGGACACGACTCGATGTGTTTCCTAGATGCTTATTCCGGATACCATAAGATAAAGATGAAGCAATCCGATCAGGCTGCAACGGCATTTATCACCCTGTACGGCCCCTTTTGTTTCAACACGATGCCCTTCGGACTCAAAAACGTTGGCGCCACATATCAACGCATGATTCAAACATGCTTAGAAAAACAAACTGGCAAAATAGTGGAGGCATATGTTGACGACGTAGTCGTAAAGACCAAACACGTCGAGACCTTGGTGGATGATCTCCATCTTACGTTTGGCAACCTCCGAGAATATGACATAACGCTCAATCCGGAAAAATGTGTCTTCGGCGTTCCAGCCGGAAAGCTATTAGGGTTCATCGTATCCCATAGTGGAATGGAAGCTAACCCAGCCAAAATCCGGGCCCTGTCAGAACTCAAAATACCAACCGATCTCAAGCAAGTGCAAAAACTAGCATGCTGTGTAGCGCCTTCAAGCCGCTTCATCTCCAGATTGGGAAAAAAGCATTGCCACTTTACAGATTTCTACGGCGCACTGACAATTTCGAATGGACAAATGCGGCCACAGCTGGATTGGAAGAAATAAAAGCTCTACTATCAAACAACCCAATCCTAGCCGCCCCCAGTGTTGGCGAACCAATGTTGCTGTACATATCAGCTACTCACCAGGTGGTGAGTGTCGTGCTCGTCGTCGATCAAGCCGAAGAGGGACATAAATTCACGGTTGAAAAGCTCGTATACTACATATCCGAGGTTCTAACACCGTGTAAGTCACGGTACCCCCACTATCCAAAAATTGCATATGCAATCTTCATGTCATCTCGGAAACTCCGGCACTACTTTCAAGAGTGTTCGATCACCGTGGCATCCGAGGTACCACTCAATGATATTATCAATAATAAAGACGCCACGGGACGCATAGCCAAATGGGCCATTGAGCTCTTACCATTCCAAATATCCTACAAGCCGCGCCGGACTATTAAATCCCAGGTGTTGTCCGACTTCATCGAAGAATGGACCGAAGCCGAACTCCCTAAAGAGTACGGCTCATACTCCCACTGGACAATGTACTTCGATGGTTCCAAAATGCTATCCGGACTGGGGGCTGGTGTAATACTGACATCTCCAATAGGGGATACGGTTCGGTATAGCTTACAGATTATGTATACGGACTCAAACAATGCGGCCGAATATGAGGCCCTATTGCATGGTCGTCGACTAGCAGTATCCATGGGCATACAATGCCTCGAGGTACGCGGAGACTCAAACCTCGCCATCTCCCAGATCAACGGGGATTTTGATATGAAGGATTCAAAAATGGCAGCCTGTCGCAATGCCATATTGAAAATGTCGGCTCGATTTGAGGGGTTGGAATTCCATCACGTAGCCCGGGAAAACAACCAGGCAGCTGACGTACTCGCACGCATGGGAGCTAAACGTGACCTCGTCCCACCGAACACATTTGTGGAACGGTTGTTTAAGCCGTCAGTAACATGGCAGGACGCGAGTGGCGATACAAATACGGATCCAAACACACCCCCAGCCAAACTCAATCACGATGACATCGGAGATCCAAGCATGGAGATAGCTCCTTCGGCTTACGAAATAATGGCCATCATAGCCCCCTGGATAGAGCCTTTCCTAGCTTATATATACGTCTCCTACGTTTCTATAATTTTTAATTGTTCCATGCTATTATTTATGATGTTTTGGATGTTTAATGGGCTTTGTTATACACTTTTATATTATTTTTGGGACTAACCTACTAACCCAAAAGCCTAGTCCAGATTGCTATTTTTTGCCTATTTCAGGGTTTTACAGAAAAGGAATATCAAACGGAGTCCAAACGGAATGAAACCTTCGGGAGAGATATTTTTGGAGCAAAATACGCACAGGAGACTTGAGAACCACGGAGTAGGGCACATGTGGCATCCACGAGGGTGGGGGCGCGCCCCCTGCCTTGTGGGCCCCATGTCTGGCCCCCAGTGCCCTCCTTCTTGCTATATATATCTACGCACCCCGAAACCATCAGAACAACAGAGAAAACCCAAGTTCCACCACCGCAACCTTCTGTTCCCGTGAGATCCCATCTTGGGGCCTATTCCGGAGCTCCGCTGGAGGGGGGATCTACCATGGAGTGCTTCTACATAATCATCATCACCTCACCATGAGTTGTGAGTAGTTTACCACAGACCTTCGAGTCCATAGCTAGTATCAAGATGGCTTCTTCTCTCTCTTTGGTTCTCAATACCAAGTTCTCCTCGGTCTTCGAGGAGATCTATTCGTGGTAATCTCTTTTTGTGGTGTGTTAGTCGAGATCCGATGATTTGTGGGTTTATGATCAAGATTATCTATGAGAAATATTTGGTTCTTTTCTGAACTCTTTATGTATGATTATAATATCCTTGCAAGTCTCTTCGAATTATTGGTTTGGTTTGGCCAACTAGATTTATAGTTCTTGCAATGGGAGAAGTGCTTGGCTTTGGGTTAAATGTTGCGGTGTCCTTTCCCAGTGATAGTAGGGACAGCAAGGCACGTATTGTATTGTTGCCATCGAGGATAAAAAGATAAGGTTTATATCACTATGTTTGAGTTTATCCCTCTACATCATGTCATCTTGCTTAAGGCGTTACTCTGTTCTTATGAACTTCATACTCTAGATGCATGATGGATAGCGGTCGATGTGTGGAGTAATAGTAGTAGATGCAGAATCGTTTCGGTCTACTTGTCTCGGACGTGATGCCAATATATAATGATCATGCCTAGATAGTCTCATACGTATTCGCTTTTCTATCAGTTGCTCGACAGTAATTTGTTTTCCCGCCGTAGAATACCGCTATCATGAGAGAAACCACTAGAGAAAACTATGGCCCCGGTGTCTATTCTCAACATATCAATCTACAATCTACTTTGGTTTTCGGCTTTTACTTTCTGTTCTTATATCCAAAAATATGAAACTATCATCTCTATCATATCTCACTTTCGTAAGTGACCGTAAAGGGATTGACAGCCCCTTATCGCGTTGGCTGCAAAGTTCTTATTTGTTTGTGCAGGTGCGAGGGACTCACCCATGGTCTCCTACTGGATTGATACCTTTGTTCTCAAAAACTGAGGGAAATACTTACGCTACTGTGCTGCATCACCCTTTCCTCTTCAAGGGAATACAACGCAAGCTCGAGAAGTAGCACTTATATTAATAGGCAGGAACTCCCCTATGATCAAAATGAGGCCCGCCGCATAGTCCGGCGCTCTAAAGCCTATAAAGTTCATGAAGGTGAATTATACAAGAAAAGCACAACTAGTATTCTCCAAAGGTGCATCTCCAAAGAGGAGGGAAGGCGAATTCTCATTGAAATACACGCTGGAATGGGCGGTCACCGTGCTGCAGCAAGGGCGCTCGTAGGCAAAGCTTTTTTCGCTGGCTTTTTCTGGCCTACTGCCCGAGCAGATGCCCAAACCTTAGTCCAACGTTGCTTTGGCTGCCAGCTCTTTGCAAATCAAAGTCACATGCCTCCCACCGCTCTAAGAACAATCCCCATTATGTGGCCTTTTGTGGTCTGGGGGCTTGATATGGTCGGACCCCTTAAAGGGGGAAGTCATAAAAGAAAATATTTACTGGTAATGGTAGACAAATTCACTAAATGGATAGAAGCCAAGCCAGTAAAAATAGCTGAAGCAGGGCTTGTGATAGATTTTATATCCAGCGTAGTACACCGTTACAGTGTCCCGCACAGTATTATCACAGATAATGGCTCCAATTTCACAGCTGACGAGGTAAAAAATCGGTGTGCAAAGTTGGGTATAAAACTCGATTACGCTTCCATATACCACCCACAAACAAATGGTCAGGTCAAAAGGGTCAATAATCTGATTATAAGCGACATTAAACCCTAACTAGTGCGCTACCTATGGGAGTCTGATAAACACTGGGTCGAAGAGCTTGACTCCGTACTCTGGGGGCTGCGGACCACTCCCAATCGTACGACCGGATATACACGCTTTTATGGTGTACGGCGCAGAGGATGTTCTGCCCTGCGACATTATTCATGACTCACCTAGAGTGCGCATGTATGAGGAAAGGGATGCCGAGTTAGATCGGCAGGAAGACCTAGATGGACTTGAAGAGGAGCACGATACAGTGCTAGCACGTTTCGCATTTTACCAACAACAGGCCAGGCGATACCAGAGCAGAGAAGTGCGGGCCAAGACATACAACGTCGGCGAACTCGTTTTACGCCTCCCGAAGAAGAAAAAGGACAAGGTCAAACCAAAATGGGAGGGGCCCTTCATTATTGACGAAGTACTCACCGGTGGAGCTTATCGCCTTCGCAATGCGCAGGACAACCGCCTTGAGCCGAACCGTTGGAACGCTGCCAGGCTTCGGCGATTTTATGGATAGTTCGGTAGTACTTTCCTCCTCTTTATAAGTTAGGTCTTGTCTTTTACTTTCTTGTTTCTCTCCCTTTTTTCTCTTTACATTAACTTGGCAAGTATTCGGCTCACACGAACTGCCACATGACGAGTACGTCCTCACATATACCTGGGGGCTTCTTTAACGAAGCCCATCATCAATAAAGCTTCTGGCTTAAAAATGTCACCTGTTTTTACAGTTCATCCTTGCCATTATACGCACCGATATGACTAAGTTCTGGCAGAGCTGGGTTGCCTGGCTCCTATGCTTACCCCTACGTTCCGATTGTTCGGCTAGGGCGTAAAGGAAGCACCTCTGCGATTGTTACAACCGGGTAATCCGGATATGTACCTCATACTGGGTGAAGCCGAAAGCTAGAGCTCTTAAGGGAATAATTGGTTGGCGGATACACGACATATCACATTCTAAAGCGTATCTTAACTCTCACAGGAGATGGCTTCCTACTATCCTTCTCATAGGATCAACAAGCCTAGGCCCGCATCTGCATGCACACTAAACCAGGGAAAGGAAACCCTAACGGAACTATTCTCTCTGAAGATGTTTCTTACGTTAAATGGTAATATAACATAACTCCCTGAACTCAGTTCGTCTGTTCAAGCAATTATGAACCTTAACCTTCGCCAGACTCGTTGGGTTGAGATGATTCAAAAGTACGATCCAAGCATTGAGTATACTCCTGGCAAGGCCAATGTCATTGCAGATGCTTTGAGCAGACAGGCTTATTGCAACAGTCTCCTTCTCAAACCATTCCAACCTGAACTTTGTGAATCATTCAGGAAGCTCAACCTCCAAGTTGTTCCGCAAGGATTTCTTCCCAACCTTCAAATTGCTCCTACCTTGGAAGATCGAATCCGTGAGGCCCAACTCAGCGATGCTATGGTGCAGAAAGTGAAACATGGTATTGCTAAGGGTACTCCCAAGTACAAGTGCTATCGCATTGATGACAGAGACACTTTGTTCTTTGAGGACAGACTTGTGGTTCCCAAAGGTGATCTCAGAAAGCTCATAATGAACGAAGCACATGACTCACTCCTCTCTATACATCCAGGAAGCTCCAAGGTGTACCATGACCTCAAGCAATCATATTGGTGGACTCGCATGAAAAGGGAGATTGCCCAATTCGTGAACGAGTGTGATGTCTGCAGAAGAGTGAAGGCAGAGCATCAACGTCCAGCCGGACTCCTTCAACCTCTACCTATTCCCGAGTGTAAATTCGATCACATTGAGATGGATTTCGTCACTAGTTTTCCCAAGTCCAAGAGAGGAAATGATGCTATCTTTGTGGTGTTTGATAAGCTAACTAAAGTGGCTCATTTTCTTCTAGTCAAAGATTCCATCAACGCAGCTCAGCTGGCAGAGCTGTACACCTCCAGAATTATCTCTTTGCATGGCATTCCTCAAGTGATCTCCTCAGACCGTGGAAGCTTGTTCACTTCCAAGTTTTGGGATTCCTTTTAGTCAGCCATGGGCACCAAGATTCGCTTCAGCACTGCGTTTCACCCTCAGACTAGTGGTCAAGTCGAAAGAGTGAACCAAATTCTCGAAGATATGCTCAGAGCTTGTGTAGTCTACTTCGGTATGAATTGGGAAGATTGCCTTCCATTTGCCGAATTCTCCTACAACAACAGCTTCCAAGCAAGTGCAGGAAAAGCTCTGTTTGAACTTCTCTATGGCAGAAAGTGTCGTACCCCTCTCAACTGGTCCGAGACTGGTGAACGTCAACTCCTTGGAAATGATTTGAGCTCAGAAGCCGAAGAAATGTGCAAAGTCATACGTGAGAATCTCAAGGCCGCGCAATCGCGTCAAAAGAGCTACTATGACGACAAGCATCGTGCCTTGGCTTTCGACATTGGTGATCATGTCTATCTCCGTGCTTCTCCCATGAAGGGCACTCAGAGGTTCGGTATCAAGGGCAAGCTTGCTCCAAGATACGTGGGCCCTTTCAAGATTATTGGCAAGAGAGGCGATCTAGCTTACCAACTCGAGCTTCCCTCCAACTTTGCAAATGTGCACGATGTGTTTCACGTGTCACAACTCCGCAAGTGCTTCAAGACGCCTGAACGCACCATTCCTTTCGAAGATATTGATCTTGAGCAAGACTTGTCTTATCGTGAGCACCCTGTTGCTATCCTTGAAGAAACTAAGCACAAGACCCGCAACAAGTCCATCAAATTCTTGAAAGTGAAGTGGTCACACCATACCGATCGAGAAGCTACATGGGAACGAGAAGATCTTCTCCGTTCCGAGTATCCCGCATTCTTTCAGATCTAGATCTCGGGACGAGATCTTTTTGTAGTGGAGGAGAGTTTGTAACGCCTTGGATGTAAGAATTCCATTTATGGCAATGTATGCAATGTTGACTTTATCAATTCCATTCTAGGCTCTTCCTTCATTTCGGATTCCTTCGTTTTTTGTCTCGTGCGTGTGTTGCATGTCATCATGTCATTTTCATTATGTGCATTGCATTGGCTTAGTCTCATATTGCATCTGTGTGTAGTTGCATCGTCTCCTTTCCCTCTGTTGTCCGTTTCGAGCTCCGACACTCACACACGTGCCCGTGGCACCTCCGAGTCCTTCTTTCGCAAGTGTACGTAGAACATTCTCAGTTTGATGTGAGACTTGTCGTACATTGTTTTTTTAGTACGTGGAGACCACCTGTCAAGTTTCGTCGCGTTTGGAGGTCGTTTGATACTCCAACCGATAACCTCGTGGGCTAAAAGCACCTCTTTCTTTTGGCCCAACACCCCCTCCACAACAGCCCACTAACCCAGCACAACCACTCCCATCCTCTCGGTCGTCAGATCGTGATCGTGTGGGCGAAAACCACACCTCATTTGGACACTCCTAGCTCCCAGAATCTATAAATAGGCCTCCCCACGTCCATTTTCGGGTCAAAACCCTAGCCCGAGTCCCTTCACGCCGCCGGACGCATCCGTCCATGGCCGGACACGTCCGACCGTGTGGGGACCCCGACTCATAAGTTGTGATCACCGAATGCACGTGTACAGTGATCCCGGAGATCAATACTCACTGAACACACAGAAGCTGAATAACAAGAGTCTTACATCCATACATACCGTATTACACAAATAGGACCATTATGGTCAAGTCTTGAGTATATCATTGCAGCGGAAATCTTCAATGACAACTTGGACCCATGCCATCTGCCTTAACCCTACAGGCATTCTGACTGGGAAGCGTCCTAGCTCGCATGTTTGTCACCAAGAAATCTTCATCATATCCTGTTCTCTCATTCCTGGCCAATAAAATAACCAGTGGCAAGCCAATGAGTACTTTGAATGTACTCGCAAGCAACCCAAGTGTGATGACAGAATAATTATGCAAGGCTCTACTGCTAAATTGGCAGTTTTGCGGAAAGCTAGTTTTTCATATGCAAGTATGATCAACATATAACATGGACATGCATGTGTCTGCAACAAGTATCAGGAGGTTTCAGACATCATTATCGAGAAAGAGTCATGAACAACTCTTGCTCACGTTTATCGTGACTTTCTCACAATCACATCAACAGATTTACCCAAACCGTGTTGTTTTCCAGAAACTTATGGACATAGTCTAAGTAGCACCACCCAACTATCCTTTACCGTGGACACGGCTATTTGAATAGTTTTACACTCTGCAGAGGTTGCGCACTTTACCCACAAGATCCGGGAAGCTTTCGTGTCACCCACGAACCCGTAGTACCTCAAGTACTCGGGGGAAGCACCCGGTCATTATCTTTCCCTAGATGACACTAACATAGGGTCCACTCGTTGGTGCACGACCCTCGAGTACAAACAATAGATCATGGGTCTTGCCCTTATTCAATGTCACGCGTACACGAAGGGACCAATGGTGTGTCTGGTGCCTTGTAAAAACAGTCATGGTCGCCTATCCAAGCACGACCCCGTCCCGGGAGTGACCTCAAGTCTCCCCCATCACTAGTAATGTGGGCACCATGCTAGTATCGGCCTAAGTAATCAATAATGCCCCGTCCCATAAGGGGTAGAGTGGTTGCACACGTTTGGTTAGGACGGTAGTCACACATAAATCTAATCCATCTATGTAAACAACACTGCATCACTACTAGGAAAAGGCCTACTAATGGCGCACCCTATTTGGCCATTAATGGTGCATTAGTGGTGCGCCATTAGTGCCACGCCATTAGTATATTTTACTAATGGCGCACCTCTGGTGCGCCATTAGTATCTGGTATACTAATGGTGCACCACAGATGCGCCATTAGTATGCACAGTAGTGCGCCATTAGTATGCCTCCCAGGGGGCCATGTGTACCCAGGTGCTTTGGCATACTAATGGCGCACGCCAACAAGATGCGCCATTAGTAATCTCGGCATAGTAATGGCGCACTTTCTGATGATGCGCCATTAGTATCCATTGGCATACTAATGGCGCACTGTGATGTGATGCGCCATTAGTATGAATATTAGGTTTTATTATTATTATTTTTCTGTTTTTTTGCACAGATTACAAAATGTATAAATGGACAGAATATAGACAGCACACATCAACAACAAATTCATCTAATACAATAGAAGGTTAGTCTCTGAATACAATTCATCATATTAGTCTACGAATTGAAAAGACCGAACAAAGATAGAACAATATATTACAAGTCTCGAGACCGCGAGTAGCGAGTTTGTCTTCACATTACAAGTCGATATCGATCATCTAAACTACCATCACATAGAAGAGAGCTGCGGTCATCACGATGAGCATCATCACGATGAAACTCGTCTTCATCCGGTTCCTCCAACGCTCCCTCCCCTCTCCCGCTAGATAGCGGGCGTATCTAGATTCGGCCTCGGCCCTAGTGGTGTACCCTTTGTAACTGTTACCGCTGAATCGGTGAACCTGTCTCCGACACTCCTCCCAGTCGTCGTAGACTCCGGGAACCTTACCCTTGTACACGACATACGACGGCATCGCTATGCACTAGCCAAACGAAACGTTAGTATCAATTCACAGACAATACATGAGGAATATGTAAGTATGCAACAAAACGATCGAAAGAGAAAAGCAAGACATTAATAGCATCGGTTACATCTAAGTTGAACGACTCTCGAAACCAAAGAGACATACTACAAGTTCATTAAAGTTTAATTACAACATGAGCCAATCGATGTTTCAGAACTAGACATAGCATCACTGCTTTCGACTCGACTCAAGGGACCGAAGCGTGGATGAAGCCGCCATCTATCGTGGGAGTCATGAAATCACGGGCGTTGTCAGCCTGCATTTGTAGCATTGTGTCGATATCATTGTTTGACGGTTGATTTCTGAGGTAGAACTGCCCCGAGGTACGAAGGACATCTTGATGGATGAGTTCCGCAAACTCCGACTGGTTGCGAAAGAATTCTTGTCTGATGTCCGCGTCCTGGATTGCCGACACGCTCGCGGCCCAATCTTTGAGTTTACTCGGTAGCTGAAGTTGATGATGGTCCCGTACGATCGCCCGCATGTGATGGATGGCGTAGTAGGCACCCTTCTGACCGCCAGGCGGCTGCTTGACGCAACAGAACGTCGTATTGTGGGAGAACACGTGCTTGCCGGTCTTACGAATAGGCCTGGTGAAGGTGCCTCCAGATTTGGCGTAGCCGGGGAGGACATCATCAAGAACCTTCTTGACATTTGTGTAGTCTACGTTCGACTGACGGTCCGGGTCGAAATACATGGCCATGGAATATTTGGGGCTTAGGAGGATGAGCGTGCAATGTGTGTCACTGCAGAAAACACGGAATGTTAAAAGAAGAACGATCTAAATCTAAGAATTCATATGTTACGGGGCGGTTGAGGCGGAGGACTTACTCGGGAAAGTAAGGCACGAGGAAGTTATCCTTATCTCGGTTTGCCAGAATGACGCCTTCGAGGTAAGAACTCGCGACTTGCCGGTCCCCAGCGCTGCCCAAGATCTTGGCACGCATGTAGAAGGGGTCGACTATCACGATGTCCGGGTTCTTGTCGCGAATGATCCGCATCTCCATACTCAGCGAAAATAGCCGAACGAAGGTGTAGTGCAGCGGAAGAAGGTTCAACATAGTGTGGATGTCATCAAACCGCAGGACGATCGTACCCCCGATGGAGTTATCCACAAAGCCCTTGCCCTCTGGCACCTTGGCGGCGAAAACCGGGTATGCCACATCCTTCTCTCTGAGACGCCGCTTCTCCAAAGAAAGAACACTGTCATGCAGACTCCGCATAGCACCGGTTGCAGCATCGAGCATATTTCTCGGTAGCATCGGCCTACCCGCCACATGCACCCTCCTCATTACATCCTCAGGTGAAGGTGGCCCGTCCTGAGCACGGATCGTACTCGGTGCTGGCTGGCTCGCACCCTTGTTAGTTTTTCTTTTGCGTGCCTTCTTCTTCTCCTGAATTGGGACCGAGTTCTGCTCACAGACCGCCTTCTTGAGTGTGTTGGGGCTGATAATATTTCGCACCTCGCCTATCTGAGGCTCGGTGAAGTAGGCAGCTGGAGGCGTCTCCTGAGAGCTGAACGGCAGACGATGCCTGTTGCAACTTGGCTTCTCCGCGGTACCAGCTAGATCGTGCACGTCTTTTGTTGGGTTGGGTTCTTGAGAAGGAGGCCCCATGAAGTCGCCACCGTACCCATGATCGGCAAAGTACTGATCGACGTTGCCAAATGTATCATCGTCGTCATCGTTCTGATCATGTGCCATATGCATGTTTGGATCCAGTGGCATAGGGATGTCCGGCACCGTTGCGGCTGTCTTGCCATGGGGACGACTTGGCGCCGGCACGACTGGCGGTGTTGTCTTTGGGGTGGTGTCCCCCGCCCCCAAACGAATCTGGCTCTTCGGCCAAAGTAGGGGCCGGCTCAGGCAGGCGCTGAGGGTCATCACGTCATCATCGTCGGCCCCGACGGGTCGAATCAGAGGTAACACCTCGTCGCAGCCTGGCAGCACCCGAACTAGTTGAACCCTAAACAAGTTGGGTGGCATCTGGGTACCGTGGAACAAGGGGTTGCCCGGTTGAACGATTTTGCCCTTGGGGACATCGACCAACTCGTTGTTCAAAAATTGCAGGAGAGTGCACGGAACGTCGGCGGTGCCCTGCGAAAACATGTACGGCATCAGGGATGCCCAGTCAAAGGCAAGGAGATGAAGTCCTCGGCCTAGAGAGGCTTAATTAGTTACCATGATGATGGCGTCGAGCTTGGCTAATGTCGAGGCACCGCCAACGGCGGGCGTGCAGTTGACGGAGGGGCCGCTTGCTGCAGAGGTGCCGGTCGGCGTACAGTCGGGTGCATTAAGCTCCCGTGCCGGCGTCGGAGACACCAATGCCGCCTCCGCCGGAGACACAAATGGCCCCGCCATCGCGTTCTGTGAGTTGCTGCCCGTGAAGCTAGGAATCGGGGGCGGCCCCTGTTGGCCGCCCGCAATCCACGCCTGCAACCCCTCGATCAAGCTAGGCACAATGGCGGTGATCGTCGCTCCGAGCTGTTGTTGCACTTTCTCTTGAACAATCTCCGGAATCCGCGCCACCTATGCCTTGAGTTCTTGAACCTCGCGCGCCTCGCTTTCCGAGCTGGTCTTTTTCTCCTTTCGCCCACCAGCGTTATAGTATGACGACCATTTTGTCGACAAGCCTTTGTCGGGCACACGACCAGCTGACGTCGGCTTACTGAGCTTATCCTTGTTCTTCATTACATTCAACGCCCTATTTAGAGTCGTGTCCCAAGGGTTGCTCTTAGTCGACCCCGCGCTACTGCTTTCAGTCGCCTGCGGAAGGAATGTGAATCATTTAGAAATTTGGCTTCATTAATTAGAATGCAACCATATGGAGCTAATTACGTGGGGGTGTATTCCTTACCAGAACAAGCTCAAGCGCCCTGGTCTTCGGATCCTTGGTAAGCTCCTTTGTTTTCGGGTCCTTCTTGTACCGGGCCCTGACAAAGTTCCTGGTCTGCTTGTCACCGTATTTATCAAAGAGGGGCGATAGGCCTTGCTCGGCACGGTCCGCCTCCTCCTTGTCCCATATAGGCTCCGCCACTCTGTAACCGCCGGGACCGAGTGTGTGTTCCCCTAAGTTCAGCTCCCGCATTTCTTTCCCCCACTGACTTGATTCGGAGGTTGCGGTGCTCGAGCACTTGATCTTGAAGTCATTGTAGTCATCTTCGGTGATCGAAGGATTTTTCTCATTGATCTTCTCATAACTCTCACCTTTCTCGATCATTCTCTTCACCGTGCTTTTCCAAGTAGACAGGGCCGTGCTCATCTTCGTGAGGACAACATTATTCACTTTATTCCCTTTGAGGCTTGTGTTTTCAAATTGAGCGGGGAACTTATATCGTTCGTGCAGCTTCGTGAAGAGGAGGTTGCGCAAATTCCCTCGGTCAGGATGCCTCAGGTTCTCGGTGTCGATCGAGACGGTGCTCCGGAGAATGTGTTGGGGAACGTAGCATAAATCAAAAAATTTCTACGTCTTCACCAAGATCCAAGTATGGAGACATCTAGCAACGAGCAACTAAGAGTGCATCTACATACCGTTATGGAGATTGTGTGCGGAAGCTTTCAACGAAGCAAGGATGAAGTAGTCGTACTCTTCACGTTCTTCGTCACTGATGATCTAGCGCCGAACGGACGGCACCTCCGCGTTCAACACACGTACGGTGCAGCAACGTCACCTCCTTCTTGATCCAGCAAGGGGGGATGAGAAGTCGTCAGAGATCCGGCAGCACGACGGCGTGATGATGGATGCAGTGGAGATCGTAGCAGGGCTTCGCCGGGCTGACCTGCGAAGGAGTTGGGAGGTGTGACGGGAGGGGGAGAGGCGCCAGGGCTTAGGTGCGGCTGCCCTCTCTCCCCCCCCCACATATATATAGGGGGCCAGGGGGGGCACCAGCCCCTTGCAGATCCAATCTGCAAGGGGGGCGGCGGCCAGGGAGGAGTCCCCCTCCCCCAAGGCAAGTGGTGGCCCCCCCTCCCCTTAGGGTTTTATCCCTATGCGCATGGGGAGGTGGGGCCCCCTTGTTGTGCGCCAGCCCAGAGGGCTGCACGCATCCCCTTGCGGCCTAGGGGCCCCACCGGGATGGGTGGCCCCACCCGGTGGACCCCCGGGGCCCCTCCGGTGGTCCCGGGACACTCCCGGTGACCCCCGGAGATCACCCGTTGGCCGAAACTGGACTTCCCATATATCAATCTTTACCTCCGGACCATTCCGGAACTCCTCGTGACGTCCGGGATCTCATCCGGGACTCCGAACAACTTTCAGTTTTCCACGTGCATTAATCTCTACGACCCTAGCGTTACCGAACCTTAAGTGTGTAGACCCTACGGGTTCGGGAGACACGTAGACATGACCGAGACCACTCTTTGGTGAATAACCAACAGCGGGATCTGGATACCCATGTTGGTTCCCACGTGTTCCTCGATGATCTTCATCGGATGAACCACTGTGTTAAGGATTCACTTAATCCCGTATGTTATTCCCTTTGACCATCGGTACGGTACTTGCCCGAGATTCGATCGTCGGTATCCCCGATACCTTGTTCAATCTCGTTATGGCAAGTCTCTTTACTCGATCCGTAATCCATCATCCCGTGACTAACTACTTAGTCACATTGAGCTCATTATGATGATGTATTACCGAGTGGGCCCAGAGGTACCTCTCCGTCATACGGAGTGACAACATCCCAGTCTCGGTTCGTACCAACTCAACAGACACTTTCGGAGATACCCGATGCGTACCTTTATAGCCACCCAGTTACGTTGTGACGGTTGGCACACCCAAAGCACTCCTACGGTATCCGGGAGTTGTACAACCTCATGGTCTAAGGAATAAATACTTGACACCGAAAAGCTTATGCATTACGAACTATACGATCTCGTGTTATGCTCAAGTTTGGGTCTTGTCCATCACATCATTCTCCTAATGATGTGATCCCGTTATCACCGACATGTCATGTCCATGGTCAGGAAACCGTGACCATCTGTTGATCAACGAGCTGGCTACTAGAGGCCTACCAGGGACTCATTTTGGTCTATGTATTCACACATGTATCGCTGTTTCTGTACAATACAATTCAAGCATGAATAACAAACAATTATCATGAACAAGGAGATATAATAATAATGCTTTTATTATTGCCTCTAGGGCATATCTCCAACAGTTTCCCACTTGCACTAGAGTCAATAATCTAGTTACATTGTGATGAATCGAACACCCATAGAGTTCTGGTGTTGATCATGTTTTGCTCGTGAAAGAGGTTTAGTCAACGGGTCTGCAACATTCAGATCCGTATGCACTTTACAAATATCTATGTCTCCATCCTAAACATAATTCCGGATGGAGTTGAAACGGTGCTTGATGTGCTTGGTCTTCTTGTGAAACCTGGGCTCCTTGGTAATAGCAATAGCACCAGTGTTGTCACAGAAGAGAGTCATCGGGCTTGACGCGCTTGGAATGACTCCTAGGTCGGTGATGAACTCCTTCATCCAGACTCCTTCCTGCGCTGCTTCAGAAGCAGCTATGTACTCCGCTTCACATGTAGATGCTGCCACCACGCTTTGCTTGCAACTGCACCAGCTGACTGCCCCTCCATTCAAAATATACACGTATCCGGTTTGTGACTTAGAGTCAACCAGATCTGTGTCGAAGCTAGCATCGACGTAACCCTTTACGATGAGCTCTTCGTCACCTCCATAAACGAGAAACATATCCTTAGTCCTTTTCAGGTACTTCAGGATGTTCTTGACCGCTGTCCAGTGTTCCGTACCGGGATCACTTTGGTACCTCCCTACGAAACTTATGGCAAGGTTCACATTAGGTCTGGTACACAGCATGGCATACATGATAGAATCTATTGCCGAGGCATAGGGAATGACACTCATCTTTTCTCTATCTTCTGCCGTGGTCGGCGACTGAGTCTTACTCAATCTCATACCTTGCAAAACAGGCAAGAATCCTTTCTTAGACTGATCCATATTGAACTTCTTCAATATTTTGTCAAGGTATGTACTTTGTGAAAGACCAATGAGGCGTCTTGATCTATCTCTATAGATTTTGATGCCTAATATGTAAGCAGCTTCTCCAAGGTCCTTCATTGAAAAACTTTTATTCAAGTAGGCCTTTACATTTTCCAAGAATTATATATCATTTCCCATCAGCAATATGTCATCCACATATAATATGAGAAATGCTACAGAGCTCCCACTCACTTTCTTGTAAATACAGGCTTCTCCATAAGTCTCTATAAAGCCAAACGCTTTGATCACCTCATCAAAGCGAATATTCCAACTCCGAGATGCTTGCACCAGCCCGTAAATCGAGCGCTGGAGCTTGCATACCTTGTTAGCGTTCTCTGGATCGATAAAACCTTCCGGTTGCATCATATACAACTCTTCCTTGAGGAAGCCATTAAGGAATGTTGTTTTGACGTCCATCTGCCATATCTCATAATCATAGAATGCGGCTATAGCTAACATGATTCTGACTGACTTCAGCATCGCTACGGGAGAGAAAGTCTCGTCGTAGTCAATCCCTTGAACTTGTCGATAACCCTTAGCGACAAGCCGAGCCTTATAGATGGTCACATTACCATCCGCGTCTGTCTTCTTCTTAAATATCCATTTGTTTTCTATGGCGTGCCTATCATCAGGCAAGTCCACCAAAGTCCATACTTTGTTTTCTTACATGGATTCAATCTCGGATTTCATGGCTCCAAGCCATTTATTGGAATCTGGGCCCGCCATCGCTTCTTCATAGTTCGAAGGTTCACCGTTGTCTAACAACATGATTTCCAGTACAGGGTTGCCGTACCACTCTGGTGCGGAACGTGCCCTTGTGGACCTTCGAAGTTCAGTAGTAACTTGATCTGTTTCTTCATGATCATTATCATTATCTTCCTCCCTTGTCGGTGCAGGCACCTCAAGAACAGTTTCCTGCGCTGCGCTACTTTCCGGTCCAGGAGGGGTGACTGTCACCTCATCAAGTTCTACTTTCCTCCCACTCACTTCTTTCGAGAGAAACTCTTTCTCCAGAAAGTATCCATTCTTGGCAACAAAGACTTTGCCTTCGGATCTGTGGTAGAAGGTGTACCCAATAGTTTCCTTTGGGTATCCTATGAAGGCGCATTTTTCCGATTTGGGTTCGAGCTTTTCAGGTTGAAGTTTCTTGACATAAGCATCGCAACCCCAAACTTTCAGAAACGACAGCTTCGGTTTCTAGCCAAACCAAAGTTCATATGGAGTCGTCTCAACGGATTTTGACGGAGCCCTATTTAAAGTGAATGCGGCAGTCTCTAAAGCATAACCCCAAAAAGATAGCGGTAAATCGGTGAGGGACATCATAGATCGCACCATGTCCAACAGAGTACGATTTCGACGTTCGGACACACCGTTACGTTGAGGTGTTCCAGGCGGTGTCAATTGTGAAACAATTCCACAGCTCCTAAGGTGTGTGCCAAATTCATGACTTAAATATTCACCCCCACGATCCGATCGCAAGAACTTTATTTTTCTGTCACGTTGATTCTCAACCTCATTCTGAAATTCCTTGAACTTTTCAAAGGTCTCAGACTTGTGTTTCATCAAATAGATATACCCATATCTACTCAAGTCATCCGTGAGGGTGAGAACATAACGGTAGCCTCCGCGAGCTTCAACACGCATTGGACCGCACACATCAGTATGTATGATTTCCAACAAGTTGGTTGCTCGCTCCATTGTTCCGGAGAACGGAGTCTTGGTCATCTTGCCCAAGAGGCATGGTTCGCACGTGTCAAATGATTCATAATCAAGAGACTCTAGAAGTCTATCTGAATGGAGCTTCTTCATACGTTTGACACCAATATGACCAAGGCGGCAATGCCACAAGTATGTGGGACTATCGTTATCAACTTTACATCTTTTGGCATCTACACTATGAATATGTGTATCACTACGTTCGAGATTCATCAAAAATAAACCATTGACCAGCGGGGCATGACCATAAAACATATCTCTCAAATAAATAGAACAACCATTATTCTCCGATTTGAAAGAATATCCATCTCGCATAAGACGAGATCCAGAAACAATGTTCATGCTGAAAGCTGGTACTAAATAACAATTATTCAGGTTCAAAACTAATCCCGAGAGTAGATGTAGAGGTAGCGTGCCGACGGCGATCACATCGACCTTGGAACCATTCCCGACGCGCATCGTCACCTCATGCTTCGCCAGTCTCCGTTTATTCCGCAGCTCCTGTTTTGAGTTACAAATGTGAGCAACTGCACCGGTATCGAATACCCAGGAGCTACTACGAGTGCTGGTAAGGTACACATGAATAACATGTATATCATATATACCTTTGACGTTGCCGGCCTTCTTGTCTGCTAAGTATTTGGGGCAGTTCCGCTTCCAGTGACCCGTTCCCTTGCAATAAAAGCACTCAGCTCTGGCTTGGGTCCATACTTTGGCTTCTTCCCGGCAACAGGCTTGCCAGGCGCGGCAACTTGCTTGCCGTCCTTCTTGAAGTTCTTCTTTCCCTTGCCTTTCTTGAACTTAGTGGTTTTATTGACCATCAACACTTGATGTTCTTTCTTGATGTCTACCTCCGCTGATTTCAGCATCGAATACACCTCGGGAATGGACTTCTCCATCCCCTGCATATTGAAGTTCAGCACGAAGCTCTTGAAGCTTGGTGGGAGCGACTGGAGGATTCTGTCAACGACCGCTTCATCTGGGAGATTCATTCCCAGCTGAGACAAGCGGTTGTGCAATCCTGAAATCTTGAGGATGTGCTCACTGACAGAACTGTTCTCCTCCATCTTACAGCTGTAGAATGCGTCGGAGACATCATATCTCTCGACTCGGGCATGAGCTTGGAAAACCATTTTCAGCTCTTCGAACATCTCATATGCTCCATGGTGCTCAAAACGCTTTTGAAGCCCCGATTCTAAACTGTAAAGCATGCCGCACTGAACCAGGGAGTAATCATCACTATGCGACTGCCAGACGTTCAAAACGTCTTGGTCAGCATCGGGAGCAGGTGCATCACCTAGCGGTGCTTCTAGGACATATGATCTCTTGGCAGCTATGAGGATAATCCTCAGGTTACGGACCCAATCCGTATAGTTGCTACCATCGTCTTTCAGCTTGGTTTTCTCTAGGAACGCGTTGAAGTTGAGGGAAACTGGAGCGTGGGCCATTTGATCTACAAGAGATATTTTAAAGAATTTAGACTAAGTTCATGATAATTAAGTTCATCTTAATCAAATTTTAATGAACTCCCACTCAGAATGACATCTCTCAAGTCATCCAAGTGATACACGATCCGAATCGAGTAGTCCGTGTCCGATCATCACGTGAGACGGACTAGTCAAAAACGGTGAACATCTTCATGTTGATCGTATCTTCTATACGACTCGTGTTCGACCTTTCGGTCTTCCGTGTTCCGAGGCCATGTCTGTACATGCTAGGCTCGTCAAGTGAACCCCGAGTGTATCGCGTGTGTAAATCTGTCTTACACCCGTTGTATGTGAACGTTAGAACCTATCACACCTGATCATCACGTGGTGTTTCGGAACAACGAGCTTTAGCAACGGTGCACAGTTAGGGGAAACACATTACTTGAAATTTTAGTGAGAGATCATCTTATTTACTACCGTCGTTCTAAGTAAACAAGATGCAAAAACATGATAAACATCACATGCAATCAATTATAGTGACATGATATGGCCAATATCATCTTGCTCCTTGGATCTCCATCTTCGGGGCACCATGATCATCTTGTCACCGGCTCGACACCATGATCTTCATCATCATGATCTCCATCATCGTGTCTTGAGGAAGTCGTCACGCCAACTATTACTTCTACTACTATAGCTAATGTTTAGCAACGAAGTAAAGTAATTACATGGCGTTATTCAGTGACACGCAGGTCATACAATAATAAAGACAACTCCTATGGCTCCTGCCGGTTGTCAAGTTCATCGACATGCAAGTCGTGATTCCCTATTACAAAAACATGATCAATCTCATACATCACATATATCATTCATCACATCTTTGTTCTTGGCCATACCACATCACAAAACACATGCTGCAAAAACAAGTTAGACGTCCTCTAATTGTTGCTGCAAGTTTTACGTGGCTTCTATAGGATTTCTAGCAAGAACGTTTCTTACCTACGCCAAAACCACAACGTGATTTGTCAACTTCTATTTACCCTTCATAAGGACCCTTTTCATCGAATCCGATCCGACTAAAGTAGGAGAGACAGACACCCGCCAGCCACCTTATGCATCTAGTGCATGTCTGTCGGTGGAACCAGTCTCACGTAAGCGTACGTGTAAGGTCGGTCCGGGCCGCTTCATCCCACAATACCGCCGAATCAAGATTGACTAGTAACGGTAAGAAAGTCGAACAAGATCATACGCCCACAACTGCTTTGTGTTCTACTCGTGCCAAGATGCTACGCATAAAACCTAGGCTCTGATGCCACTGTTGGGGAACGTAGCATAAATCAAAAAATTTCTACGTCTTCACCAAGATCCAAGTATGGAGACATCTAGCAATGAGCAACTAAGAGTGCATCTACATACCGTTATGGAGATTGCGTGCGGAAGCTTTCAACGAAGCAAGGATGAAGTAGTCGTACTCTTCACGTTCTTCGTCACCGATGATCTAGCGCCGAACGGACGGCACCTCCGCGTTCAACACACGTACGGTGCAGCAACGTCACCTCCTTCTTGATCCAGCAAGGGGGGAGGAGAAGTCGTCAGAGATCCGGCAGCACGACGACGTGATGACGGATGCAGTGGAGATCGCAGCAGGGCTTCGCCGGGCTGACCTGCGAAGGAGTTGGGAGGTGTGACGGGAGGGGGAGAGGCGCCAGGGCTTAGGTGCGGCTGCCCTCTCCCCCCCACATATATATAGGGGGCCAGGGGGGGCGGCGGCCAGGGAGGAGTCCCCCTCCCCCAAGGCAAGTGGTGGCCCCCCCTCCCCTTAGGGTTTTATCCCTATGCGCATGGGGAGGTGGGGCCCCCTTGTGGTGCGCCAGCCCAGAGGGCTGCACGCATCCCCTTGCGGCCTAGGGGCCCCACCGGGATGGGTGGCCCCACCCGGTGGACCCACGGGGCCCCTCCGGTGGTCCCGGGACACTCCCGGTGACCCCCAGAGATCACCCGTTGGCCGAAACTGGACTTCCCATATATCAATCTTTACCTCCGGACCATTCCGGAACTCCTCGTGACGTCCGGGATCTCATCCGGGACTCCTAACAACTTTCGGTTTTCCACGTGCATTAATCTCTACGACCCTAGCGTTACCGAACCTTAAGTGTGTAGACCCTACGGGTTCGGGAGACACGTAGACATGACCGAGACCACTCTCCGGTCAATAACCAACAGTGGGATCTGGATACCCATGTTGGTTCCCACGTGTTCCTCGATGATCTTCATCGGATGAACCACTGTGTCAAGGATTCACTTAATCCCGTATGTTATTCCCTTTGTCCATCGGTACGGTACTTGCCCGAGATTCGATCGTCGGTATCCCCGATACCTTGTTCAATCTCGTTATGGCAAGTCTCTTTACTCGATCCGTAATCCATCATCCCGTGACTAACTACTTAGTCACATTGAGCTCATTATGATGATGTATTACCGAGTGGGCCCAGAGGTACCTCTCCGTCATACGGAGTGACAACATCCCAGTCTTGGTTCGTACCAACTCAACAGACACTTTCGGAGATACCCGATGCGTACCTTTATAGCCACCCAGTTACGTTGTGACGGTTGGCACACCCAAAGCACTCCTACGGTATCCAGGAGTTGTACAACCTCATGGTCTAAGGAATAAATACTTGACACCGAAAAGCTTATGCATTACGAACTATACGATCTCGTGTTATGCTCAAGTTTGGGTCTTGTCCATCACATCATTCTCCTAATGATGTGATCCCGTTATCACCGACATCTCATGTCCATGGTCAGGAAACCGTGACCATCTGTTGATCAACGAGCTGGCTACTAGAGGCCTACCAGGGACTCATTTTGGTCTATGTATTCACACATGTATCGCTGTTTCCGTACAATACAATTCAAGCATGAATAACAGATAATTATCATGAACAAGGAGATATAATAATAATGCTTTTATTATTGCCTCTAGGGCATATCTCCAACAGAATGCACCCGAGCTGAAGCGAGTACCCCTTGACTATTCGTTCTGGCGCCGTTGGATTCCCGTCGGAGTCCACTTCAGTAACTTCCTCCTTGAGGGTGCGGAGCACGGTCGGGCGCCGGTCCTTCCGTTGCCTCTTCGGTTGGCTGCCATCTGTGCGTGCGCCGCCATCATCAGTGGTGGCATCCTCGGCGGCACCATTAGTGGTGGCATCAGTGGGGTCATCCTCGGCGGTACCATCAGTGGTGTCAGGATCGGTGGGGAAGGCGGCGTCCTCATACAAGTGAGGTTGTTCCTCCATCTCCTGGGACAGCTCCCAGAATGCCTTGCCGCCCGAACCGCCGGCCTCATCGTTGTTGGCCATGTTTCTCTCTAAATAGGAACAAAGTTTGGTCAAAAAGTTGGTTATTGTCAAGGAACAAGATCATGGTCTCATCATTTAGGGTTTGTCGACACCGAGGCATCCTAAAAGCTAAGCTTTTATAATTGAGGGTTTTTCGACGCCGAGGCACCCTAAAAGCCTAAGCTTTCATCATTTCGGTTTTTATCGACACCGAGGCACCGTAAAAGCCAAGGTTTTATAATTTATGGTTTGTCGACACCGAGGCATCCTAAACGCTAAGCTGGGAAGGAGAATTCTAAGTTGGGCCAAATCACTTGGCTCTATTGCTACCTATGGTTTAATGCAGGTAGAATAAAGGGGCACTTGATCCTACTTAATTAACTACTAAGATACCCCGGCCCATGCATTAGTCACAAGTACCCTATATGTCCTATTTTTAGCAAAGTCATGCTAAAATTCACGGAAAATTTCAGCATGACCTTTGCTGAAAATAGGACATATGGAGTACCCGAATTTGCCGGAACGGAAGTTAATCGACATTCCAGCAAACTCAAGGGCCTCTCGGGGTACCTGCCAAATCATTATCCCCGCCTAATGAAGTCGCCAATGGGTCATTTCAGAAGATCACAAGTAGCATCATCACAAGTACAACATCATGACAAGTACAGTAGCAACAACAGTGAATACAGGCATAACAGCATCATCAACAGTTAAGAAAAAGTTGCAGAAGCTTGTAAAACAATAGTTTGAAGTTCAAATATTTACAACAATAGTTTTAACTTGTGGTGCTCTCTGTGCTATTAACATTTCAAGTCAAAACCTTTTCTGGTTAGTAACATTGCCCCCCCCCACCCCCCAAGGGTCAATCCCTGTCTGCAAGGGACTGGACCAACTTCGGAATGGCTGCTAGTCACAATGCAAAAAGGAACCTCAGTACTGAATTCCATGATTTCAACCAAAAGATATAATAAGCTTAACGTTCTGTGACTATAAAGCTTGTCGACACTTGAACTGGAATCAACCAAAAGTATGTTTATCACTATTTTCGCCCAGCAATTAAGAATTGTTTCTGTAAAAACATGCCTATGAACTTCGGGTATAGTACATGGTCACTTATGCTTTCCTTAGACGTGAATTAGCCAGATTTTTCTCACACATGGATTCCTGTGAGGCTGACTAAACACCTTATGAATACTGTATTCTTCAGGAGATGCAACTTGGATTTGTATTTTTTAGGTGACAAAATATAGAATTATTCATCCCTTTTTAGCAGGGGAAAACAATAGTTTTCTTGAGCATATGTATGTAGTAACTGTTTCTGCTCTCAGTGTTTTCAGAATTGCTGTTAGACCACCTTTCAACCATCGTAGTGAGATCTAACTGTTCAGTATGTAGTTGTTATAGTAATTATTGATGATCATGGCCAGAAACATTTCAATGTTAAGCTAAAAGCATGAGTGTCAAATTTTAGTTCTGAAAGAACACATGTAGTTGAAAGCTTCTTTTATTTCAGTTCTACAAGGAATAAGAGGTTTTTGATGAAAAAGAAGAAGAAATCGAAGGTACTCCCTCTGTAAACAAATATAAGAGCATTTGGATCACTACTTTAGTTATCTAAACACTCTTATATTTCTTTACGGAGGGAGTAACATACGGCAGAACAATAGACAAGTTGAACTAAGATGATCATACCCACTTCTCAAATATATGCAGGGGACTCATTGGTTGTAAAAAAATCATAATTGTGCACTCAATATAGCACATCATTGGGCCTAGTTTGGCAACAAAGTTTTTAGAGAACCATGGTAATTGAAAACCATAGTATTCAGATGTGTACACAGTGAATACTACAGTTTCTTTAAACCATGGTTTTTCTCAGTTTTAGAAAAACTACCTAGGCGTAATGTATGCTTAAGATAGATGTGCCGACACAGTTATTTTTTTTTATATGCTGAAGATAGATATGCTCAAGTTGATAAAGATAGATAAACCCTTGTTCAGAACAGCACAAACTGTGAATCTTATTGATCTTCAGTCAAAACCAAATTTTAGACTTCAAGTACAGTACAAATCTTACTGAATTTTGACTGCATCTTATTGAATTTTACTAAATTTTGACTGCATCTTATTGAATTTTACTGAATTTTGACTGCATCTTACTGAAATTTCAGAGTTTCGAGTTCAAATACACATCTTACTGAATTTTACTCATCTTACTGAATGCAACCACTAACTAATCCTACTCCACCCAGCATGTTTAGCTTCCTTACGGCAAGAACAAAGCATTCATTACAGCAAAATTTACAGCAACATAGGAAGAAGGAAGAGAGGTACCTGGGCGGGCGCGGCCGGTCACCGTCGGGGTCGGGGTCGGGGTCGGCGGCGGCGGCGGCGTCAAAGGGACGGCTCGAGGGCGGCGGCGCAGGGTAGGGGCCGACGCAGGGCAGGGGTCGACGCGGGGAGGGGCCGCTGGCGTCGAAGAGGTGCGGACGGCGGCGGTGTCGAAGAGGCGGCGGCGGTGTCGAGGGCGCTGGCGTCGAAGAGGCCTCGTGCGCGGCGACGACGATGGTGACGATGGCGCGGCGACGACGGGCTCAGTAGGGGCGGCTCGGGTTCGTGGGGAGGGAAGGGGAGCGACGGGGCAGCGAGCGTGTGAGGTGGAGGGGTGCAGTGGAGGCCGGGGCAGCGGCGGCGCAGTCGAGGCCGAGGAGTTGACGGGGCGGCGGCGCAGTGGAGGCGGCGGAGCAGAGGCGATCTGGCGAAGTGCGCGGGGGGGGAGGAGATATGGCGTAGAGAGGGAGAGGGGGCCGGGAACAAGTCGAGTGGGGAGGCTTACTAATGGCGCACCCTAGCTGGTGCGCCATAAATACATATATACTAATGGCGCACCTCCACCCTGGTGCGCCATTAGTATTGTTTTTCTTCGAGCCCAATATGTATGGGGCACAATACTAATGGCGCACCGCGCCCTGGTGCGCCATAAGTACGTCCATACTAATGGCGCACCTCCCCTGGTGCGCCATTAGTATTTTTTTTATTTCTGCGCGAGCCAACAATTTATCTCCCACCATTCCTCATACACATCAAGCCCCCCTAGCTAGCTCGACTGGTCAGCCCCCAGTTCTCCCACCAGTAGGTCCTGGGTTCGATTCCCAGGCTCCACAAATTTTTTTTCTGCATTTAAAATGTTGTTTGATACTTATTTGTGTTTAAATTTGTTCAAACTTGTTTAAATCATAACAGTAATATTTTTTTATAAGACATAAATAATTTTTAAAAAAATATCATCAAATTTGCTATTTGAATATATTTATGAATCATGTGAGTTCATGGGTCGGCGGCGGCGGCCGGTGGAGCGGGGGAGGGTGCGGGGGGTCGGCGGCGGCGGTTGAGTAGGGGAGGGGTGCGGAGGTTCGGCGGCGGCGGTTGAGT
>LR738711.1:144372431-144419348 GCA_902687465.1 Secale cereale
GGGAGGGTGAGGGGGGTCGGCGGCGGCGGCCGGTGGACCGGGGGGTGCTCGGCGACGAGGGGGATCGAGATCGAGTGTCCCTGAAATTTAAAAATATTCATGATAGTTCAAAAAGTGCCCATGAAATACAATCGAGAAATGAAGGCTACGATTTAAATACAAACGATCTTAGCTAGCTATCTGTTCACAATCTTCTTGCCCTTCTTTTTCGCAAATGGAGTTCTTCTGTGGAACGGACGTCCTTTAGGTAGGGTGGTCCTGCTTCTTCTTGTGGTGTATGCTGCTACTTCATCATCGTCGTCATGTTCGATCCTCGGGTCGCCGTACTTGTCGAAGTCTTGCTCATTGGCTAATCCATCCATTCCGATGATCTTCCTTTTGCCTCTCCTAACGACAACACGACTGGGCTTTGACGGGTCGGTAATGAAGAAGCATTGGTCAACTTGGGAAGCCAGTACCCATGGCTCATTTTTCGCGGTGACGTTTGCGCCCGCGGTCTTGGATTTGGCTTCGGGTATAACCATGGTGGTGAAATACCGGTCTTCTTTTAGGACGCTCTTGGCCCATCTGACACGGAACATTGGGACCTTCTCTCCAGCGTAGCTCAGCTCCCAGATCTCCTCGATCCTTCCGTAGTATCAGTCCTTGTCATTACCGGTGTAGGATTCCATCGTTACCCCGGAGTTCTGATAACCATCGCTCTTCATGTCCTTGGCCTCGGTGTAGAATGTGTAGCCGTTGATATCGAACGCCTCATAGGTCATCAGTTGTGCTCGGCGCCCTGTGACAAGGCGAATATGAGTTGTTCTTCCGCGGAAGAATCCTCATGTAAAGGGTACGACAGAAGCTTCTGCTTGAACCAACGCGTGAAACATGAGTTGTGCTCTTTGATTATATCTCCGTCCGTCCTCTGTTGGCCTCGGTCATTGTACGTCTTCTCAATAAAGGTTTTGTGCTCTACCACCCAAGGATCGACCACGTCTATGTGTTGTAGCGCGACTAGGTTTGCTCTTTCAAAGTCGGCGAGTCGACCCTCGAAGTCGACATGCATTTCGCGGCGACCCTCATGGTGACCCCATCCAGCGAGCCTGCCGAGGTGCCTGTTGACGGGAAGACCAATGGGGTTCTCGATGCCTAGATAATTCGTGCAGTAGGAGATGCACTCTTCGGTCAGAAAGCCCCTGGCTATGCTTCCCTCTGGACATGACATGTTACGAACGTATCCTTTGATGACACCATTCATCCTTTCGAACGGCATCATGCGGTGCAGGAATGTCGGCCCGAGTTGGATGATATCGTCCACGATATGGACCAACAGATGCACCATAACGTCGAAGAATGCGGGCGGGAAGTACATCTCAAGCTCGCATAGTATCACCACGATCTCTTCCTGTAGCCTTCTGAGTTGCCTCACGCCAACAGACTTCCGAGAGATGACGTCGAAAAAGTTGCACAGGCCAAATAGGGTTTCACGGACGTGCGCGTCCATGATCCCACGGATTGCAACTGGAAGTATCTGCGTCATCAGCACGTGACAGTCGTGAGACTTCATCCCGCTGAACTTCAGTTCGCCCGGTCTAGGTATCTGCTTATCTTCCCCGCGTAACCGTAAGGAAGTTGTACTCCTACGAGGCAAGTGAAAAACTGCTCGATCTCCTCCTGACTTAGAGTGAAGCACGCGGGAGGGTAGTCATTTCTGGTCTTCTTGGCCTTTTTGCCTTTGCGACGACTTTCCGTGTCCTGCTTCGCCTCATCATCATCATCATCATCATGATCATCATATATAGCGTGAAGCTCCTGCCTGATGCCCATTGATTTCAAGTCTGCCCTTGCTTTCGGCCCATCTTTGATCCTCTCTGGCATGTTAAGCAGGGTACCAAGCAGACTTTCGCACACGTTCTTCGTGATATGCATTACATCAAGGTTGTGAGGCACACGGTGGATCTTCCAGTACGGCAAGTCCCAGAAAACAGACCTCGTTTTCCATACCTTCAGCAGCGGCTCTGGCGCCTTTCGCTTCTTTCCCGGCTCTGGCGCCTTTTGCTTCTCTCCCGGCAGTGGGCAATCTTTCCAATTTTTCAACAGCTCGTCTATTTCCTCGCCGCTCCTCGTACGCGGGCGTCCACGTGGTTCGGTTTCACCATCGAACAGATCCTTGCGTTTTCTCCATAGGTCTTCGTCGCGAAGCCACCTTCGATGTCCCATGAACACGATTTTCGAAGACCCGGGATCTCTATCTAGCTGGACAATACGTTGTGTCATCCATGCACCTGACGCATCCAGAAAATCCGTGGACCACCTGCCCCGCGACATATCCGTAACCGAGATAGTCATGCACCGTCGTGAGCAGCGCGGCTCTCATAGGGAAATATTCTTTCTTTGCGGCGTCCCACATATTGGCTGGCGTTTTCCACAGCGTGTCTAGCTCCTCTTTCAGCAGCCCCAGATACACATTGATGTCGTTCCCTGGTTGTTTCGGTCCTTCAATTAGCATACGCATATGAATGTACTTCCTCTTCATGCACAACCAGGGGGAAGGTTGTACATCCACACAAACACAGGCCAGGTGCTATGTGTGCTTCTCTGGCTGCCAAACGGATTGACTCCATCCGTGCTCGCGCCCAGCACGATATTCCTTGGATCGTTCCCAAATTCTAGGTCTTCGTAGTTCAACGCTTGCCACTGGCTCGCATCCTTAGGGTGACTCAGCATCTTGTCTTTTTTATCTATCTCTGGATCATTTACGTCATCTTCTCGCTTCTTCTCCTCCCTATCCGTGTGCCAACGCAAGAGCTTTGCTACCTTAGGGTCCGCGAAATACCGCTGCAGACGAGGAGTGATCGGAAAGTACCACACCACTTTTCAAGGAGCTTTCTTCCTCTTCTTGTATCGAGTGACGCCGCACACCGGACATATGGTAGACTCCGCGTGCTCGTCCCGATAAATGATGCAATTGTTCATGCACAAATGGTATTTCACGTGCGGTAAATCCAGAGGACACACGATTTTCTTCGCCTCCTCCAAACTGGTGGGGCACTTGTTCCCCTTGGGAAGACGTTCGTGCCAAAATGACATGTTCTCTTTGAAGCATGCGTCGGTCATTTTGTGTTTTACCTTCATCTCCAGAGCCATGAGCGTTACTTCAGGCGGGTATCCTCGGGCCTGCATCCTTCATACAATGGAGTAACCGCGTCTAACTCAAGTTGATCCATCTTGGCTTTCTCTCGGGCGGCAGCTCTTGCGTTATCGGTCTGCTTGAGAAGCAGCTCTTGAATATGAGGGTCCTGCACCCAGCCCATCGATGGTCCAACGTCGTCTGCTCCGCCGGCATCATCATCTTCATGATCATGCCCGTCGTCTGCTCCGGCATCTTCCTCATCATCATGTCCTGCATCTTCTACATGATGACTGTGTACAGCATCACCGTCGTGATCATCTCCTGGGGATTCTTCATCTTCTCGCCCGCCCGAGCCGCGGTGGTTGTCTTGCTGCCCTTCCTCATTTCTTGCCCGGCCCCCATGGACGACTTCGTAGTCATCTTAATCACCTTGCCACCGATAGCCATCCATGAAACCACGCAAGAGCAGATGGTCCTGCACCTGCCCGGAATCCGGGTCCGCAATAAGGCTCTTCAGCTTGCATCTTCGACACGGACATCTTATCTCTGTCTCGTTCTTTTGAAGCATCTCGGCCTTCGCGGACCTCAAAAACCTATTCACGATGCCTTCGTCATCGTGCGCACCATGGTCGCCTGCGGGGTAGAGCAAAACGATATTTTAGAACCAAGAAAAAATTGCCATGACTTTCCCTAAAAATAGGACAAAAAAGAATGCTTAATGCCAAAATTCTCACCGAAACGGAAATGAATCAAGATTCTGAGAAAATATTGGCAACTATCGCATTTCAAATACCGATACACCTCCAAACACAAACACATATGCAAAACAACAAACATATGCAACACCACGAACATACATAGATCTAGCTAGGCCATAAAAAGTGCATGTGCACATTGTTGTATGGAGAACAACATAAATATAGCTTCCCCCCTTACTTACCTATCAAAACAAGGTAATTTAACCACTTAATTTGAATGAATCTATGGTGGAAATGAGGTGAAAAAGAGGAGGGACCCGAGAGGAGGAGGAGGTGGAGAGAATGAAGTGGGGGAGAAAGTGAGTGTGGGTAGAAGAGGCTGTCCAAAATATCTTGTTGCTGCCCACTTACTAATGGCGCACCCACTATAAATGCGCCATTAGTAATCAAGGTTACTAATGGCGCATTTATAGTGGGTGCGCCATTACTAGTTTTGCAAAAAAAATAACATACTAATGGCGCACTATCGCACAGTGCGCCATTACTAGTTTAAACTAGTAATGGCGCACTGTGGGACAGTGCGCCATTAGTAGTTTTGTAAAAAAAAGAATTAAAAATATCATAAAAAATGAACATTAATGGCGCACTTTACTGCTGGTGCGCCATTACTAGTTACAACTAGTAATGGCGCACTTCGTCTCGATGCGCCATTAGTATGTTTGGACAGGAGCACTAGTTCAAAAAAAAACTTTTTGATACTAATGGCGCACGCTGGGCCTGGTGCGCCATTAGTAGTTTGAACTCTAATGGCGTATCTGAGGTTGGTGCGCCATTAGTATATACTAATGGCGCACTGCTTGTCTGGTGCGCCATTAGTATCAATTCCATCTATAGCCCTTTTCCTAGTAGTGCATCAAGCCTCGGTACACTACTTCTCCACCAAGTAGTGCCCTAGTTCCTCATCAACTCCCAGGGGCATTAGTGGCACCCACTGGGTTATCTGCAAGTATGTCTTACCACCCTTGTTTCTCTCAATGCAGAACCCTAACCCAATTGCATAGCCAACTACTATAGCACACATCTATCTACTCCCACCGGCATAACCCTCATAAGAAGGTAGGGTCATGCACAATGCAAGTATCAATGAGGAAGTGCAGTGGCAAACCATCAAAGTGGTTCCCCCTCATCATGATTTCGTAACAACAACATTATGGTACTATATGTCATGCATAAAAAGGTTTCTCAAACATGGTCAAAGGGCTGCTTGCCTTATCCTTCCGAGTCTTCAAACCTTCTGGTCCATCTCCGAGTACTCCGTTTATTTCGTCAACTAACGATGGAAACAATCATAATAAGCAACACAACAAGGCAAAAAATAAAAGTGCTCTAAAAATAGGAGTTGGACTTTTCTAGGATACCTCTGGTCATATGAAAAATAACCAAGGTGGCTTCATTGGAGTATGATCAATGGATGGTTTGGCACATTTCAATATGATGGAACCAAGGGGTTTATGGATTTGAAAGAAGTGTACAGAAATATATTTTTGAATAATGAGCAAAGGCTACTATTTAACAAATCATGATTTTAGAAGCATCTAGGAGTTGGTTTCACTTGATTTGGAGTTCAAATGAATTTCCTAGGATTTTGCAAAGTTGATAAATATGAAGAAATGGCTCATTATTTGGTGGGGTACAGAAAGTATTAATAAAAATGTTCCAAAACTAAGTTTTGATATTACAACCATCTAGGAATTTGAACCGTTGCATTTGGATCAAATTTGAACTCTCTGTGATTTTCTATAGTTCATCACAGAAAATGGAATAATGAAATTTTGATAATATTTGTGAAGGAAAAGTTTCTGGAAAAATGTGCATGTTGCACCAACAGGTAGATCAGGATTTTAGAAACTCCTAGAAATTTGAATCATCAAATTTGGAATACATTTGATTTATTTATGGATTTTTGAAGTTGTCTGGAAAAGAAAAAGAAAAGGCAAAAGGGTTATACCCTTATACTGCGCACGCGGCGACAGATAGACCGTGGGCCGGCCCAGTGGCTCGGTTGCGCTCGACTGACGACGCAGGAAGCCTACTCCAGGGAATACGCTTCCCTGCGGTGAAGGTGGCAGTGGGAGGAGTCCGTCTCCACTAAAATGGGGCGGGGCTCTCCCGTCAGTGGCTCAGTCATGCTGGCCGGCCGACGGATGGGGTCCGCTGGCAGGTTCGTCCTCCACCTCCCGCGCGGCGCTGCAGAGGACAGAGGAGGTGTTCGTCGCCGGTCGTCGGCGCTACAGGGCGTCTCCGGCGATGTCCTTCCCTCCGGCGTCCTCAGGGGACCCGTCCGCATCCAACCATGGGCGGCATGGTCGCCTACGGGCACCAAGTTGAGAAGGGGGTTAGCCGCAGCGGACTAGGCCGGCGGTGAGATTTGGGCACGGCGATGCATGCACGGGAAGGAAGGACTGGAGTGTAGGGCGGGTCGGCGGTGGTTCTGGTGAAGCTCTGGAGTGGAGAGGTGGAGAGGAGGGCTCGGATTGGCTCGGATTTGAGCGGTGGCCAGCGGCAAGGTTCTCGGCCGTGGAGTAGAATGGGGGCACGGGAGGAGCAGTGGGTTGGCCTGGGGGCGTACGGGAGAGAGAGAGAGCCAAAGGAGTAGCGATGGGGCTCGGCGGTGGCCTTTAAATAGGCGGGCGACGGTCCACCGAGGTCCCGTGCGCTGGCGAGCACGTTGTCGTCGCCACGGGTCACGGGGCCGCGCGTGGGCGTGTCTGGGGCGTTCGCAGGGGTGGTCTACGCCTAGAGAAAGAGAGAGAAGGAGCTGGGATGCGCCAGCGCAGCGCACGTGTGAGCGTGCTCATTGGAGCTCTCGGTGACCACGGTGCGCATGCGAGCAGGGGCCGCAGAGAGAGAGGAAGAAGGGGGCCGACCAGCTGTCGTGTCCCGGACATCGAGGTGGCCTCGGGGGACACGATCCCAACGCCCTAGGCTGTCGGGTGCCTCGGGCAGGACGCGGCTACAGTGCAGGAGCACACTGTAGCGCGCTCCAGAGCGCCCGTATGGCCGGCATGGCCGTGTCCGCATCGCTCTGGACGCGTCCACTTTGATCAATGGTGTCTAGGGGGTTAGGGGAAGAGTAAAGAAGTGGGTTGTGGCCTTGGATGCCATGGAGGGCCACTGGAGTGAGGAGGGAGGTGAGAAAGGAGGAGATTGCTGCTGTCCAGAAGAGTAAAATGGGGTTTTACCCCCACCCCCCTCAATCATTGAGCTGATGAGGGGAAGGAGTTCCTGGAGGTAGAGGGTGACTAGGAGCAGTTGTGGTAAAAAGTTGAGCTCAAGTGGAATAGTAAAAGGGGGCAAAACAGTGGTTTTGGTAAAATGGGAGAAGGTGTTTGATATAGTTTTGGGCAAGCAAATGATTTCCAATTGACATGGGACTTAACAGGATGAAATGGCACATAGATTTAGGCCCTTCCACCAAATTTGAGCTCATTTGGGCAAAGTTGCCAATGCAACTTTTTTAAACCCTAGAAATCAACAGAAATGGATTTTCCAAGATTAAGTGAAGCAATTCATCTCTCCTTGATGCACTACTTGGTGTAGTGTCATCATTTGGGTTTGTGAGCATGACCACAAAATTTGAGGCCCCAAGTAAAAAGTTGGCAATGTAGAGTTGCTCAAATTTGGATCTGGTCAGAAAGGGTTTTGGGGCACTTAGATCAAGTTATCCTTCTCCAAAACGTGTGCCATTTGGCATAGATGCATATTCACATCATTTTAGCATGTGCACCAAGTTTGAGAGAATTTGGACAAGTTTGGCAATGTAAAGTTGCTCAAACTTCAACATGGACAGAAATGGTTTTGAGGGGATTAGATGATGTTTTCTTGATCTTCAAGGCATGAGGCTTTGTAAGATCATCAAATATGTCATATCTGACTTGATAGAACTTCCCTGGAATTTTTGGAGAATATTTCCTTTGTAAATATTTCAAAAGCTTGAAATATCCAGAAAGGGTTTTGGAATGATTTGTCCAATATTTTGAACATGACCATGTGTTGAAACTCTTATATATGGACAATATATGTCCTATGAGTTTCCCTGAATTTTGGCAAATATTTTTGAAATAGTGAAATAATTTTTACCTATTAAAGACCATTTCTGGCCTAAAGAAAAAGCATTTAAATAAAATATAAAAATAACTTTTAAAATTATAGTTTTGTGGTTTATGGGGGTCCTATACCTGATAGGATTCAAATATACTTTTTGAAAGATTTTGCACACCCTAAATAAGGTACTTGTAGTGCAAACCTCAATTCAGGGGTTTTTAGAAAATACTATTTGGCCAAAATATTTTTATAAGAAAATACTATACTGGTCTATACACATGGCATGATCATTGGGAAATGGTTTTCGATCAAGGGGATGAAGTATAAGAGTTGGAGGATTTATTTGATTTTTAGAGCACTAGCAGGCAGTAGTCAAAAATCAAATCAAGCAATGTCCAAAACACTCAAAAGTTTTTGTCAATCCACATTTTTAGCATGATTATTAGCTTAAGTGTTGTGGCATGAAAATCAGGGTGTGACAGACCGCCGCGCCCGCACCACTCACGGCGCGCTACGTGGCAAGCGCCGCCGTCCACAGCAGCCGCACCGCGCGGGCCCGCTCGGCCCGTCTCCAGCCCCCGCGGCCCGAGTCGCCGTCGTGTCGCCCCCGCGTGCCGGCTCGCGCCTCGCCACCGCCCTCCATCTCCGCAACCGGGAGCTCGGCCCCGCCGCCGCCGGCCGCCCTCCACGCATCCGCCGCCAGCCGTCGCCTCCACCGCCGCGGCCAACTCCGGCCATCTCGCTCCGGCGAGCCGGCAGCCCGATCGGATTCGGATCTGGGGGTGGATTAGATCCACCACCCCTACCATCCAAACGCCTCAGCCCATCCCGGAATCCCTCCGTCCCGCGTTGACTTTTCGCGGAGGTTAAATGTTCCACCAAGTCCCAGATCCGTGTAAATTTGTTGCCCTCCTTCATCATGTGGTAACTTTGTGCTCGGTGCTCCGTTTTGCGCATATGAGATATCAAAATGTTCGTCTCGTCGTGCTCTACATGTTAGCATAAGTTTCATGCATGATAGGGATCATATATTTGACTTAATATTCATGGAAAGAGTTCTTCGTGATGTAACTGTTTCAGCACTTGTTGTTTGTGTATATTTGTTTGCATGTTCGTGAGCTAGTAACTTTGTGCATGTTGGTCCGAATGGAGTGAATGATATGTCCAGATGTTCGTCTTGTGATACTCTTCAAGATGGATGTATTTGATTGCATGATAGGACGCATTATGCCATGTTTATCTCTGTTGCAAAAGTGCATATGGCTGACAAGTTTCTGAACTTGTTATGAGGTGATGTTTTGTCTTGCTTGTGTATATTAATCCATGTGTCATATGAGCTAGGTGTCAACATGAGTTTTGCTCTTTGGAATGTGCTCTACATGATAGATTCATTTTCATGCCATGGTATGTCTTGAGATGATTTCAAAACGCTTGTTAACATGTCATCGTGATGCTAAATTTCTGCTAAGTGTGAATCTGTTAATTTTTATGCCATGTTTCCATGATGGCACCATCATTGTTGTGCATGTTTAGAGTTGTCCAGTGGGTGTTCCTTGATGTATATGTTATGCTCTAGCTATCCATGCTCTTTTTTGCCATGATACCTTGTTGTAGCTTGTTGTTTTCATGCTCTCAAGTTGCTATAAAATGTTTTTGTCAGCATGTTATCAACAAGTTCAGTTTTGCCACGTGAATAGCTAGTGTTCTATGCATCCTATGACCATGTTCTTGCCATGAGTATCTTAACAAACATGTCTTCTTGCTGTGGGTTATATTCACATGCCATGCTATGCTTTGAGTTGAGTTGCACAAGCTTGCAAAAATGCCTACTTGTTGCAATTTCTGTCATGCCTTGTAATTTTCACTAAGTCTGAGAAATCTGTAAACTTATTGAATCTTGCCATGCTTGTTTATTTGTGTTCCAGCAAGTTTTTGGGTGTGTCATAAGTTCATGCTTGTTAAGAATCGTGTCTATTTCACATCCATGCCTTTTGTCTTCATGTTTGGGTGCTATAGCATAATTATTTCTTGCTCCAAAGATGACATGTTGCTGATAACTGCAGTTTTGCATTGCATCTTGTTTTTCTTGTCATTTGCAAACCGTGCATCCGCTTCCGCTGATCTTAATATCGATTTCAACCGAAATCTTCCAATCAATCCAGTGGATTGCCTGGTTACCAAGATGAAGCCATTTCCACTATATTCTCCTTTAGGCTCGAGAGCATCCTCATGCATACGCACATCATACCTGCATCCCATGACATGTCTTTCATCATGTTGATTGTGCATTGCACCGTGTTTGATATTGTGCCGTTGTTGTGCTCTTGTGTTGGGTAGTGTCGGGAGCCGATACCGAGTTCGAGGATCTTGTCGAGACTGAGTTTGAGGAGCCGTCTTACCATCCCATCGACGACTTACCAGGCAAGATGACTGTTCCCTGATATCACCTCTATCTTTGCCTTGCTAGTTGTCTCGTTCTTTAGCTATGCCTCGATGCCTATTCCTGTTTGTCAGCCTCCTATTATTGCCATGAAACACTCTAACCGCCTTCCTAGCAAACCGTTGTTTGGCTAAGTACGCTTTTGCTCAGCCCCTCTTATAGCATTGTTAGTTGCCGGTGAAGTATGAGGATTGCTTCAAGTTTGGACTTGTTTATTGGGACAACAGAATATATATCTTAATCAAATTAATGCACATATATATTGGCAATGGGTGGAAGGCTCGGCCTTCTACTTGGTGTTTTGTTCCACTCATGCCACCTTAGGACCCCATAAGCCAGTGTTATGTTCCTTTATTTTGCGTTCCTAACACGGTTGGGGTTTATGGGCCCCCTTCATAATTCGCACTGCTTAAAGCTTTTCCAGCAAGACCCAACATTGGTACTACATTTGCCTAACAACTAAAACATGCATAGGGAGTTATAAACCCGAGGTCTTAATCCACCCCCTGGGCCAGTGCTCCTCATGAGTGTTGGTCCAAACTAGAGCACTGTGCGGGTCCGCCCCTTGGCAACTTGGGGTAGTTTGGCACCTGTACGCTTCGCTCATCCGGTCGTGGCCTGAGACGAGATACACGCAGCTACTATCAGGGTGTCCGCACGCTGGGAGGTCTTGCTGGATTAGTTTTACCTTTGTCGAAATATCTTGAGCACGGGATTCCGCGAATACTTGGGTCTTGCCACTTTGGAGTTGCGGCTCCGCAGATCATGAGCTTGTGATGGGCTAAGTTGGGACACCCCTGTAGGGTTTTGAACTTTCGAAAGCCGTGCCCGCGGTTATGGGGCAGATGGGAATTTGGTAATATCTGGTTGTAGATAACTCGACACCATATTCATAAGAATACACTACCTGTGTGAGTAACCGTGATGGTCTCTTTCCGAAGGGCTTCGGGAAGTGAACACGGTGGGGTTATGTATGATCGTGAGTAGCTAGGATCACTTCTTGATCAACTCTGCGACCGCTGGCACTTGCTCTCTTCTCACACTAAATTCGTAAGCTAGATGCTTAGTGCTTGATGCAGACACTTTTATAGCCTTTCCACACCTAATGTTTTGGTAGTTTTGATACCCGCGAACGGGATTGCTGAGTCCTCGTGGCTCACAGATTCAACACACACCAGATGCAAGTACCGCTGAGAATGATGCAGGAGATGGATCAGAACTTCAGTGGGAGTTCGATGAAGAGTGTGGTCGTTACTATGTTTCGTACCCCGACGATCAGTAGTGGTTCCTACTACAGGCGATCAGGCCTTGTGTTTATGGTATCTTTCTCGTTTGGATTTCGTCCGTAGTCGGACCCTGTGTTTTGCATGATTGTATGTTATTGTATTCATTGTGTGACGTGGCGAGTGCAAGCCAACTATATTTTACAATTCCATCCCTGAACTTTTACATGAGATGTGCAAAGATACCACACTTGAGATCATTCCAGAATGCGCTTATGTCTTTAAGTCGTGCCTCGACACGTAGGAGACATAGTCGCATCCTGGGCATTATAGGTGCACGGGCAGGGAAGTTGGATTCTTTTTACTACAGTAACTCCTCCGATGGTTGCGCTTCCCCATTATATGTGCTGACGTGGGGGTCGTGCGTGGGATGACCGCAGCATGCTTGTGTCATCTCTTGGTTCCAAATAGTAAAGAGACGGTTCACGTTCTCCTCATAAAAAATAGATGAAGTTGCGGGGGCGCGGCTCATTCACTAAGTGGACTCGGGTCGCCCCACGATCACGGGGTGCTAAAAACGGTCGTACCACGTGCCATATGAACCCCGATATGCTCGCCACGTGCCCCTCATGCATCGGGGAGGGCAGGCGGCGGATGCAGAGGGTGCGGGCTTTAACGCCGGGTGGAGGGCTGGGCGCCGCTGATTGGAGCAGCAGGTCGGTCTTGTTTTCTTGTGCCTCCGGTGCTTGGACTGGTTGATTCGGGCGGTCGCCCTTCTATGAAGAGGGGAGAGAGGGACGGTGCTTGTCGATGTATTGGAAACGACACCTATGGGATCACAAGAATCCCTACTACGGTTGCGGGGCGCGGGGTTGAGAGAAGAGCGGAGCAAACAGGCAGCACACGGTTCCTTTACCCAGGTTCGGGCCGCGAGGATGCGTAAAACCCTACTCCTGCTTTGGTGGATTATATGTTTGTGTTCTTCAGCTAGCTACGGGGCGTGAGGAGCTCCAAAAAGCCGAATCCTCCTCCTGGTCGCCTCGGGCCTCCTTTTATAGGGAATAGGGTTCGCCATAGTGGCACACAGGAGGTGGAAAGGGTACAGTGATGCGAGGTTATACCTCGTATTACATGACAAGGTGCATTTAATGCGCCCTGCTTAGGTGTCCTTGCTTTATCGGGGACGGGGGAGACATCCGTCTTGTCCGTCGCCGCTCCTTCTTGCGTTGATACGCGCCCTGGCCAGCGATGCCTGAGACGCCATGTAGGCAGGCAGGCAGCTGAGGTGGCGCAATGGTGGGTCTCCACGAAGATCTGCATGTCGCAACGCAGGTGCCTGCCCAGCTGGTTGGGTCGGCAGCTGCATATTGCGGTGGAGGCTTAGTTGGCGTGGGCCTGATGGTGGCCCTGCGGATGTCCTCGGTAAGGGCCTTGCCGGGGCCTCGGCAAGGGTCTTGCCGCGGCGCCTGCTGTCATCCCCGGCAAGGTGCTTGCCGGAGGTCTTGTGGTCTTCCTTGGCTAGGATCCCGCCAAGGGTCGCCGTCTTCTCAAAGTGTATCTGATCTTGAATGTCTTCACAAAGATTTGGATGCCATTACGGGGATGTCTCCCGAATCCTTGCCCCCATGGGGGCAGTGGACTCAAGGGGGATTTGCTCCGTAGGAAGGGGCGAACTGCCGCGGCAAGGGTCTTGCCGGGGCTGCTAAAGCCGGCCCCGGCAAGGATGTTGCCGGGGCTGCTGAAACTGGCTCTCGGCAAGGATCTTGCCGGGGAAATCTGCTTCGTCCCCTTGCTCTTTGTGGTCTTGTTCTCTTCGGCTTCAGTTCCATCGAGATTTGGTCTTACCCTGGCTCACCTCCCTTTCCATGCTTGGTGTGGTGGTGCCCGTGGCTCAGACTGCCCGTGCACAGTTATAGGGGTACAAAAAGTGTACCCCTCTTTTTGTACATCGACAGGAGCCCCCGGGCCTGGGCCACACATAAGCGCGACGCGTTGTTGGGCTATGCCCAAAACGGTGCGCGGGCAGGCGGGGCGGTTTTCACCGTGGTAAGATTTTTCGCGCGCTTTGCCTCTCACGATCCGCGCGCGCGGCGCGGCTTGGAGGGGTGTGCGTGACATGGGCGGCATGCGCGGGGCGGTTTCCGCATGCATGCATCACGTCGCAGTAAAGACGCGGCTTCGTGCCTTCCCCATAAACGGGGGAAGGCATGGAGGCATGTCCCATTTACTGAATGGGGCCGAGGCACGGTCCTCAAGGCGTCCACTCCCCACGATCACGAGGTGGGGAGAGGTTGCCTCACCCGTCCCCTCAGTTCTGCACGTCTGCCACATGCCTCCCATGCGCTTGGGGTGGCGCACGGTGGAGGCGGGAAACCGGGCCGTCGCTGGTTGGGGCGGCGGGTCGGTCCTGGCTCCCTGCGCCTTCTGCATCTTGATTGGCCGAGCGGGGCTGTCGAACCCCAACCCCGTTCCTATATAAAGAGCGGGGGGAGGGACGGTGTCTCGCACTCTTCCATCTTCTTCCTCTGTCAGGACCCCGATCCTAAGTCACACCGATCTAGCTGTAACACGTCATATCACTTTGCGGCCTCACGCACGATAACCCCACGGGTGCCACCTTACCTGGCCCGGGACCGTTTGCGCATTTTGGCACACGTATATGACAATGTCGCTAGCATCCATATGACAGAGAACCCGAGCCGACATGGCTAGTTATAAACCAAAAGTGGCACTAAATTACAGAGACATGCATCCATAACCCAGCAACGAACGTGTCAGTCATCAACGTATGAACCCAAGTCGTAGCAAGCTACATGGACTTAAAGGAACAACGCGTGACATTTCCCCTAAGGGACAGACACAGGAACGAAGAAGGACACATGCCGGCCAGCCTACGTGTTCCGAGCAGTAGCAAGCTACCAAGGCTCATTGGAATCACTAGGAGGCATTTCCCTGTAAGGTAGGCTACCAAAGGAAAACAACTAGTTGTCGGATCCCACACATACCAAGGATTTCAATCATACACGCAATATGCTCAATATGTGCAAATACAACATTGCATCACAACAGAACTCTATGACTCAACGTACTTTATTTAAAAGGCTCCAAGAGCCATACATAACATATCCATACAGGTAGGGGTCACATGACCCAACACTCAAGTCATACAGTCATACAAGCACAAGCGGAAGCTACATGTCTGAGTACAGACAACTTAGAAAATAAAACAGGCTTGGTGTAGCCTGACTATCTACAAGGCCCTTCACAAGCTCCAGATCTCCGTCTGGGTATCAAGCTACTCGTCGATGTCAACGTCTATGTAGAACCCATCAGCAGGGGCAGGGTTCTCCTCTGCAACAGTTATTAAGCAAACATGAGTACAAAGGTACTCAGCAAGTCTTACCACAGAACCTATCATACATGCAACATTATCAAAGGGGGGTAGTGGAGTTCATAGCAGAATGCCAGCTTTGACCTTGGCTAACCTATACTACAACTCTCAACAGATTGCAAGATGTTATTACGAACACGAGTCCTCTACTCACCACATCAATACACTACCGAGGATCCTCTTCCGTCATCCTACGGAAGGGCCATCCATGGCACTCACACTTATCTTGAGGCTTTTAGTAGTATCCATCAACATGTCTATGAACTGTAAGAGTATCCAAGTAGTCCGTACCACGAACAACGGCTATTCGAATAGATTGATAACCCTGCAGGGGTGTACTTCTTCACACATGTTTTCAACACTTAGCGTCTGCACACGACATGTGCTCGGCAGACTTCAAGCGAAAGCCGACGTGGGTGTAGACCACGACCTAACCAACCACTCAAGTCTCTCGTCCAGGTTTATCGCCTATTTGGGTTCCATCCGTGGGGAGATCCGGCCGGGGTGTCGCTCACGGCCCCAAACGATGTGTACAGGGTTCCCGAGTCACCAAACGGGCAACCGGTACACCGTGCCACGTACCTGTCGCATCACAGCCCACCCTGAGGGTCAGCGCTGTGCACGACCTCCAGTAAACTATAAACACCAGAAACTAGTTGCAACTCCTGGACAGAGTACAAGGGCAGTCAATAAGTCGAGCGGGGTCATATTTCAGGGCCCAATGTGTGGTAGTAACTGTAACTTGGGTCACACACACAGATCTCGGGTCCTATGGATGATTCCAATGAAACAACCCACCATGTACTCCTACATGGCCTTTCATCGATTCCTTTACCAAGCGTATTCCACACTTCCTTCTCTTTATCGGTATGATCATTTCACTCTGATCCATCACCTAGATGAACCAGACCTGACACAACTCTAAGCATAGCAGGCAACATAAACAAATAGCATGGTGGATCACACATCACATGGCTCAATCAACTCCTACACATGCTAGTGGGTTTCAACTATTTACTGTGGCAATGACAGGTCATGCAAGGGATAGGGTTCAACTACCGCAGCAAGTAGCAGTTCACACGCTGTTGCCTTAATGCAGTTAAAGAGAGTAGGAGCGAGAAGATTGGGTTTGTACCGGAATGATCAATGATTGCTTGCCTGACAAAGTAGTTGTCGGGTACTGCTCTTCAACTGGATAAGCAGCAGTATCCTTGGGAGCAGGACCTAACACAGAGAATACGGGCGATACAATCATTAACAAACAAATGCAACAATATGATGCATGCTCATGACATGGCAAGATGCATGTGTGTTGACTAATGCAACTAAAACCAGAAGGGTTTGAACCTATTTGAATCAAAGATTCAAATTGGAGTTCAAACTATTATTTAAATAAGTGCATTATCATGTTTTTGATGTATACATCAAGTTAACTTGTTCAGACATGCATGAAACTAGTGCCATTGGAAAGATTGGATTTTTCTGATCATTTTTCATATATAAAACTTTTCCATCTGAGCTATGGTTGATTTTATATGATTTTTAGAAGTTTTGGGTATTTTCTGGAATTTCTTGAATTATTTTTAATCTAAAAATCCCAGAAAAACCTTTACTGCGTCAGCATGACATCATGCTGACGTCAGGTAGTCAACATGAGCTAGTCCAAGTCAAACATGACATGTGGGCCCTGCATGTCAGTGTCACAGCTAATTAACTAAGTTAATTAGAGTTAAACTAAAACTAATTAGCTGTCAGTGGGGCCTGGGCCCACGGGTCAGTGACTAAACTAATTAACTAATTAAATTAACAGAAACTTAATTAAACTAACTAATTAGCAAAAGGTGGCCCACACGTCAGTGACCCCGGGGTGGTCAACCCCCTGGTCAAACAGGTCAAACCCGCCGGCGACGTGACGCCGGCGAGGCCAAGTACGGCGGCGTGCTTCGGAAATCGTCTACGGGGCACGGCTCGAGCTGCGGCTAGGCGCGTTGGAAAGCTCTTGCCCTTGCGTGTCGGATGATGGTGGTCGCCGGACCTGGGGTGGCCGGAGACGACGGCAACAAGCTCGACGGCGGCGACCGGCGTCGGGCGTGTGTGGAGAAGCAGCTACAGAGGCCTAGGCGATGCGTGCATAGCACCTATCGCATCTACGCGCTGCGGTCAGTGTGATGGACGTGTGCCAGTGACCAAATGGTCACCGGAGCATCGCCGGCGGCGAGCACGGCGGCGGTGTGTTTCGGTGATCAACGGTGCGACGGCTACAAGGTGCAAACGAGGCGGAGGAAGGAGGGGTTCGACGTAGAAGCTCACTGCGGAGCTAACGAGCTCGACGGAGGGGTCGGGGACGCGCTGTAGCTTCGTAATGGCGGCGAGGTGCTCCGGCGATCTGAGGAAGGGGACGGCTGAGTGTGGACGTTGCAGGGCTTCCGATGGCTCGTGGCTCGGCGAGGAGGAAGAGGACGACGCGGCGGATCTTCTGGACACACTCACGGGGCGAGGGGGTGGCTCTAGGTGCGGCTGCGGCGAACGGCGGCGACGGCGGCTCGGTGATGGAAGAGGAGAGAGCCAGGGGAGGGCGATAGAGACGAGGGGGAGAAGTGAGAGCGGCCGGGGTAGCTGCGTGTCGATTCATGGAATCATCCAGGCCATCGGGGAGGCAGGCTAGCAGGAAGGACGTGGCCGGGCGCGTGCCGGCGCGCGGCGGCCGCGCGCGCATCCTTCTGGCGCGAGGAGGAAGACGACAGAGGAGGGCTGGTGGGCTGGGCCGGCCCGCTACAGGGCTGGGCCCGAGGTAAGTGCTTCTTCCTATTTTCCTTTTCCTATTTTCTTTTCTGTTTCATTTGTTTTGCATCTTTGCTTAATTAATAAAAATGCTAGAGCATTTTTATAACTCATGAAACTTGTCATACCCACTGTATATAGTATGAACAGTAGGAAACATTATAGTTCATGATTATTTGAGCATTTAAAATATTTAAAAGTATTTAAATGCCCAAATACAAATACCATATGATTTAATCCAGTGACCTTGGATGTCCTAGAAAATTGTGCACCATTTTTAGCAAAGGTTTGAGACCAAGGCAGAAATGATGAACATTTTTGAAGGGCATTTTGGGTACGTTGGAAAATATTTTATCAAACCCTAGTTGTTAGAAGAGGGGTGCTGGGGTTTCTGTCATTCCCATTTCAAATTTCTTTGAAAAGTAAACATGATGCACACACCAACTAACTCTAATGCAAGTGCTAACTAGGGATGTGACAACTCACCCCCACTTAAAAGAATCGCGTCCCGAGATTTGGGTTCCTCCGGAAAGAGGGTGGGGTACTCAAGTCGAAGACGATCCTCCCTTTTCCAAGTGGCTTCACTCTCGGAATGATGTGACCATTGAACCTTGAGAAACTTGATATTGTGGCGTCGAGTGGTGCGCTCAGTTTGATCAAGAATACGAACGGGGTATTCTCGATATGTGAGATTGTCCTGGAGATCAAGCGTTTCGTGGTCCACTCCGCGGATAGGATCCGAGAAGCAACGTCTGAGTTGAGAAACGTGGAACACGTCATGAACTCTGGATAGGTGCGGAGGTAGTTCCAGTTGGTAGGCAACTTCTCCTCGTTTGGCAAGAATGCGAAAAGGACCGATGTGACGAGGGGCCAATTTGCCTTTGATACCGAAGCGATGGGTTCCCTTAAGAGGAGTAACCCGAAGGTAAGCCTTATCGCCGACTTCAAAAGTCACAGCCTTATGATGACTATCATATTGGCTCTTTTGGCGAGACTGGGCTGTTTTCAATCTCTCACGAACGATGCGAACTTGTTCCTCTGCTTCCTGGATCATATCCGGGCCAAAGAATTGTCTTTCCCCGGTCTCTGACCAGTTAAGAGGTGTTCGACACCTTCGTCCATATAGAACTTCGAAGGGAGCTTTGCCCAAGCTGGCTTGATAACTATTGTTATAAGCAAATTCGGCAAATGGAAGACACTTTTCCCATTCCATACCGAAAGAAATGACAGAGGCTCGAAGCATGTCTTCCAGAATTTGATTGACTCGTTCCACTTGACCACTTGACTGAGGATGGAAGGCGGTACTGAAGGAGAGATGAGTTCCCATAGCATTCTGGAAACTTTCCCAAAATCGTGAAGTGAAAAGACTTCCAAGGTCCGAGTTAATCTCCAACGGCACACCATGAAGTGATACTATCCGAGAGACATACAAATCTGCTAGCTAGCTAGCGGTAATACTCTCTCGAATAGGCAGGAAATGAGCTACTTTAGAGAGGCGGTCGATAACGACGAAGATAGCATTATTACCTTTCCTGGTCCTGGGAAATCCGGTAATGAAGTCCATACCGACTTTGACCCATTTCCATTCAGGAATAGCTAAATGTTGAAGGGTGCCAGCAGGCCGTTGATGCTCTGCTTTGACTCGACGACAACGTCGCAGTTAGCAATGAATTGAGCGATTTCTCTCTTCATCCTAGTCCACCAGAATCTCTGACGTAGGTCCTGATACATTTTGGTACTACCGGGATGAATCGTGAGAGGACATTCATGATCCTCCTTAAGAATCATTTGTCGTAGTTGTGGTTTCTTGGGTACCACCAAGCGGTTCTCGAAGTACACTACACCTCGATCATCCATAGAGAAACTTTTAGCGAGTCCGCTAGCAATGTTCTCTTGGAGTCGGGATATACCTTTATCACGCTTCTAGGCAGCTATAACTTGATCCATAAGGGTAGGTTTCGCCACCAAGGTGGAAAGGAATCCTCGAGGAACAATGTGAAGGTTAAGCTTACGGAATTCCTCGTGGAGAAGTGGTTGACTTTGTTGTAACATTAAGTTGTTACAATATGACTTACGACTTAGTGCATCAGCCATGACATTGGCCTTTCCAGGGGTATAAGTGATTCCTAAGTCGCAGTCTGTGAGCAACTCAACCCAACGTCTTTGCCTGAGATTTAGATCCGGTTGGGTGAAGATATACTTCAAACTTTGGTGATCAGTGAAGATTTCACAGCGATTACCATGGAGGTAATGTCGCCATGTTTTGAGTGCATGGACTATAGCTGCAAGCTCTAGATCATGAGTAGGATAGTTATCCTCATGTGGACGCAACTGTCGAGATGCGTATGCAATCACTTGACGATCTTGCATGAGTATGCAACCTAGTCCTTGTCGCGAGGCGTCGCAATAGATTATAAAATCCTTGGAAAAGTCTGGTGGTACCAGTACAGGTGCAGATGTCAGGCGTCTTTTCAGTTCCTGAAAACTGGACTCGCACTGTGGGGTCCACTCAAACTTTTTATCTTTCTTGAGGAGTTCGGTTAGAGGTTTGGCAACCTTGGAGAAATTCTCGACAAAGCATCGGCAATAGCTCGCTAAGCCAAGAAAACTCCTAACTTGCTTGACCGATTCAGGGGGGTTCCAATCAAGTACGGCTTGAACTCGCTCGGGATTGACAGCAATACCCTTGCCAGAGATCACATGACCTAAATAGGTTACTTCTGGCAACCAAAATTCACATTTAGAGAATTTGGCATAAAGGCGGTGCTCTCGAAGTTTCGTCAATACCAGCCTTAAATGCTCGGCATGATCTTCCCTGTTCTTGGAATAGATGAGTATATCATCGAGGTATACCACAACGAATTTATCCAAATACTCCATGAATATAGAATTCATTAACCGAGAGAAGATAGCTGGGGCATTGGTTAATCCGAAGGACATAACGGTGTACTCATATTGGCCATAACGAGTAACAAAAGCCGTTTTAGGAATGTCCCCGTTCTTGATTTTGATTTGATGGTAGCCCAACCTCAAATCCATCTTAGAGAAGACTGAGGATCCAGCGAGCTGATCATACAGGTAGTTGATCCTGGGGAGCGGATACTTATTCTTTATGGTGACCAGATTGACAGGTAGGTAATCTACAACCATCCGCTCCGTTCCATCCTTCTTCTTGACGAAAAGGACGGGGCAAGCCCAAGGGGAAGAACTAGGACGGATGAAACCTTTCTGCAAGGACTCATCGAGTTGTTTCTTTAGCTCAACTAATTCTAGTGGTGCCATCTTATAAGGTCTCCTAGAGATTGGGACAGTTCCAGGGATAAGATCTATCACGAACTCGACATCTCTGTCAGGTGGAACTCCTGGCAGTTCTTCTGTAAAAACATCCGGAAAGTCACGGACTACCGGGATATCTTCGAGTTCTGGTAGAGGGCTGGCATTAAGAGAGTAGAGCTGACGCTCATCCATTCGGGTCAAGACATTGACTATCTTGCCGGATGGGTGTGTAAGTTGAACGGTCCTAGTATAGCAATCAATTTTGGCGTAATGAGTTGTCATCCAGTCCATACCCAAAATGATGTTTATGTCCGAGGACTTGAGAGCGATTAGAGATGCAAGGAAAACAAGTCTATCGACAAGGATTTCATTTCCATGGCTTACCCTAGAGGTTTGCCACTTTGAACCAGGAGTTTGAATAACCATGGAAGTAGGCATGTCACAAAAAGTCATGTTGTGCAATCGAGCATAGCTCTCAGATATGAATGAATGGGATGCTCCAGTATCGAAAAGAACAGATGCCGGATGGCAGTTAACGAGAAGCATACCAAGGACGACGTTAGGATCCTCATAAGCTTCTTCAGCAGAGACATAGTTGACATGACCACGTGTAGTGGGGATTGGCTTGACATAATTCACCTTGCCGGTTGGCTTACCACGGCCAACGGGTTTTCCTGGTTGGTTCTGAGGACACTCACGCATGTAGTGCCCCGGTTCTCCACACTTGAAACATGTCACAGTGGTGGTGCGTGGAGCAAAGTTGGAAGGTGGTCCTCCATAGGTCTTAGCAGGTGCAAACTGTTGAGTTGGGTGAGGCGCCTCATAGGATGGCCTCGGTGTGTACTTGGGTGGCAGAGTAGTGTTAGGAATCCACACACGGCGCTTGTGAGAGCCAGAGCCGGATGAGGAACCAAAGTCTCGGGTATGCTTGCGGGTGGCCTCGAAGTCGGTCTGGCCTGTTTCAGCACTGATAGCCTTGTTTACCAACTTCTGGAAGGAAGTGCACTCGTGCAGACGTAGATCTCGGCGGAGTTCAGGGCTGAGTCCCTTGCGGAACCTCGCCTGCTTCTTGGCATCGGTGGATACTTCCTCAGGTGCATAGCGTGCCAAGTTGCCAAACTCGCGACTATAGCCATCCACGGTTAAACGGCCTTGGGTGAAATTGCATAATTCCTCCCGCTTGCGATCCATGAGACCTTCCGAAATGTGGTGTTCACGGAATGCCTCACTGAACTCAACCCAGGTAGTGACTTGGCCAGCAGGACGCATAGCTTCAAAGTTTTCCCACCAAAGACTGGCAGGGCCCTCAAGATGGTAGGCGGCGTAGGTAACCTTGTCAGCTTCGGCCACACGGGCAGAGTGTAGCTTGTGGGTGATACTACGTAGCCAGTCATCAGCATCCAGAGGTTCAGTGGAGTGATGGAACTTCGGTGGACACATCTTGATAAAGTCATTGATTGACACCACCTCATTCCTCTGGCGGAACCCAGTGTTCTGCTCTATGCGTTCCAGCAGACGGTTGGTCTCTCTCTTGTTCCGTTCTGTTTCGAGCATAACTTCCGCCAAGGAGGGTGGCTGGGGCAGATTCCCATCTCTAGCCCCACTAGCCTCACCCTGCTCCTGAGCAGCAGGAGTGTTGCGAGTGTTGACCATCCTAGGAAAACAAAACAACGGTTTAGACAAGGATGGCAAAATTTTGACATAGAAGTGCAGAATGTAATGGATGACACGGAATGCAAGGAGGTTCATCCGTACGACATGGAAATATAGGAACTGCTATATATACACCAGTGGTCATACACACCATACAAAGTTTAGTACAAGCCAAGGCTAAAGTACAACTGCAGTGAAAGACGATACATCCCATCAGAGGCATTCCAAGCTCCTATACATTATTTAAGTACACCTCCGGAACTCAGTACACACTAAGTCATATTCCACAAGACGCGTAGGACTATGGAAATACAACTACTACGATACTACTACAACCACGGTCTAGCTCAGACATTCGCGTAGTAATCCTTGTAAAGATTACCACCGTAGCCTGGAAGTGGAACAGACGGATCTTGGAACTCGAGAGCACTCGAAGGCTGTGGACCATAAGGACACGGATGTGGCCTCGGTCCCGATGCTGGTGGTAATCGACGCCCACGTGGAGGTGTAATACCCCCAACGTCACGCCAATCCATGCGATCAGGCAGACGAGTCCGCACGGGGTACAAATCCCGCATGTCCAGATATCCGGCGTGCACAGCAGGTGCAAGCCGTGTCAAAGTAGTCCAGTGGGCGGCTCGAGTGTTATACAGCTCCATTCGGAGGGCATGGACCTCACGGTCCCGATCCTCCAGCATCTGAACAGTAGTCTGAAGCAGTGGCTCTTCATGAGCAGCATCAGTATACAGCCCAGTGTAGTAGCCTTCCTCACCGGGAAGTGAGGCTGGCATGTAACAGAACTCAGTGCTCAGCAACAGGGCATGCCTAGCACGGAGAATGGTCATCATCAAATAAGCGGCATCCTGCACTGCCATCTCGATGGTAATCCCGAGTCCATAAGACCAATGGATGGGGTCGTTAGCTCCAGGATATGAGGGGTATATCCGGACTGTGCAGAAATACTGACTCTGATTGAAATCCCGGTATTGTTCCTCCACGGTGTACTCAGGATACCAGCGATAACCGGTCTCGGTCAGCACACGGACTAGCATGGCCGTGTGACCGGGCACATTAATGCACCGAGTCAAACGAACCACTTGGTGAGGGATGCGGCCAGACATCTGAAACACGAAGTAATGCAAGGGCATTAGTGTTTCTGGAAGAAATCGGGCAGCATAACAACTGTAAATGCTCAAACAAAATTTGAGACATCATACAAATGATAGCATAGCCACTCAACAATCCATATCAAGGTTCCGGTCCAACAATCATCATACTAAAAGGATAGAAACTGAACTGAGGCTTGAAACCAACAATCCTAAGAGTCTACGGATTAGTAACACGTGAACCTAGTAAGGATAAGAGGCCTAGTCCTAGATCCCCGTAGAAAGAATAGACTGACTCAGATCAGAAGGCATAAGGTAAAGAAGTAAAAAGAGTCTTACATTCCCTCCCACAATCAATTCCCCTACATATAACTAAGAATTTTTCTAGACTCAACATCGACCATTTTGGCTTGAGAAACCTACAGGCAGTCCAGCTCTGATGCAAACGCTGTCAGGACCCCGATCCTAAGTCACACCGATCTAGCTGTAACACGTCATATCACTTTGCGGCCTCACGCACGGTAACCCCACGGGTGCCACCCTACCTGGCCCGGGACCGTTTGCGCATTTTGGCACACGTATATGACAGTGTCGCTAGCATCCATATGACAGAGAACCCGGGCCGACATGGCTAGTTATAAACCAAAAGTGGCACTAAATTACAGAGACAGGCATCCATGACCCAGCAACGAACGTGTCGGTCATCAACGTATGAACCCAAGTCGTAGCAAGCTACATGGACTTAAAGGAACAACGCGTGACATTTCCCCTAAGGGACACACACAGGAACGAAGAAGGACACATACCGGCCAGCCTACGTGTTCCGAGCAGTAGCAAGCTACCAAGGCTCATTGGAATAACTAGGAGCCATTTCCCTGTAAGGTAGGCTACCAAAGGAAAACAACTAGGTGTCGGATCCCACACATACCAAGCATTTCAATCGTACACGCAATATGCTCAATATGTGCAAATACAACATTGCATCACAACAGAACTCTATGACTCAAAGTACTTTATTTAAAAGGCTCCAAGAGCCATACATAACATATCCATACAGGTAGGGGTCACATGACCCAACACTCAAGTCATACAGTCATACAAGCACAAGCGGAAGCTACATGTCTGAGTACAGACAACTTAGAAAATAAAACAGGCTTGGTGTAGCCTGACTATCTACAAGGCCCTTCACAAGCTCCAGATCTCCGTCTGGGTGTCAAGCTACTCGTTGACGTCAACGTCTATGTAGAACCCATCAGCAGGGGCAGGGTTCTCCTCTGCAACAGTTATTAAGCAAACATGAGTAGAAAGGTACTCAGCAAGTCTTACCACAGAACCTATCATACATGCAACATTATCAAAGGGGGGTAGTGGAGTTCATAGCAGAATGCCAGCTTTGACCTTGGCTAACCTATACTACAACTCTCAACAGATTGCAAGATGTTATTACGAACACGAGTCCTCTACTCACCACATCAATACACTACCGAGGATCCTCTTCCGTCATCCTACAGAAGGGCCATCCACGGCACTCACACTTATCTTGAGGCTTTTAGTAGTATCCATCAACTTGTCTATGAACTGTAAGAGTATCCAAGTAGTCCGTACCGCGAACAGCGGCTATTCGAATAGATTGATAACCCTGCAGGGGTGTACTTCTTCACACATGTTTTCACCCCTTAGCGTCTGCACACGACATGTGCTCGGCAGACTTCAAGCGAAAGCCGACGTGAGTGTAGACCACGACCTAACCAACCACTCAAGTCTCTCGTCCAGGTTTATCGCCTATTTGGGTTCCATCCGTGAGGAGATCCGGCCGGGGTGTCGCTCACGGCCCCAAACGATGTGTACAGGGTTCCCGAGTCACCAAACGGGCAACCGGTACACCGTGCCACGTACCTATCGCATCACAGCCCACCCCGAGGGTCAGCGCTGTGCACGACCTCCAGTAAACTATAAACACCAGAAACTAGTTGCAACTCCTGGACAAAGTACAAGGGCAGTCAATAAGTCGAGCGGGGTCATATTTCAGGGCCCAATGTGTGGTAGTAACTGTAACTTGGGTCACACACACAGATCTCGGGTCCTATGGATGATTCCAATGAAACAACCCACCATGTACTCCTACATGGCCTTTCATCGATACCTTTTCCAAGCGTATTCCACACTTCCTTCTCTTTCTCGGTATGATCATTTCACTCTGATCCATCACCCAGATGAACCAGACCTGACACAACTCTAAGCATAGCGGGCAACATAAACAAATAGCATGGTGGATCACACATCACATGGCTCAATCAACTCCTACACATGCTAGTGGGTTTCAACTATTTACTGTGGCAATGACAGGTCATGCAAGGGATAGGGTTCAACTACCGCAGCAAGTAGCAGTTCACACGCTATTGCCTTAATGCAGTTAAAGAGAGCAGGAGCGAGAAGATTGGGTTTGTATCGGAATGATCAATGATTGCTTGCCTGACAAAGTAGTTGTCGGGTACTGCTCTTCAACTGGATACGCAGCAGTATCCTCGGGAGCAGGACCTAACACAGAGAATACCGGCGATACAATCATTAACAAACAAATGCAACAATATGATGCATGCTCATGACATGGCAAGATGCATGTGTGTTGGCTAATGCAACTAAAACCAGAAGGGTTTGAACCTATTTGAATCAAAGATTGAAATTGGAATTCAAACTATTATTTAAATAAGTGCATTATCATGTTTTTGATGTATACAGCTGGTTAACTTGTTCAAACATGCATGAAACCAGTGCCATTGGAAATATTGGATTTTTTTGATCATTTTTCATATATAAAACTTTTCCATCTGAGCTATTGTTGATTTTATATGATTTTTAGAAGTTTTGGGTATTTTCTGGAATTTCCTGAATTATTTTTAATCTAAAAATCCCAGAAAAACCTTTACTGCGTCAGCATGACATCATGCTGACGTCAGGTAGTCAACAGGAGCTAGTCCAAGTCAAACATGACATGTGGGCCCTGCATGTCAGTGTCACAGCTAATTAACTAAGTTAATTAGAGTTAAACTAAAACTAATTAGCTGTTAGTGGGGCCTGGGCCCACGGGTCAGTGACTAAACTAATTAACTAATTAAATTAACAGAAACTTAATTAAACTAACTAATTAGCAAAAGGTGGCCCACACGTCAGTGACCCAGGGGTGGTCAACCCCCTGGTCAAACAGGTCAAACCCGCCAGCGACGTGACGCCGGCGAGGCCAAGTACGGCGGCGTGCTTCGGAAATCGTCTACGGGGCACGGCTCGAGCTGCGGCTAGGCGCGTTGGAAAGCTCTTGCCCTTGCCCGTCGGATGGTGGTGGTCGCCGGACCTGGGGTGGCCGGAGACGACGGCAACAAGCTCGACGGCGGCGACCGGCGTCGGGCGTGTGTGGAGAAGCAGCTATAGAGGCCTAGGCGATGCGTGCATAGCACCTATCGCATCTACGCGCTGCGGTGAGTGTGATGGACGTGTGCCAGTGACCAAATGGTCACCGGAGCATCGCCGGCGGCGAGCACGGCGGTGGTGCGTTTCGGTGATCAACGGTGCGACGGCTACAAGGTGCAAACGAGGTGGAGGAAGGAGGGGTTCGACGTAGAAGCTCACTGCGGAGCTAACGAGCTCGACGGAGGGGTCGGGGACGCGCTGTAGCTTCGTAACGGCGGCGAGGTGCTCCGGCGATCCGAGGAAGGGGACGGCGGCGTGTGGATGTTGCATGGCTTCCGATGGCTCGTGGCTCAGCGAGGAGAAAGAGGACGACGCGGCGGATCTTCTGGACACACTCACGGGGCGAGGGGGTGGCTCTAGGTGCGGCTGCGGCGAACGGCGGCGACGGCGGCTCGGTGATGGAAGAGGAGAGAGTCGGGGGAGGGCGATAGAGACGAGGGGGAGAAGTGAGAGCGGCCGGGGCAGCTGCGTGTCGATTCATGGAATCATCCAGGCCATCGGGGAGGCAGGCTAGCAGGGAGGAGGTGGCCAGGCGCGTGCCGGCGCGCGGCGGCCACGCGCGCGTCCTTCTGGCGCGAGGAGGAAGACGACAGAGGAGGGCTGGTGGGCTGGGCCGGCCTGCTACAGGGCTGGGCCCGAGGTAAGTGCTTCTTCCTATTTTCCTTTTCCTATTTTCTTTTCTGTTTCATTTGTTTTGCATCTTTGCTTAATTAATAAAAATGCTAGAGCATTTTTATAACTCATGAAACTTGTCATACCCACTGTATATAATATGAACAGTAGGAAACATTATAGTTCATGATTATTTGAGCATTTACAATATTTAAAAGTATTTAAATGCCCAAATACAAATACCATATGATTTAATCCAGTGACCTTGGATGTCCTAGAAAATTGTTGTCACACCCTGCATTTTGTAACATGTTATTTGTATCTTTGAAGCATGAAAATTTGGACCAGCAAATTTTTTTAGCATCATTTGGCTTTTATTTGGAATTGAGTTTTCTTCATCTGCTTTTTCTTGTGCTCATTAAAGTCAACTATGACCTCTTGTAGACTTCATCTCCATACCCAAAACTTCTGCCCAATGATTATGCCAAGTGTTATATAACAGTATAGTATTTTCCTACAAAATTAATTTGGCCAAAAAGTATTTTATAAATTTAGTTTTCCAAAAACCCCTGAATTGAGATTTGTACTGCAAGTACTTGATTTAGGGTGAGAAAATTATTTCAAAAGGTTTATTTGAGACCTAGTAGTCATAGGACTCCCAGAAACCACAAAGGTATAATTTTAAAAGTTATTTTCCTATTTTATTTAAAAGCTTTTTCTTAAGGCCAGAAATGGTCTTTAATAGGGGCAAATTATTTAACTATTTCAAAAATATTTGCCAAAATTCAGAGAGACTCAGAGGACATATATTGTCCATATATAAGAGTTTCAACACTTGGTCATGTTCAAAATAATGGGCTAAACCCTCTAAAACCCTTTCTGGATATTTCAAGCTTTTGAAATATTTACGAAGGAAATATTCTCCAAAAATTCCAGGGGAATTCTATCATGTCATATATGACATATTTGTTGATATTGCCAAGTCCCATGCCTTGGGAAGCAAGAAAACATCCTCAAACCCCTTCATAACCATTATGTCCATATTTGAAGTTTGAGCAACTTTACATTGCCAAACTTGTCCAAATGCTCTCAGACTTGGTGCACATGCTAGAATGGCCTAATAAGGCATCTAGACCAAATGGCACAAGATTTGGAATAGAGCAACTTGATCAGATCACCTCAAAACCCTTTTTGTTCAAATGCAAATTTGAACAACTTTACATTACCAACTTTTTATCTGGTGCTTCAAACTTTGTGGGCATGATCAATACCCCAAATAATGATGCTACACCAAGTGGTGCATCAAGGGGAGATGATTAGCTTGACTCAATCAAGATGAAGTTGTTTCTGTTGATTTCTAGGGTTGACCAAAGTTACATTGGCTAGTTTCTTCAAATGAGCCCAAATTTGGTGAAGCACCCTATTTTCTCATGTCTTTCAACCCTGGTAAGTGCCATGTCAAGTGGAGGTCATTTGCTTGACCAAACACTGATCAAACACCTTCTGCAGATTTACTAAAACCTCCAACTTGATCACTTTTACTTTTCTCCATGGCCTCAACTTCTTACCACATGATCATTGAGTTACCAGCTACCTCCAGTAATTCCCCCAGCACCCCAGCTCCATGATTGAGGGGTGAAAGCCCTGTTTTACCTTGCTGGACAGCAAGTTTTCACCAATTCACCAGCACCCTCACTCTCTCTCAGCATCTCCAGGGCATCCAAGGCCTCAGGCCATTTCTTTACTCTTTCCTCAACGTGCTAGACACTGTTGGACACGCTGGTTTGGACCAAAATGGCGAGAGCGCAATGATGCCAGCAATACGCACGCTCTGGAGCGCGCAACAGTGCACCTCCACACGGTGGCTCCGGCCAATCGCTGACCCCGACAGCCTCGGGCCTCCCCCTCGCGCCAGTCGAGGCCTCTCGACGTCCGCGACCTCCCCGGCGCTGTCCCCCCTCCTCCTGCGCCCTCTAGTGGCCGTCGTCGCACGCGCGCTGGCCGCCCGCGGCGGCCACTCCTCTGCCTCGCACGCGCGCACGCTCCTGACGCTCCCCCGCTCCTCCTCTCACTTCTACTGGACGTGGAGCTCGTCCAGGAACTCCACGGACCCATTCCCTTGGCCTCCCGTGCGCTGTAGCCTCGAGCCGGGGCTCGCCGGCGCACTGGACCACGGGCCTCCGTCGAGCTCCTATAAATAGCCCCTCCCGAGCCTCTCCAACAGTATCAGCAGCTCCACCACACTCCACTGAGTCCACCAGCATCATCCACTCCTCCCCAGGTCGTCCCAGTGCTCGGGATCGACCGGAGCTCCGCCACGTCGGGCCGCCGGTGATCCCGCAGTACGGGCCTTCCCCGCTCTTCTTCTTGCCCGATCTAGAACCACCAAGCCACACTGACCATTTCCCCCTTGTTTCCCCTCTCTGTGGCAGTCGGAAACGACCAGAACCACGACCCTCCGACGAGCTTCCGCCGTCCCACCTCGCCGCCGGTGAACCAGACCTCCCCGCCGTGCCGCACCACCACCCCTGCATCCGCGACACGACGCTGAGTTCATCCCTGCCCTCCGTTGCCGTCGCCGTGGCCGGGAACCTCGCCGGTGAGCTCGCTGCCGCCGGGGCCGCAAGGTTGGAGATGACAGGCGGGCCCCGCCTGTCATCCCCACACCTCTTCCGCCCTCCTCTCTGCCACTGACCCACGGGCCCCGCCTGTCAGGTTTAAAAACCTGACGTGCGCGCGCAGGCTCCCGTGCAGTTGGGCTGGACCGACTGGGCCGTGCACTGTGGCCTCCTCTGGCCAAGTGCACAGGACACTTTTTCTTTTTCTTTTTCTGTAAATGTTTTAAACATTTCTACAGAAAAGAATAATGGTCCAAATTAAATAATTCCAACTCCTAAAATCTTGTAATATTCTGACCTATTTAATGGTACCACTTTCACTCAGATCCATGAAACTTTTCTGTACTGTTCAAATTTAAATGCAAATTTGGGCAGTAATACTCCTGTTCAAAAATCAATAGATTCTATTCTGTAACTCCAAAACTCCAACTAAGATTTTTCCCCATCTTAGAAATCCCTCTAGTATTTTACAAAAATGAGTTGACATTTTTCTGAGCACTTTGATTTTTCTGTTTTGTTTGTATTCTTATTTTCCCGTGGTTATTATGCGACGTATAGATCCCGTATTTGACGAAGTTGCTGTGCAAGAAGAAGGAGAAGGATTTGAAGACTTTGAAGACCAAGCCAATCCAGGCAGGCAGCCCTTTGACCATGATACACTTGTTCCTCGGAACCCGTTTGTTTCCGATGCATGATATTAGGGTTACGATGGTAACCTAGATGATTCCACCACATGATGCATGCTTGATCTTGATCTTGCTAAGTGCTAGATGACATGCAAATAGATGGTCATGATGCTTACATGATGCATGTGTGATATGAACCTTCGTAGTTGAAATCCTTGCATGAACCCATCGGGTGCCCCTAATGCCCGAGGGTGGTGATGTGTTAGGTCATCACTTGAGAAAGAAGTGATGTGCCCGTAAAATCATGTGCATGGTGAAACGATGGATTAGATTTATGTGTGACTACCGTCCCAACCAAAACATGTGCAACCACACTACCCCTTATGGGACGGGGCTTTATTGATTACTTAGGTCGATACTAGCATGGTGCCCGCATTACTAGTGACGGGGAGACTTGAGGTCTTTCCCGGGACGGGGTCGTGCTTGGATAGACGACCATGACTGTTTTCACAGGGCACCGGACACACCGTTGGTCCCTTCGGGTACGCGTGACATTGAAATTAGGGCAAGTCCCGTGATCTATTGTTTGTACCCGAGGGCCGTGTACCAACGAGTGGACACTATGTTAGTGTCGTCTAAGGAAAGGTAATGACCGGGTGCTTACCCCTGGTACTTGAGGTACCGCGGGTCGTGGATGACACGGAAGTTCCCCGGATCTTGTGGGTAAAGTGTGCAACCTCTGCAGAGTGTAAAACTATTCGAATAGCCGTGTCCACGGTCATGGACAGTTGGGTGGTGCTACTTAAACTATGTCCAGACTTTTACTTCATCAGTGATAGTATGTGTGTGATGAGTCAAGGATGGTGACTTGACTCGATGAATCTTACTCACGTTGATATCGGTAACCTGTCTTCGAGGTTACGCGAGATTATTGACGCATAAACTTGATGATAGCATATTGTTCTGGCTTTCTACTAGATTGTTCATTATTGTTCCATTGCATTGTTACCACATCATGGGTTGCTTGCGAGTACATTCAAAGTACTCATTGGCTTGCCACTGGTTATTTAATTGGCCAGGCATGGAAGAACAGGATTATGAGGAAGAATTCTTTGGAGATGAACATGCGAACTAGGACGCTATCCCAGTCAGAATGCCTATAGGGTTAAGGCAGATGGCATGGGTTCTACCCGTTATCGAAGACTTCCGCTACTTGAGTTATTTGCTATTCAGCCCGTGAGGCTCTATCTATGTAAGACTTGGCCATAATGGCCTTAATTCGTGTAAGACTATTTGTATGGATGTAAGACTCTTGTTATTTCAGCTTCTGTGTGTTCAGTGAGCATTGAACTCTGGGATCACTGTACACGTGCATTCGGTGATCTCGACTTCTAAGTCGGGGTCCCCACAATTGTGCACCATTTTTAGCAAAGGTTTGAGACCAAGGCAGAAATGATGAACATTTTTGAAGGTCAGTTCCACCGAGCACCCATCCTCACCTACCTTGAGCATTGGGTGAGCGATACTGAGGTGGAATACCATGTGGAAGTGATCATGAAGGCAAACGATCCTCCCACAAATTGGTTCTTCGAGGGACCCCAGATGGCAACACTACCACTCGCTGTCGAGGCTGCTGCACTCAAGGCTCTAACCCTTCTCCGCGAGCTTCTTCCGGAGATGGCAGCCAAGATGACAACTCGCTTCTTACCTTACCGGAAGGAAGGTGACGAAGAAAGCAGCGCACTAGCCCCTCCACTGAAGGAAGGACTCTCGCTTCGATTCCAGACCTACTTCAGTCTATGTGCCGACAGCTTGGCACAAGACTTGGCCTCGGAATCAATGAAGCTTCGAGAAGAACTTCACAAGACCAAGGCACTTCTTCGTCGAGCTCAAGAGAAGGCAAATAGGATAAAGAAGGAAGGAGCACCGTCTGGACAATCCGCTATCGCATATCGAGGCGGAAGGCTCTCCGAGGATGTGTCTTCCAAGGGTGAAGAACCACCTCGGCGACGCCGGATGACAGCAAGGGAATATCGCAAGCTTTTCCCTGCACCTCCGACGAAGCACCGTCGTATCCAACTCCTCCACTCCCCCACACCCTCAAGTGACAAGGGAGCCCAGACAGATGAAGACAAGGAGGAAGACCCAGAAGAGCCGGAATACACGACCGAGCATTCCGCCGCTTAGGCATTATTCGCTACTCGGATATGCCAGTTGTAACCTCTATGGTAGGATAGGTCGTGTAACCCCTATGCGCAGTCGAGTCCTTGTATGGTTCATATGAAACCATCTAGTGTTTGCTTTTGTTGTGTCTGGATGTATGTCGTATTCTTCCTTCGGGAATGTGTAAACGACTACATCACCCATTTGGATTTTAATGAATGTGTTTTGGCCTTCGGCCCTTGCATGATTTGATTTAGTGTCACACCCACCCCCTTACTAGGCACCCATCTATCTTGCTTTCCCTCTTCCGAGTCATGAGACCTTTTACCGCTCCAACAGGATGCCTGTTGTAACTCGTACTGGTACCTCTACCCAGCAGCCCGAAGCCGGAGCATCCTCTCAGCCAGAGGCAGGCCACGACAAAACCAACGACCAAGCTCCACCACCACCTCCTCCAAGCATGGACATGGCTCAGCTTCTCCAAGCTTTCTGAGAGGAACGCCAAGCCAACACTGCAGCTCTCTAGCTGATTGCTCAAGCTGTCACCAACAACCGCCAGCCGGCGGGGAATAGCAATGGACATTCCACGTTGGCAGAGTTCAAGAAGCATGCACCGCCAACCTTCATCGAGACTGCTGAACCCCTGTATGCAGATGACTGGGTCCGTTCCATTGAGGAAATTCTGGAACTAGTCGGATGCACCGAAGACCGCAAGAAGGTGGCTTACGCAGCCTACTGCCTCGGGGGGACTGCTAGAGCTTGGTGGGATGGATTCAAGGTCATGCATGCTGAACAAGACATCACTTGGGTGAACTTCAAGGCAGAATTCCGGAAGGCCCACATTCCTTCCGGAATCATGCCTATCAAAAAGCGTGAGTTCCGAGCCCTGAAGCAAGGAAGTGGCACTGTCAAGGAGTACATGCAGAAGTTCAGCATTCTGTCAAGGTATGCCCCTGAGGATGTCGGCACTGATGCTGCCAAAAGGGAGCGCTTCATGGAAGGCCTTAATCAGACTCTGCAATACTCGCTTGTCGTGTGCGACTGCCCGTCTTTCCCTGACCTGGTGAACAAGGCACTTATGCTTGAAGACAAGCGGCGTGCTTTGGAAGACACTCGCAAGCGCAAGTTGGTCAGTAAGGGAAGTTCCAGCAACCAGAAGCCTCGTCCATGGCAGTCAGCCCCGGCCAAGCCAACCTATCAGCAACCAAGAGCTCCTGCACCTCGTGCCAACCCTCAGCCTCAGCAGTATGCCAACCCCAGGCCAGCTTTCAACCCCAATACCAGTGGTGGCAACAAGATCAATCCAAACCAAGTCACTTGCTTTGGATGTGGTCAGCCCGGACACATCTCAAGGGTGTGCCCCAACAAGAAGCCTGATGCCCCGCGCCCCAATGCACAGAACCAGGGACAAGGCCGAGGAATGCCACCAAGGAACCCAGCTCCTCGCAATCCACCTAACTATGGGAAGGGGCGTGTGAATCACGTCACTGCTGAATTAGCCCAGGAAGACCCGGATGTCGTGCTGGGTACAATCCTTGTCAACTCAGCACCTGCAACTGTCTTGTTTGATTCTGGAGCAACGCATTCATTTGTCACTCAAAGATTTGCATTAAAAAGTGGCATGACCCCTACACCCCTGAATAACCCTATGGTGGTACAAACCCCCGGAGCCGAGATGAGAGCCAAGATAGGCTGTAAAGGAGTCAGTATTACCATTAACGGTGTAGATTTCCTAGCAGACCTTATCATCCTGAGATCGCAAGGCTTGGATGTGATCTTAGGGATGGACTGGCTCAGTAAGCACCAAGGCTTGTTAGACTGTGCCAATCGGACAGTCACTGTGACCAATGACCTGGGTGTCGAAGTCAAGTTTGCTCCCAACTCCTCTTCCGCACAAGCCGCTAAAGTCAACTGTCTGTCTGAAGATGGGCTAGATCAAGTACCGGTGGTATGTGAGTATCCTGATGTCTTTCCGGATGAACTACCGGGAATGCCCCCTGACCGTGACATTGAGTTCATCATCGAGCTCGTGCCCGGAGCAGGACCCATCTATAAGAAGCCTTATAGAATGGGGACGAAAGAATTAGCTGAGTTGAAGAAGCAGCTGGAAGAGCAGCTAAGGAAGGGATTTATTCGCCCAAGTGCCTCCCCTTGGGGATCTCCTGTTCTGTTTGTGGCCAAGAGGGACGGTACCATCCGCTTATGCATTGACTATCGTTCCCTCAATGAAGTTACAATCAAGAACAAGTATCCATTTCCCAAGATCGAAGATCTGTTTGATCAGCTCAGCGGAGCCAAGGTATTCTCCAAGATCGACCTCAGATCTGGGTACTACCAGCTGAAGATCAGACCCCAAGATATTTCGAAGACGGCATTCGTAACCAGATATGGCCTGTACGAGTGCACGGTCATGTCTTTTGGGTTAACCAATGCCCCCGCTTACTTCATGTATCTCATGAATAAAGTCTTCATGGAATATTTGGACAAGTTTGTTGTTGTCTTCATTGATGACATTCTTGTGTTCTCGAAGTCAGAGGAAGAGCATGAGCAGCACCTGAGGATGGTCCTAGACAAGCTTCGTGAGCACCAACTGTATGCCAAATTCAGCAAGTGTGAGTTATGGCTGCATAAAGTTGGATTCTTAGGTCATGTCTTGACCGAGGAAGGATTATCTGTTGATCCTGCAAAGATCGAAGCTGTGACCCAATGGCAATCTCCAACGACCGTCAAGGAAGTTAGAAGCTTCCTCGGACTAGCGGGCTATTACCGCAAGTTCGTGGAAGGATTCTCTAGCATTGCACGACCAATGACTCAGCTCCTCAAGAAGGACAAGAAGTTCGAGTGGACGCCAAAATGCGAAGAGAGCTTCCAAGAGCTCAAGAAGAGATTGACCACCGCCCTAGTTCTGGCAACACCTGATATTCACAAGGAGTTCGTGATATATTGTGATGCCTCTCGAACCGGATTGGGAAGCGTTCTGATGCAAGAAGGCCGCATCATAGCATACCTCTCCAGGCAGCTACGACCCCATGAGGAGAACTACGCTACTCATGATCTTGAGCTAGCGGCAGTAGTTCATGCCTTGAAGACATGGCGGCATTACCTCCTAGGGAAACGGTGTGAGATTTACACAGACCACAAAAGTCTGAAGTACATTTTCACCCAAAAGGAATTGAACATGAGGCAACGGAGATGGTTGGAACTCATCAAAGATTATGACCTCAGTGTTCAGTATCACCCTGGGAAGGCTAACGTGGTGGCCGATGCCTTAAGCAGGAAGGCTTGCTCTTTGAATGCCGTTATTCAAGAAAGGCAGCCAGCCTTGTTTAAGGAGATCGAACAATTCAGTTTGGAATTGGTCACCCCTGGATTTCTGGATCACTTGGAAGTCAGACCGACCCTGATGGACGACGTCAAGAAGGCTCAAGATGGACACGCAAGCATCGAAGGCATCAAGAGGAAGATGAAGCTCGGCAAGGCCCCAGGATTCTCCGAAGACGAGCACGGGATTGTTTGGTACAAAGGTCGCCTCTGCGTACCAAACAACACCGAGCTGGAGACGCTGATTCTGCAAGAAGCCCACGACACTCCGTATTCCATCCACCCCGGAGGAACCAAGATGTACCAAGACTTGAAGGCATGATTCTGGTGGCACGGTATGAAGACAGAGATTGCAACCTATGTTGCAAGGTGTGATGTGTGCCAAAGGGTCAAGGCTGAATATCAGCGACCTGCTGGATTACTCCAACCACTCAAGGTTCCTGAGTGGAAGTGGGATAAAGTCGAAATGGACTTCATCACTGGATTACCAAGGTCAAATAGAGGACATGACTCCATCTGGGTCATAGTTGATCATTTGACCAAGGTGGCCCACTTCATTCCTGTCAAGACCACTTATGATGGCAACCGGCTGGCAACTCTCTACATCGACCGAATCGTAAGTCTTCACGGTGTTCCTAAGGAGATTGTGTCAGATCGAGGAACCCAGTTCACCTCAAGGTTCTGGAAGAAGTTCCAAGTAGCCTTGGGAACCAAGTTGTCTTTCAGCACAGCTTTCCACCCACAGACCGGAGGTCAAACAGAGCGAGTCAATCAGATTCTCGAAGACATGCTCCGAGCCTGTGTCTTGGCATATGGAGCCAAGTGGGAAGACTGTCTCCCGTTTGCCGAGTTCTCCTATAACAACAGTTACCAGTCAAGCCTTCAGATGGCACCATTTGAGGTGTTGTACGGACGCAGATGCCGCACACCCCTCAATTGGTCGGAGACTGGAGAAGGACTAGTCTTTGGACCGGATAATCTCCGCGCAGCAGAAGAGCAAGTCCAACTAGTCAGAGAGCGATTAAAGGCAGCCAAGTCAAGGCAGAAGAGTTATGCTGACACTCACCGTCGGAACATGAGTTTCCATGTCGGGGACCATGTGCACCAGCGGGTAACTCCTCTAAAGGGAACAAAGCGTTTCCATGTCAAGGGGAAGCTCGCACCAAGGTTCATTGGACCCTTTGAGATCACTGCACGACGAGGAGAAGTGGCTTACCAATTGGAACTACCACCTGAGCTATCTGATGTGCACAATGTATTCCATGTGTCACAACTCCGGAAATGTCTCCAAGTTCCAGACATGCCCAATCTCTACAAGGATGTGGATCACCAAGCCATTGATCTGCAGCCTGATTTGACCTACCGCGAGAAGCCCATTCGCATTCTGGACGAAGCAGAACGACGTACGCGAAGCCGTACCATCAAGTACTTCAAGGTCCATTGGAGCAACCACACCGAAGCAGAAGCAACCTGGGAACGAGAAGACTATCTTAGATCCGAGTTTCCCGATCTCTTTTAAGCCCTAGTTTAGGAATCTCGGGGACGAGATTCTTGTAAGGGGGGTAGGTCTGTCACACCCTGCATTTTGTAACATGTTATTTGTATCTTTGAAGCATGAAAATTTGGACCAGCAAAATTTTTTAGCATCATTTGGCTTTTATTTGGAATTGAGTTTTCTTCATGTGCTTTTTCTTGTGCTCATTAAAGTCAACTATGACCTCTTGTAGACTTCATCTCCATACCCAAAACTTCTGCCCAATTATCCTGCCAAGTGTTATATAACAGTATAGTATTTTCCTACAAAATTAATTTGGCCAAAAAGTATTTTATAAATTTAGTTTCCAAAAACCCCTGAATTGAGATTTGTACTGCAAGTACTTGATTTAGGGTGAGAAAATTATTTCAAAAGGTTTATTTGAGACCTAGTAGTCATAGGACTCCCAGAAACCACAAAGGTATAATTTTAAAAGTTATTTTCCTATTTTATTTAAAAGCTTTTTCTGAAGGCCAGAAATGGTCTTTAATAGGGGAAAATTATTTAACTATTTCAAAAATATTTGCCAAAATTCAGAGAGACTCAGAGGACATATATTGTCCATATATAAGAGTTTCAACACTTGGTCATGTTCAAAATAATGGGTTAAACCCTCTAAAACCCTTTCTGGATATTTCAATCTTTTGAAATATTTAGAAAGGAAATATTCTCCAAAAATTCCAGGGGAATTCTATCATGTCATATATGACATATTTGTTGATCTTGCCAAGTCCCATGCCTTGGGAAGCAAGAAAACATCCTCAAACCCCTTCATAACCATTCTGTCCATATTTGAAGTTTGAGCAACTTTACATTGCCAAACTTGTCCAAATGCTCTCAAACTTGGTGCACATGCTAGAATGGCCTAATAAGGCATCTAGACCAAATGGCACAAGATTTGGAATAGAGCAACTTGATCAGATCACCTCAAAACCCTTTTTGTTCAAATGCAAATTTGAACAACTTTACATTACCAACTTTTTATCTGGAGCTTCAAACTTTGTGGGCATGATCAATACCCCAAATAATGATGCTACACCAAGTGGTGCATCAAGGGGAGATGATTAGCTTGACTCAATCAAGATGAAGCTGTTTCTGTTGATTTCTAGGGTTGACCAAAGTTACATTGGCTAGTTTCTTCAAATGAGCCCAAATTTGGTGAAGCACCCTATTTTCTCATGTCTTTCAACCCTGGTAAGTGCCATGTCAAGTGGAGGTCATTTGCTTGACCAAACACTGATCAAACACCTTCTGCAGATTTACTAAAACCTCCAACTTGATCACTTTTACTTTTCTCCATGGCCTCAACTTCTTACCACATGATCATTGAGTTACCAGCTACCTCCAGTAATTCCCCCAGCACCCCTGCTCCATGATTGAGGGGTGAAAGCCCTATTTTACCTTGCTGGACAGCAAGTTTTCACCAATTCACCAGCACGCTCACTCTCTCTCAGCATCTCCAGGGCATCCAAGGCCTCAGGCCATTTCTTTACTCTTTCCTCAACGTGCTAGACACTGTTGGACACGCTGGTTTGGACCAAAACGGCGAGAGCGCGATGATGCCAGCAATACGCACGCTCTGGAGCGCGCAATAGTGCACCTCCACACGGTGGCTCCGGCCAATCGCTGAACCCGACAGCCTCGGGCCTCCCCCTCGCACCAGTCGAGGCCTCTCGACATCCGCGACCTCCCAGGCGCTGTCCCTCCTCCTCCTGCGCCCTCCAGTGGCCGTCGTCGCACGCGCGCTGGCCGCCAGCGGCGGCCACTCCTCTGCCTCGCACGTGCGCACGCTCCTGACGCTCCCCCGCTCCTCCTCTCACTTCTACTGTACGTGGAGCTCGTCCAGGAACTCCACGGACCCATTCCCTTGGCCTCCCGTGCGTTGTAGCCTCGAGCCGGGGCTCGCCGGCCCACTGGACCACGGGCCTCCGTCAGGCTCCTATAAATAGCCCCTCCCGAGCCTCTCCAACTGCATCAGCAGCTCCACCACACTCCACTGAGTCCCCCAGCATCATCCACTCCTCCCCAAATCGTCCCAGTGCTCGGGATCGACCGGAGCTCCGCCGCGTCGGGCCGCCGGGGATCCCGCAGTACGGGCCTTCCCCGCTCTTCTTCTTTCCCGATCTAGAACCACCAAGCCACACTGACTATTTCCCCCTTGTTTCCCCTCTCTGTGGCAGTCGGAAACGACCAGAACCACGACCCTCCGACGAGCTTCCGCCGTCCCACCTCGCCGCCGGTGAACCAGACCTCCCGGCCGTGCCGCACCACCACCCCTGCATCCGCGACACGACGCTGAGTTCATCCCTGCCCTCCGTTGTCGTCGCAGTGGCCGGGAACCTCGGCGGTGAGCTCGCCGTGGCCGTGGCCGCAAGGTTGGAGATGACAGGCGGGCACCGCCTGTCATCCCCACACCTCTTCCCCCCTCCTCTCTGCCACTGACCCACGGGCCCCGCCCGTCAGGTTTAAAAACCTGACGTGCGCGCGCAGGCTCCCGTGCGGTTGGGCTGGACCGACTGGGCCGTGCACTGTGGCCTCCTCTGGCCCAGTGCACAGGACACTTTTTCTTTTTCTTTTTCTGTAAATGTTTTAAACATTTCTACAGAAAAGAATAATGGTCCAAATTAAATAATTCCAACTCCTAAAATCTTGTAATATTCCAACCTATTTAATGGTACCACTTTCACTCAGATCCATGAAACTTTTCTGTACTGTTCAAATTTAAATGCAAATTTGGGCAGTAATACTCCTGTTCAAAAATCAATAGATTCTATTCTGTAACTCCAAAACTCCAACTAAGATTTTTCCCCATCTTAGAAATCCCTCTAGTATTTTACAAAAACGAGTTGACATTTTTCTGAGCACTTTGATTTTTCTGTTTTGTTTGTATTCTTATTTTCCCGTGGTTATTATGCGACGTATAGATCCCGTATTTGACGAAGTTGCTGTGCAAGAAGAAGGAGAAGGATTTGAAGACTTTGAAGGCCAAGCCAATCCAGGCAAGCAACCCTTTGACCATGATACACTTGTTCCTCGGAACTCGTTTGTTTCCGATGCATGATATTAGGGTTACGATGGTAACCTAGATGATTCCACCACATGATGCATGCTTGATCTTGATCTTGCTAAGTGCTAGATGACATGCAAATAGATGGTCATGATGCTTATATGATGCATGTGTGATATGAACCTTCGTAGTTGAAATCCTTGCATGAACCCATCGGGTGCCCCTAATGCCCGAGGGTGGTGATGTGTTAGGTCATCACTTGAGAAAGAAGTGATGTGCCATTAAAATCATGTGCATGGTGAAACGATGGATTAGATTCATGTGTGACTACCGTCCCAACCAAAACATGTGCAACCACACTACCCCTTATGGGACGGGGCTTTATTGATTACTTAGGTCGATACTAGCATGGTGCCCGCATTACTAGTGACGGGGAGACTTGAGGTCTTTCCCGGGACGGGGTCGTGCTTGGATAGACGACCATGACTGTTTTCACAGGGCACCGGACACACCGTTGGTCCCTTCGGGTACGCGTGACATTGAAATTAGGGCAAGTCCCGTGATCTATTGTTTGTACCCGAGGGCCGTGTACCAACGAGTGGACTCTATGTTAGTGTCGTCTAAGGAAAGGTAATGACCGGGTGCTTACCCCGGGTACTTGAGGTACCGTGGGTCGTGGATGACACGGAAGTTCCCCGGATCTTGTGGGTAAAGTGCGCAACCTCTGCAGAGTGTAAAACTATTCGAATAGCCATGTCCACGGTCATGGACAGTTGGGTGGTGCTACTTAAACTATGTCCAGACTTTTACTTCATCGGTGATAGTATGTGTGTGATGAGTCAAGGATGGTGACTTGACTCGATGAATCTTACTCACGTTGATATCGGTAACCTGTCTTCGAGGTTACGCGAGATTATTGATGCATAAACTTGATGATAGCATATTGCTCTAGCTTTCTGCTAGATTGTTCATTATTGTTCCATTGCATTGTTACCACATCATGGGTTGCTTGCGAGTACATTCAAAGTACTCATTGGCTTGCCACTGGTTATTTAATTGGCCAGGCATGGAAGAACAAGATTATGAGGAAGAATTCTTTGGAGACGAACATGCGAACTAGGACGCTATCCCAGTCAGAATGCCTGTAGGGTTAAGGAAGATGGCATGGGTTCTACCCGTTATCGAAGACTTCCGCTACTTGAGTTATTTGCTATTCAGCCCGTGAGGCTCTATCTATGTAAGACTTGGCCATAATGGCCTTAATTCGTGTAAGACTATTTGTATGGATGTAAGACTCTTGTTATTTCAGCTTCTGTGTGTTCAGTGAGCATTGATCTCTGGGATCACTGTACACGTGCATTCGGTGATCTCGACTTCTAAGTCGGGGTCCCCACAATTGTGCACCATTTTTAGCAAAGGTTTGAGACCAAGGCAGAAATGATGAACATTTTTGAAGGGCATTTTGGGTACATTGGAAAATATTTTATCAAACCCTAGTTGTTAGAAGAGGGGTGCTGGGGTTTCTGTCATTCCCATTTCAAATTTCTTTGAAAAGTAAACATGATGCACACACCAACTAACCCTAATGCAAGTGCTAACTAGGGATGTGACATCCTCCTTCAGCTTCTGCTCCCTTCTTCCGTTCGTCATGGAGAGAGGGAATCCCAACCCTTCAACGGTGGCGGCGAGGGCCGCCGCTCGACAACGCGTCCCTCCTTCTCCTGCACCTGTGGTGGCAGAGCCGGCCACGAGGGGAAGGGGGAGGGGGCGAGGCCGTGGGCGAGGCCGGGGCGCTCGGGGAAGAGGAGGACGGGGCGGCCTGCCGGCCTCGCTCCCGCCAGCACCTCCTCCTCCAGTGGAGGGCCATGTTGGGGATGACCCTTGCGAGTTCTTCGTCAGGTTGCGGCAGGCGCCGCGCCGTCGCCTTCGTCTCCCGACTCCATTTGCACGGGAGATGGAGCTGGATCCGCCGGAGTTATTGCGGCTGCACATGAGGGGCTGTGGGATCACTGGCACGCGGGTCCGTGTCGACTTCCCTGCTCCTCATGTGATGTATCTTCGTCAGGGATGGAAAACGTTTGCTCGTATCCACAGCCTGACGGATGGGCTCACTCTCCATTTTAAGTTGATGGAGGGTGGCCTTCTCTCCGTCATGGTCTTCGGGCACTTTGGGACTCGTGCAAGGTGCTGCGTGGAGAGCTCCTCCGATTGCGAAGACTCCTCCTCGAGCGAGGGTGACGAGGAGGACAGCGGCAGCGATGATGAGGGCGGTAGGCGGCAGGATGACGGGTCCGACTAGGTGTCGGGTGCCGCTCCTGGTTGCACCGGCGACCCCATCATCCGCGTCGCCGGCTCCTTGAACTTCTCGGGGCCGTCCCCTTGGCGGCTGGCGTAGGGAGGCTGCGGAAGAGGAAGAGGAAGAGGGCGGGCGGCAAGGTCGTCATGTCGGAGTACGCGGGCACCGACGCCTTCGACGCGTACTGACGTCCTGCCGCCTCGTCTTCGAGCTCGGCTCCCGGCGCCGCCATCACCATCCTGCCCTTGGGCGGCCACCGACATGTCCTCTTGGTGTCTTCTGCCACCCGTAGCTCGCCTAGGCGCTCCTTTTGCCCTTCTCGCCACCTTGACCTACCTCCAGAGGAGAGGGACAAGAAAGGCATTATGGGCATCTTATCTCTTTTTAGTTTGTAAGGCTTCGAGCATCTATTAAATTTAAAAATTGTAATCCCCTTGTTCATGTTTTTCATTCCCTGAGTGGAATGTTTTTAATGAAAAAGGGATGTTTGCCGGGTCATTTGTTCGCAGGTAGAACCCACAACAGGGAAAAAGTCCCTGATATATCTAAGATAAACATTTTCTCGCCCGCCAACAGGCCTTTCCGTCTCCCCACTCCGCTTGACCTTTCTCACGCCTTTGGCGGTGTCACACCCTGATTTTCATGCCACTTTGCTTAAGCTAATTATCATGTTAAAAATGTGGATTTACATAAACTTTTGAGTGTTTTTGACTTTCCTTGATTTGACTTTTGTCTGCTATTTGCTAGTGCTCTAAAAATCAAATAAATCCTCCAACTCTTATACTTCATCTCCTTGATCCAAAACTTTTTCCCAATGATCATGCCATGTGTATAGAACAATATAGAATTTTCTTATAAAAATATTTTGGCCAAATAGTATTTTCTAAAATTAGTTTTTCCAAAAAACCCCTGAATTAAGGTTTGCACTGCAAGTACCTTATTTAGGGTGTGAAAAATCTTCCAAAAAGTATATTTGAATCCTATTAGGTATAGGACTCCCAGAAACCACAAAATTATAATTTTAAAAGTTATTTTTATATTTTATTTAAAAGATTTTTCTTAAGGCCATAAATGGTGTTTAATAGGGAAATTTTTTTAAATATTTCAAAAATATTTGCCAAAATTCAGGGAAACTCATAGGACATATATTGTCCATATATAAGAGTTTCAACACATGGTCATGTTCAAAATATTGGACAAATCCTTCCAAAACCCTTTCTGGATATTTCAAGCTTTTGAAATATTTACAAAGGAAATATTCTCCAAAAACTCCAGGGAAATTCTATCATGTCATATATGACATATTTGATGATCTTGCAAAGCCTCATGCCTTGAAGATCAAGGAAACATCATCTAATCCCCTCAAAACCATTTCAGTCCATTTTGAAGTTTGAGCAACTTTACACTGCCAAACTTGTCCAAATGCTCTCAAACTTGGTGCACATGCTAAAATGATGTAATTATGCATCTATGCCAAATGGCACAAGTTTTGGAGAAGCATAACTTGATCTAAGTGCCCCAAAACCATTTCTGTTCAAATTCAAATTTAAACAACTTTACATTACCAACTTTTTACCCGGCTTCAAACTTTGTGAGCATGATCATAACCCCAAATGATGATGCTACACCAAGTGGTGCATCAAGGGGAGATGATTTGCTTAACTCAAACATGGTGAAACCATTTCTGTTGATTTCTAGGGTTCACCAAAGTTACATTGGCAATTTTGCCCAAATGAGCTCAAATTTGGTGGAAGGCCCTAATTATATGTGACATTCCATCATGTTAAGTCCCATGCCAATTGGAAGTCATTTGCCTCCCCAAAACCTGATCAAACACCTTCTGCCAATTTACCAAAACAATTGGAATGACCCCTTTTACTATTTCCCTTTACCTCAAATTCTTACCACAGCTTCTCCTGATCATCTTCTACCCCCAGTAACTTCTCTTTGGCCTCAGCTCAATCATTGGAGGGGGTAAAACCCCAATTTACTCTTTTGGACAGCAGCTTTCACCTCCTCCTTCACCTCCCTCCTCATTCCAGTGGCTCCCCAGAGCATCCAAGACCACCTCCCCATTGTTTACTACTCCCTAGCACTGCTGGACACTGGGGGACACGGCCAGGAAGCAAAGGCATAACCATGCCGGCCAAAGGCATGCTCCCCATTGTTTTTCCCTTAGCAAAGATGCCAAGGATCGAATCCCCAGAGACTCCTAGGTTCAACAAGTAGGTGTCAACTGCTAACGGCGCCAGATATTAGCAATCAACGTGGACCTGCACACAGATACAAATAACTTTGCTCCCAACGAGTACAGAGAGGTTGTCAATCCCTCCGGCCTTGTAGTTCACAAAGGATTAAACGCAAATGATAGTAGTGATAGATAATGTTTGCAATAGTAAGTAAAAGCGAAAAGTAAATAGTGGATGTGATCAATGATGGTAATATGGACCGGAGTCTCATGATGTTCACTAGTGACGTCTCTCTCCCAAAAGACGATAAAACAGCTATGTGAGGTAAACGAATTACAGCTGGGCAATTGACAGGACCACGAACGCAAACCAATGCTGACTACATTGCAAGAAAGGTTGAGGTTCAAAGCATGGGCGGTACGCCAAAGTAAGTAGACCGAAATCCATCAATATCTACTACTAATCATCCACCTTGAGATATCTATCCAGAACATCTCGCTGGTATTAAGTTGCGAGCCCCACCCATAGTGTAAACTCAATGCAACAGACAACTGCATTAAAAGAACTTTGCGTAAAGTAAACAATCCTTGCACCCGCGGGCACAAGCACCGTTGTTTTCCCCCTTGTGGCAACAGCACATCCCCTAGACTCATGTTTCTGTCACTCAAACTAGTCATCGAGGGGCATGAACCCACAATCAAGCATAACGTTCCCTCTTGGAGTCACTACGTATTACTTGGCCAAAGCAATAAATAACAACGGAGAACATGCAAGAATTACTTATGAACATAAATATAAAAGAGGTAGATCAAATATATTACTCAAGAACAATCTGAACATAATCTCATAATCCATCGGATCCCAGCAAACTCATCATAGCAACAGCATAAGGATTACATATGTGCCTCGATCATGTAGGGCAGCTCACGAGGACTAATTAGTGAAGCACAAGAACGGGAGAAGAACATCACATAGCTACTGGTCATGGACTCATGGTCCAAGGGAGACTACTCACAACTCATCCGGGAGGCGTCCATGGTGGTGGAGAGGCTCCCGATGGTGATCCTCCCCTCCGGCAGGGTGCCGGGAAGAGTTCTCCTGGTGCTCCCGATCTTGGAAGCGGCGGCGGCGGCGAAACAGAGATGAGATCGCAAAAAAGAGTTCCCGCCCCGAGGGTTTCGAAGGACGCTCTAAATATATGCCGAAGGGGGGCACCAGACGGGGCTCGGGGGGCCCAGGTGCCCCCCGGCCCAGGGGGGCGCCGCCAGGGCTCCTGGAGCCCTGGTGCCCCCCCCC
>LR738711.1:144433104-144451710 GCA_902687465.1 Secale cereale
CCCCCCCGATAAGTGGAAGCGCACTCGCCATGCTGCGCCTTTCTGTGGTGGTGACGCCCGCCGTAATTACGCCTTCGGCGTCACCACCTCCATCACGCAGCTGAGCCACTTGGCTGAGCCCAGTAGGCGATGGTTAGTTGGGCTTCGCCCAGAGCATCTTATAAGGTTGAATCCTTTTTCCCTATTCTTTTTCCAGTCAAATTCAATAATCTCCCAAATATTCATATGAACTCCAAATTGCATGATTCAAATTTCTGGTAGTTTCTAAAATCATGCTCTACCACATGGTGCAACATGCACATTATTCCAGAAACTTTCCCTACACAAATAATTATCAAATGCCAATATTTCATTTTCTGTGATGAACTTTAGAAAATCACAGAGGGCTCAAATTTGCTCCAAATGCAGTGGTTCAAATTCCTAGATGCTTGTCATGTCCAAACTTAGTTTTGGAACATTTTTAATAATAGTTTCTGTACCCCACCAAATATTGAGCCATTTCTTCATATTTATCAGCTTTGCAAAATCCTAGGAAATTCATTTGAATTCCAAATCCATTGAAACCAACTCCTAGATGCTTCTAAAATCATGGCTTGTTGATGGGTGCCTTTGCTCATCATTCAAGAAAATATTTCTGTATACTTCTTTCAAATCCATAAACCCCTTGGTTCCATCATATTGAAATGATCCAAACTATTCATTGATCCAATACCTATTAGACCACCTTGGTTATTTTTCATATGACCAGAGGTATCCTAGAAAAGTCCAACTCCTATTCTTAGAGCACTTATATTTTTGCCTTGTTGTGTTGCTTATTATGATTGTTTCCATCGTTAGTTGACGAAATAAACGAAGTACTCGGAGATGGACCAGAAGGTTTGAAGACTCAAAAGAATAAGGCAAGCAGCCCTTTGACCATGTTCGAGAAACCATTTTATGCATGTCTCATAGCACCTTATTATCAAATGCATCGGAATCATGTTGAGGTGGAAACCACTTTGGTTGCTACCTTTGTTACTTACTGTTGAAACTTGCATCAAACATGACCCTACCTTCCTATGAGGGTTATGTGGGTGGGAGTAGATAGATGTATACTATAGTAGTTGGCTACGCAAAATGGGTCGGGGTTATGCATTGAGTGAAACAAGTGTGGTTTGACATACTTGCATATGACCCAGTGGGTGCCATTAATGCCCCTGGGAGATGATGAGAAACTAGGGCACTACTTGGTGAAGAAGTAGTGTGCCGAGGCTTGATGAGACTGTTGTTTACAGAGATGGATTAGATTTATGTGTGACTACCGTCCCAACCGAACATGCGCAACCACTCTACCCTTATATGGGAAAGGGCATTATTGATATCCTAGGTCGATACTAGCATGGTGCCCGCATTACTAGTGACGGGGGTGACATGAGGTCACTCCCGGGACGGGGTCGTGCTTGGATAGGCGGCCATGACTGTTTTCACAGGGCACCGAACACACCGTTGGTACCCCGTGTCAGTGGTATGTGATGAATATGGGAGCAAGTCTCCACAATTATTAAGATGTGAAATGTGGGCACGGGGGTTACTACCAATCGAGTGGACTCTATGTTAGTGTCGTCTTGGGAAAGATAGTGATCGGGTGCTTACCCCGGGTACTTGAGGTACCGCGGGTCGTGGATGACACGGAAGTTCCCCGGATCTAGTGGGTAAAGTGTGCAACCTCTGCAGAGTGTCAAACTATTCGAATAGCCGTGTTCGCGGTCAAGGACAGTTGGGTGGTGCTACTTAGACTATGTCCATAAGTTTCTGGAAAACAACACGATTCAGAGATATTGTTGATGTGATTGTGAGAAAGTCACAATGAGATTGAACATGAGTTGATTACAACTCTTTCTCGATATTGATGTATGTGACCTCCTGATACTTGTTACAGACACATGCATATCCATGTTATATGTTGATCATACTTGCATATGAAAAACTAGCTTTCCGCAAAACTGCCAATTTAGTAGTAGAGCTTTGCATAATTATTCTGTCATCACACTTGGGTTGCTTGCGAGTACATTCAAAGTACTCATTGGCTTGCCACTGGTTATTTTATTGGCCAGGCATGAGAGAACAGGTTATGATGAAGATTTCTTGGTGACGAGCATGCGAGCTAGGACGCTTCCTAGTCAGAATGCATATAGGGTCAAGGCAGATGGCATGGGTCCAAGTTGTTATTGAAGATTTCCGCTGCGATGTTATACTCAAGACTTGACCTTACGGTCCTATTTGTGTAATACGGTATGTATGGATGTAAGACTCTTGTTATTCAGCTTCTGTGTGTTCAGTGAGCATTGATCTCTGGGATCACTGTACACGTGCATTCGGTGATCACGACTTATGAGTCGGGGTCCCCACAAGCGGAGGCAGGGATGAAGTGGGTTTAGGCTCCTTGATTCATCCTTTTGCCACCGCGACTACGACCAAACTTGGCCCCAGGAACGAGTCCTAGGGCCTAGAGCTATGGGAGCTCGGTAGTTTTAAGGAAAGAAACAAGGTTTCACATACCTCAGCCCATAATGGAATACATGACAAGGGATGAAGAACTTATCTGAAGCTGCAGCCCCCGACAACCATGGTTTGCCGTGGGTGAATCTTTGCTCTTGTAGCCCCCGGCAACACTGGCTTGCCGGGGCCTAGATGCTAGTTTGTCCCTTTTTCTTCTCCCCAAGTGGATTCGGCAAGGATATCTGTGTGTCCTGTGAACTAAAGAAGATAGAAGGAAGACAAAGAGATGCAAACTCGACCTCTAAGCTAGGGGTTAGCCGCTGCTAAGCACTATCAACCCTAACCAAGGACAAGACTCGACTCAGCATGCATGCTATAACTTAGGGCGCCAGTGCTTCATTTATTTATGCTCAGGGTCTGCTTCTGGCTTTGTACAAAGGGTTACATGCGTTGCCGGCAAGGCTTGTACAAAAGGTGGCTTGCCGGGGAGGCCGGCAAGCCGCGCCTTATGGGTAAAACTTGCGAAGATGCTCAATATTCTAGGAATTGCTCACCGGAACGGCATTTTCGGTCTCCTGGCGGACTGCGCCAGACCTGGTGACTCGTATTACCCGATAAGGGCCGTCCCACTTCGGCGTCAACTTGTTTGTATTCTTGGCCGATTGAACGCACCGAAGAACAAGGTCGCCTTCCTCAAAGCTTCGGGCAAGGACCTTGCGGCTATTGTAGCGGCGCAAGGCCTGCTGGTAGCGTGCTGCTCTCACAGCCGCCCGAAGACGATCTTCCTCAATGAGCGTTGCATCATCTTGCCGCAGTTTCTCTTGCTCAAGCTCATCATAAGCGAGCACTCGAGGTGACCCGTATATGAGTTCAGTGGGGAGAACAGCCTCTGCCCTTATACTAGGGCAAAGGGTGTTTGGTCGGTGGCTCGATTTGGTGTCGTTCTGATCGACCAAAGAACCGCCGGCAATTCATCAATCCAGCGCCTTTGACTCTTGCGCAGCCTGTCAAAGGTCTTTGTCCTTAAGCCACGCAGCACTTCAGCGTTTGCTCTCTCAGCTTGACCATTGCTTTGGGGGTGAGCGACGGAAGCGAAACAGACTTTGCTACCGAGGTCTTGGGTATATTGCATGAAAGTGCGGCTTGTGAACTGCGTGCCATTGTTGGCGATGATCCTGTTGGGTACACCAAAATAGCACACTAGTCCCTTGAAGAACTTGACGGCTGACTGAGCTGTGACCTTCCTCACTGCCTCCACCTCCGGCCACTTTGTGAACTTGTCGACTGCAACGTACAAGTACTCAAAGCCCCCGACAGTGCGGGGGAAAGGGCCCAGTATGTCGAGCCCCCATACCGAGAAGGGCCAGGAGAGAGGAATGGTTTGAAGGGCTTGAGCTGGTTGATGAAGTTTCTTTGAATGGAACTGACACGCTTCACACCTGGTGACCAGTGTCGTCGTATCCTGGAGGGCAGTGGGCCAGAAGAAGCCTTGCCGAAATGCCTTGCCGGCAAGGGCTCTTGACCCTATGTGGGATCCACATATGCCTCCATGTATCTCTGCCAACAGCCCCAGTCCTTCCTCTCGAGGGATACACTTCAATTTCACGCCGTTCGGTCTCTTTCTATACAGGACATCGTCGACGAACTGGTACATATCAGACCGACAGGCTACTTTTTCCGCTTCTTCCTGTTCCCCAGGAAGTTCCCCAGTCTGGAGGAATCAGACGGTATGCTGTGCCCACGTTGGAGCCTGGGGCTCGACGAGGAGCACTAAAGGCATTTCCTCCGCCATGGGAGCGGTTGTCTCAACGGCAAGAGCTTGACGCTCCGCCGGAGCCAGCCGTCCCGAGGCGGGCTCAGTGTCCCCGACAACATCCTTGCCGCCGGCTCCGGGGAGCTCGGCGGGAAAGTACTTGTCGGGCCCTAATTTCCTTCTCTTGTTTTGCTCTGTTGATGGATCAACGGATGTCTGAGAAAGCTGAATCACAAAGGTACCTGGTTCCACAGGTAACTTGAGGGCAGCGCGCTTTGACAGGTAATCGGCGATGTCGTTCTCCGCTCGAGGAACGTGCTCCGCCTGCATACCATCAAAGCGCTCTTCCAACTTTCTCACTTCATCGACGTAGGCCTTCATCAATGGGCTCTGGTAATCTTTGTTGACTTGTTTGACGACAAGCTGCGAGTCGCCCCTGACAATGAGTTTCTTGATTCCGAGGTCCGCCGCGATCCTAAGACCAGCAAGCAGCCCCTCATACTCAGGAGTGTTGTTCGTTAATACCTCCCTGGGGAAGTGCATCTGGACCACGTACTTGAGGTGCTCTCCAGTGGGCGCGGCCAGCAGTACGCCAGCCCCGGCGCCTTGTAAGGAGAAAGCTCCATCAAAGTACATGATCCAGTCGCAACTCGCCTCCTTGCCGGGGAGAGCAGTTTCCTGGACTTCTTCATCAGGACTCGCGGTCCGTTCTGCAACGAACTCTGCCAGGACTCGGCTTTGAATCGTCTAGGTACTTTCAAACTTGAGGCCAAAGCTGGACAGCTCCAGTGCCCACTCTACAATTCTTCCCGTTGCATCTAGATTGTGCAATATCCGCTGCAGAGGGAGACGATTGACGACAGTGATCTCGTGCGCCTAGAAGTAGTGACGCAGCTTCCTCGAGGCCATAAGAAGGCCGAAGAGCAATTTCTGCACACCGGAGTACCTTGATCTAGCCCCCTGCAAGAGGGAGCTAACAATGTAGACCGGGTGCTGCATCATTTTCTTCCTTGGCTGCACTCCCACTGGCTGTGTCGTCTCTGCACCAATGGCATCAGGCTTTGTCGCCGCTATCACCTCTTCATTAATTTCTCTCTGCGCCACTAGTGCGGCGCTGACCACCTGGTTTGTTGCCGCTAAGTATAGCAGCAACAGTTCAAATGGCCTAGGCGCAACTAGTACTGGCGTGGAGGAAAGATACCTCTTCAAGTCTTGTAATACTGCTTCAGCTTCTGGCGTCCACTCCATCGGGCCTGCCTTTTTCAAAATCTTGAAAAAGGGAAGGGCGCGCTCGGCAGACATGGAAATGAATCTACTCATGGCGGCGAAGCAGCCAGCAAGCCAACGAACATCCTTGACCCATTTGGGCGCTTCAATCTGTTCTATAGCTTTGATCTTGTCCGGATTGGCCTCTATCCCACGCTGTGACACAAAGAACCCGAGAAGCTTGCCGGACGGGACGCCGAAGACGCACTTCTCAGGGTTCAGCTTGAGGTTGATCTTGCGCAGGTTTACAAATGTTTCTTTGAAATCCGGTATAAGGGTTGCCCTGTTCTTGGTTTTGACCACTATATCATCCATATAAGCCTCCATATTTCTATGGAGCTAGGGTTCAAAACCAATCTGGACTGCCCTTGCAAACGTCGAACCAGCACTCTTCAACCCGAAAGGCAATCGCAGGAAACAGTACGTGCCACATGGGGTGATGAATGCTATCTTCTATTCATCTTCTCTTGCCATGAAGATCTGATGGTAGCCGGAGTAGGCATCGAGGAATGACAACAGGTCACACCCAGCCGTGGAGTCAACAATTTGGTCGATGCGCGGCAATGGGAAGGGGTCCTTGGGACAAGCCTTATTGATATCTGTGTAATCAATACACAGCCTCCACTTCCCATTTGCCTTGCGCACTACCACTGGATTGGCCAACCACGTTGGGTGGAGCACTCCTCGTACCAAACTTGTTGCTTCCAGTTTCCGGATCTCCTTTGTGATGAACTCTTGTCGTTCCAAAGCTTGCTTCCTGACCTTCTGCTTGACGGGCCGCGCATGAGGACAGACAGCAAGGTGGTGCTCAATCACCTCCCTGGGAACGCCGGGGATGTCGGATGCTTGCCATGCAAACACGTCGACATTCGCCCACAGGAAGGTAACGAGCGCGTCTTCCTATTTGTCGTCAAGGGTGGAGCTTATGGTGAAAGCCCCCCCCCCCTATGCCGTCCTCCTTGGCGGAAACCTTCTTGGCTCCCGGCGGTGTGGCCTTGGACCTCTTGTTTCTGCCGGTGGAGCTCTCTGGCACGTCCTCGACGGGAGCGCGACACTCCGAAGAGGCGCGCTTGCCGGAGTGGGTGTCCGAGGTCTCACCGGTCTTCTTCTTGCTGGTGGAGCTCTCTGGCACATCCTCGACAGGAGCACAACACTCCGAAGAGGTGCGCTTGACAGAGTGGGTGTCCGAGGTCTCACTGGTCTTCTTCTTCTTCCCTCCCGGGGCTCCAGTGGCAGGAGCAAGTGCCCTCGTGGTGGCAGCTGCTGCAACTGCTTGCTGGTATAGTTGGTCAGCGCAAATCAGCGCATGTTTCTTATCGGAGGGGATGGTGATGATCGTCACAGGTCCTGGCATCTTCAGGGTGTTGTAGGCATAGTGTGATGCCGCCACGAACTTGGCCAGCGCTGGGCGGCCAAGGATCCCGTTGTAAGGCAAGGGGATCTTGGCAACATCGAACACGATCCTCTCCGTCCTGTAGTTCAGATCACTTCCAAAAGTCACGGGCAGCGTGACCTTCCCCTTTGGTTGACTTCTCCCCGGGATGACCCCCTGAAACGTGCCCGTCTCTTCGAGGTCTCCGTCGGGAATCAGTACCTTCTGGATCACAGTGGGCGAGAGCAGATTCAGACCGGCCCCGCCATAGACTAGCATCTTGGTCACCTTGAGGTTGCGTATTGTCGGTGAAACCAACAATGGCAAGAACCCGACCGCAGTAGTGCGATCAGGGTGATCCTCAGTGTCAAAAATGATAGGCGTGCTGGACCATTTTAGCGGCTTTTGGGCACCAGACGACGGCTCCGCCGCTGTAATCTCACGCGCCCACTGTTTAAGCTGGCGGTGAGAAGTATGCAGCGAGGCGCCGCCATCGACGCACATGGCCTCCGTGGCTTTCTGAAACTCTTCGTCGCCGGACTCATCGTCGTCTTCGTGATCGTCGTCTTCGGGCCTTCTGTCATGGCCCCGGGCGGGCCTCTCCTGATGTTTATCATTGCCCCGACGGCCTGCTTGGCCATCACGCTTCTTGTCGGACCCCTCAGCACCATCCTGGCCCTTCTCCTTCTCCCGACTCTCGTACTCAGCCCTCTGCTTCTCAGCAAGGAGCTCAACCTGTCGGCAGTCCTGGAGATCGTGGCCTTTGGTACGATGGATCTTGCAGTATACCTTGCCAGAGTTTCCTGTCTTCTCGGTAGCCGCCAAGGCCCGGCAGGCGACACACCCGGCCATTTCCTTGCCGGGGTCACCCGCCCTGGTTTTCTCGATGGAACTGGCGTCATCAGATCCCTCGACGGCAAGCACGTCTTTACCCTTGCGCTTCCTATTGCGGTGCCGGCCTTTCTTTGTCGGGGCGGCAGTATCGTCATCTGAAGAGTTGGTTTTCGCGCCGGCATCTTCGCCGGGGTACTTCCTTCCCTCTTCAGCCCGGGCACATCTGTCAGCAAGAACATAAAGTTCTGCCACATCTTTCACCTTGGTCATCGCCAGTTCTTCACGCATCTTGCGGTTACGCACGTTCTGATGGAACACGCTGATGATGGCGGCAGGGTGAACATCAGGGATATTGTACTATACCCGGCTGAACCTCTGTATGTACTTGCACAGACTCTCGCCTTCCTTCTGGGGTATGACGTGCAAGTCACTTGCTTGGCCATGGGCTTGGTGACCTCAAGTGAAGGCGCGAACAAACTCATGGCACAAATCCGACCAGGAGGAAATACAGCCCACCGGCAAGTGCATCAACCATGACATGGCATTAGGTTTAAGAGCCAATGGAAAGTAATTCGCAAGCACCTTATCGTCGCAGGCTCCGGCAGCTTGCATCAAATGGTGTGGATGCTGAGGAACTCCTACGGATGGGTCTTGCCGTTGTACTTATCGGCAACGTCAAGCTTGAAGGTGCGGTGAGTGGGCCACTGGAACTGCCGCAGCTCGCGGGTAAATGCCGGACAGCCTACCTCGTAAGGTAGACCTCCAGGGCTCTCCGGCGCTGGGCGGTCCATAGCAGGCCCTGCTCGCCTGTCTGACTGGTGGCGCGCTCCGCGCCGGCGCTCGATGATGGTCCGAGCGTCTTCATGAGCTCGCTCCTGAAGAACTTTACGTTGGTCGCCGTGGGTCCGTGGGTCGGACGACGCTATAGAGATGGAGTCACCCGCGACGTATCGACGAGTCGACACACGTGGTACCGGACGGGGAGGAGGCGAATGCACCCTAGGCACGGTGCTGCCGGTCCTCCCGCCACCGGTGTGTGGGACCCCATCGGAACGTCGACCCGGGGGCCTCGCTGGACTTGGTTCATCCTTGTTGGCGACTGCGACAAGGCTTCGGATGGTGGCTCTCCATTCGTCGAGTTTCCCCGTAACGGGAGGAAAGTCGAGGAGCAACTGCACGCGCGCCAAGGCTTCGGCTGGGGTTAGCGGTAGCGAAACCTGCGCGGACCGCGATGCGCTTCGACACCTCACCATGTCAGGAGGAGCTCCATCGCAATCCCGCGGTCGCATGCCGTTCCCACCAGTGCTTCGGCGGGCGGGCAGGTCTTCTACGTCTCGGGAGTGGCGCTCGAGGCCCTTCGCGCGGCGACGCCCGGGATCTTCAGCGTGACGACGCTGTTCGTCGCGCGCTGCTTGAGAGGAGCGCGCTGCTGGCGCCGGCGTGGGAGTCCTGGAGGCCCTTGCGTCGCCCTCGGGTGATGCGGCAGCGACCTTGGAAGGCCCCGCGCCACTCACAGAGGGCCTGGCTCTGTCTTTGGATCCGGCGGTGTGTGGCCGTTACCATGCGCACAAACGTCGCCACCTCCCATACTCCGGCTGCTGGGACGGCGTTGGTGTTCGCGAGCAGCGCCCCAGGTCCTTTCCGCGAACGGTCCGCTGCTCGCCCGCGTCGGGACGGGCTGTCCGGCTTCCGACTGGCCAACCACCATCGTCGTCTTCTTCTTGGGCGCCATGATGATGAAGAAGTGTCGAACTGACTGCTAAAGTCGATTCTCACAACTACGTTGTTCCCCTACCTGGCGCGCCAAAGATGTCGGTGTATTGGAAACGACACCTATGGGATCACAAGAATCCCTACTACGTTTGCGGGGCGCGGGGTTGAGAGAAGAGCGGATCAAACAGGCAGCACACGGTTCCTTTACCCAGGTTCGGGCCGCAAGGATGCATAAAACCCTACTCCTGCTTTGGTGGATTATATGTTTGTGTTCTTCAGCTAGTTACGGGGATTGAGGAGCTCCAAAAAGCCGAATCCTCCTCCTGGTCGTCTCGGGCCTCCTTTTATAGGGAAAAGGGGTCGCCACAGTGGCACACAGGAGGTGGAAAGGGTACAGTGATGCGAGGTTATCCCTCATATTACATGACAAGGTGCATTTAATGTGCCCTGCTTAGGTGTCCTTGCTTTATCGGAGACGGGGGAGACATCCGCCTTGTCCGTCGCCGCTCCTTCTTGCGTTGACACGCGCCCTGGCCAGCGATGCCTGAGACACCATATAGGCAGGCAGGCAGCTGAGGTGGCGCAATGGTTGGTCTCCACAAAGATCTGCATGTTGGGTCGGCAGCTGCATATGGCGGTGGAGGCTTAGTTGGCGTGGGCCTAATGGTGGCCCTGTGGACGTCCTCGACAAGGCCCTTGCCGGGGCCCCGGCAAGGGTCTTGTCGCGGCGCCTGCTGTCATCCCCGGCAAGGTGCTTGCCGGAGGTCTTGTGGTCTTCCTTGGCTAGGATCCCGCCAAGGGTCGCCGTCTTCTCAATGTGTATCTGATCTTGAATGTCTTCACAAAGATCTGCATGCCATCATGGGGATGTCTCCCGAATCCTTGCCCCCATGGGGGCAGTGGACTCAAGGGGGATTTGCTCCATAGGCAGGGGCGAACTACCGCGGCAAGGGTCTTGTCGGGGCTGCTGAAACTGGCTCTCGGCAAGGATCTTGACGGGGGAATCTGCTTCGTCCCCTTGCTCTTTGTGGTCTTGTTCTCTTGGGCTTCAGGTCCATCGAGCTTTGGTCTTACCCTGGCTCACCTCCCTTGCCATGCTTGGTGTGGTGGTGCCCGTGGCTCAGACTGCCCTTGCACAGATATAGGGGTACAAAAAGTGTACCCCTCTTTTTGTACACCGACAGTGCTCCCCCCTCCACTCATCCTCTTCCAGTTGATTCCTTCCCTCCCCAAGATATGTCGAGTGGGCGTGGCTGTGGCCGTGCCCCTGCGGTGGCGACCAGGTCATCCTCTCATCAGAGGGTGGCGGCGGACAAAGAAGAGACGGATGCCCAATACGAGGGTCATGCTGGAGGTAGAGGCGCCGGCCGGGGTCGTGGTCGGCGAGGCAGTCGAGGCAGAGGCGGGTGAGGTCGGGGGACACCCGTGCCGTCATCATCTTCGTCTACATGTCCTCTGCCGTCTCCTCCTGCCTCCCCACGTGGCCATGTCAGGGAGACGATGCTGGAGTTCATCTTGCAACTGCGCGAGCCGCCGCGTAGTCGCATCTGTCTTCCTGAAGCGTTCGCGAGGGTGTTGGAGGTCGACCAGCCACCGAGGTTGACGCTTCACATGGAGGGGTGTTGCCATGGCGCCATGTGGGTGAACACCAAGTTCCCCGCTCTTCATGTCATGCTCCTCCGCCGGGAGTGGAAGACCTTCGCGCGTGCCCACTGTTTGATGAAGGGGCACGTCCTCTACTTCAGGTTAGCGGAGAGCGATCTGCTCTCTGATACATCCATTTTGCATCATGCTTATATGTTGATAATTATTGCATTATGGGTTGTTATTATATGTTTTGTCACAATACTTATGCCTTTTCTCTCTTATTTTACAAGGTTCACATGAAGAGGGACAATGCCGGCAGCTAGAAGTCTGGGCTGGAAAAGGAGCAAACTCTGGAAACCTATTCTGCACATATCCAAAAGCCCTGAAACTCAATAGAACATCGTTTCGGAAAATATAAAAAATATCTAGCGAAAGAAACCCACGAGGGGGGCCACCGGCTGTCCACGAGGGTGGGGGCGCGCCCCCTGCCTCGTGGGCCAGCCGGCAGGCCCCCGATGCCCATCTTCTCCTATATGATGTGTTTTGACCTGGAAAAAATCAGAAGGAGTCTTTCGGGACCAGACGCCGCCATCTCTAGGCGCAACCGAGGGAGAAACCAATCTAGGGCTCCGGCAGAGCTGTTCTGCCGGGGATTCTTCCCTCCGGGAGGGGGAAATCGTCACTGCCGTCATCACCAACAACTCTTCCATCTTGGGGAGGGCTATCTTCATCAACATCTTCACCAGCACTATCTCCTCTCAAACCCTAGTTCATCTCTTGTATCCAATCTTTGTACCCAAACCTCAGATTGGTACCTGTGGGTTGCTAGTAGTGTTGATTACTCCTTGTAGTTGATGCTAGTTGGTTTATTTGGTGGAAGATCATATGTTCAGATCCATTATGCATATTAATACCCCTCTGATCATGAACAATATTATGTCTTGTGAATAGTTACTTTTGTTCCTGAAGACATGGGAGAAGTCTTGCTATTAGTAGTCATGTGAGTTTGGTCTTCGTTCGATATTTTGATGAGATGTATGTTGTCTCTCCTCTAGTGGTGTCATGTGAATGTCTACATGACACTTCACCATTATTTGGGCCTAGAGGAAGGCATTGGGAAGTAATAAGTAGATGATGGGTTGCTAGAGTGACAGAATCTTAAAACCTAGTTTATGCGTTGCTTTGTAAGGGGCTGATTTGGATCCATATGTTTCAGGCTATGGTTAGGTTTACCTTTATACTTCTTTTGTAGTTGCGGATGCTTGCGTTAGAGGTTAATCATAAGTGGGAGGCTTGTCCAAGTAAGGGCAGCACCCAAGCACTGGTCCACCCACATACCAAATTATCAAAGTACCAAACGTGAATCTGATGATCGTGATGAAAACTAGCTTGACGATAATTCTCATGTATCCTCGGGAGCGCTTTACCTTATATAAGAGCTTGTCCAGGCTTGTCCTTTTCTACCAAAAGGATTGGGCCACCTTGCTGCACCTTATTTACTTTTACCTTTTGTCACTTGCTACCAATTATCTTATCACAAAACTATCTGTTACCTATAATTTCAGTGCTTGCAGACAATACCTTACTGAAAGCTGCCTATCATTTCCTTCTGCTCCTCGTTGGGTTCCACACTCTTACTTATCGAAAGGACTATAATTGCAGTGCTTGCAGATAACTTGTCTAGGTTAGAAAATATACATGATGACCCACAACCTATTGATGATAGCTTTCCTGATGAACAACTAGCTGTCATAAATACTTCTCGTACTACTCCATGGTATGCTGATTATGCTAATTATATTGTTGCTAAGTTTATACCTCCTAGCTTTACATACCAGCAAAAGAAAAAGTTCTTCTATGATTTTAGACATTACTTCTGGGATGACCCACATCTTTATAAAGAAGGAGTAGATGGTATTATTAGACATTGTGTACCTGAGCATGAACAGGAACAGATCCTACGCAAGTGCCACTCCGAAGCTTATGGAGGACACCATGCGGGAGATAGAACTGCACACAAGGTACCGCAATCCGGTTTTTATTGGCCTACTCTCTTCAATGATGCCCGTAAGTTTGTCTTATCTTGTTATGAATGTCAAAGAATTGGTAATATTAGTAGACGTCAAGAAATTCCTATGAATTATTCACTTGTTATTGAACCATTTTATGTTTGGGGCTTTGATTATATGGGAACTTTTCCTGCCTATAATGGGTACACACATATTTTAGTTGTTGTTGACTACGTTACTAAGTGGGTAGAAGCTATTCCAACTAGTAGTGCTGATCATAACACCTCTATTAAGATGCTTAAAGAAGTTATTTTTCCGAGGTTTGGTGTCCCTAGGTATCTAATGACTGATGGTGGTTCACACTTTATTCATGGTGCTTCCCGTAAGATGCTTGCTAAATATGATGTCAACCATAGAATTGCATCCCCCTATCATGCACAGACTAGTGGTCAAGTAGAACTAAGTAATAGGGAGTTGAAATTAATCTTGCAAAAGACAGTTAATAGGTCTAGGAAGAGTTGGTCTAAGAAACTTGATGATGCATTATGGGCCTATGGAACTGCATACAAAAATCCTATGGGTGTGTCTCTGTGTAAGATGGTATATGGAAAAGCTTGTCACTTACCTCTTGAGCTAGAACAAAAGGCATATTGGGCTATTAAGGAGCTCAATTATGATTTCAAACTTGCCGGTGAAAAGAGGTTATTTGACATTAGCTGCCTTGATGAGTGGAGAACCCAGGCCTACGAGAATGCCAAACTATTTAAAGAAAAAGTTAAAAGATGGCATGACAAAAGGATACAAAAGCGTGAGTTTAACGTAGGGGATTATGTCTTGCTATTCAACTCTCGTTTAAGATTTTTTGTAGGAAAACTTCTCTCCAAGTGGGAAGGACCTTACGTTATGGAGGAGGTCTATCGCTCCGGTGCCATAAAGATCAACACTTTCGAGGGCTCAAATCCGAAGGTGGTGAATGGTCAAAGAATTAAACGTTATATCTCAGGTAATCCTATAAATGTTGAAACTAATGTTATTGAAACCGTAACCCCGGAGGAATACATAAGGGACACTTTCCAGAACGATTCAGCCTCCAAAAAGGAAGAGGTACGTGATACGGTAGGTAAACCGACTCCAAAACAGTTCTAAAGGCAATTTTTCTCTGTTTTGGAATATTTAGGAAAATAGAAAAATAAACCGCAGTCCGTAAGAGACACGGGCCATCCACGAGGGTGCAGGGCGCGCCCCCCTGCCTCGTGGGCACCCCGTGTGTCCCCCGGACTCCGTTTTCTTGTGGCTTACTCCTTCTTGTCGGTAAAAATTCATTATATATACTCCCGAAGGTTTTGACCTCTGTATCACGCAAAAATCCTCTGTTCTTGTTTCGAGTTGTTCCTGTCATAGATAAAGCAGCATGTCTTCCCAGGATTCGGAGGGAGAAAGCTATGTGGCTGATTCCCTTGCTGATCCTAAAGTCCATGGGGATTGGGAGCATTATGGTTGGACCACGGAAGAAGAAGAAGACCATGATGCAAAGAAGAAGGATTGGACTAGCTCAGATGAAGCCAAAGTCCCACTACCTCAACCTGGAGACATGCACGTGGACTTCAAAAAGTAAAGCCTCCCAGACAGAGTAAAGAAACCTAAGATCGAATTTATCCCTTTTAACCTCTTGCAGGAGAACAATGAGGCAGTATGCAAGAAGATATTAAATCTTGAGAAAGAGATCAATGATCTAAAGGAGCAAAATTCTGCCCTTAAGCGTAAGCTGAGGAAGAAGTCATCATCACCACCCCCGAAGAAGGAGACATAATCATATGGGTATGGTCACTCCCCTTGGGAACTGCCAAGCTTGGGGGAGTGACCTCAGTATCGTATCAACATCACTCCTATCTTTACCGCTTTATTTAGTTCGATCCTTTTGGTAGTATCTTGATCTATTAGAATAAAGTTAGCATGATCTAGTTGTGAGCTTTTGCTTTGTGAGCTTTACCCTTTGTAATCGAGTCCGTGAGCTATATAATAAAGATTAGTGTTGAGTCAAGGGCTTGATTTCCTCACTTGGTTCATGATAAAAGAAAGAATACATAAAGAGTATCAAGGAAATCATATCGATCTTATGGGAAGTAATGACTTCACATACAAGAGTATGATAAATAAAAGTTGTTGGGAGGTGACAAACATAGTATTGGTCATCGGTGCAATCAATAGGAAGTAATAAAGAAGAGAGGCTTCACATACAAATATACTATCTTGGACATCTTTTATGATTGTGAGCACTCATTAAAGTATGACATGCTAAAGAGTTGATGTTGGACAAGGAAGACAACATAATGGGTTATGTCTTCTTATATCTGAAATAAAGTATATTGTCATGGATCATCCAACATGTTGAGCTTGCCTTTCCCCCTCATGCCAGCCAAAACTCCTCGCACTAAGTAGAGATAGTACTTGTGCTTCCATATATCCTTAAACCCAGTTTTGCCATGAGATTCCACCATACCTACCTATGGATTGAGAAAGATCCTTCCCAATAAGTTGTCATGTTGCAAATCGCTAAAATATGTATGATTTATTAGTGTGGGAGAAATTAGTTTTATACGATCTTGTGATATGGAAGTAATAAAAGCGACATACTGCGTAATAAAGGTCCTTATCACAAGTGGCAATATAAAGAAGAAGTTCTTCTATGCTAAGACTTTGTGCATCCAACCATAAAAACACATGACGACCTCTGCTTCCCTCTGCGAAGGGCCTATCTTTTATTCTTGTCTTATAAGTGTTAAGGTGAAATCCACCTTTCCTTTTTACATTTTATCCTTTGGCAAGCACGGTGTGTTGGAAAGATCCTGACATATATACCCACTTGGATGTAAGCTTTCATGATCTATTACTGTTGACATTACCCTTGAGGTAAATAATTGGGAGGCAACACAATAAGCCCCTATGTTTCTCTGTGTCCGATTAAAACTCCATAAACATAAGTATTACGTGAGTGTGAGCAATTGTGAAAGACTATATGATAGTTGACTATGTAGGCTTGCTGAAAAGCTCTTATATTGACTCTTTCCGATGTTACGATAAATTGCAATTGCTTCAATGACCAAGATCAAAGTTTGTTAGTTTCCAATGAAGTTTATGATTCATACTTGATATTGTGGATGAATTGTTACTTTAGCATAATGATAATATGACTATATTCATATAAGTTGTTGTTAGAAGAATGATCATGATGCCCTCGTGTCTGTATTCTGTTTTTATCGATGCCTCTATCTCTAAACATGTGGACATATTTTTCGATTTCGGCTTTCGCTTGAGGACAAGCGAGGTCTAAGCTTGGGGGAGTTGATACGTCCATTTTGCATCATGCTTATAAGTTGATATTTATTGCATTATGGGCTGTTATTATATGTTTTGTCACAATACTTATGCATTTTCTCTCTTATTTTACAAGGTTTAAATGAAGAGGGAGAATGCTGGCAGCTGGAATTCTAGGCTGGAAAAGGAGCAAACTCTGGAAACCTATTTTGCACAACTCCAAAAGCCCTAAAACTCAACAGAACATCGTTTCGGAAAATATAAAAAATATATGGTGAAAGAAACCCATGAGGGGGCCACCGGCTGTCCATGAGGGTGGGGGCACGCTCCCCTTCCCAGGGCGCGCCCCCCTGCCTCGTGGGCCAGCCGGCAGGCCCCCAATGCCCATCTTCTCCTATATGACGTGTTTTGACCTGGAAAAAAATCAGAAGAAGGCTTTCGGGACCAGACGCCGCCGTCTCGAGGCGGAACCGAGGCAGAAACCAATCTAGGGCTCCGGCAGAGCTGTTCTGCCGGGGATTCTTCCCTCTGGGAGGGGGAAATCGTCACCGCCGTCATCACTAACAACTCTCCCATCTTGGGGAGGGCTATCTTCATCAACATCTTCACAAGCACCATCTCCTCTCAAACCCTAGTTCATCTCTTGTATCCAGTCTTTGTACCCAAACCTCAGATTGGTACCTGTGGGTTGCTAGTAGTGTTGATTACTCCTTGTAGTTGATGCTAGTTGGTTTATTTGGTGGAAGATCATATATTCAGATCCATTATGCATATTAATACCCCTCTGATCATGAACAATATTATGTCTTGTGAGTAGTTACTTTTGTTCCTCAGGACATGGGAGAAGTCTTGCTATTAGTAGTCTTGTGAGTTTGGTCTTCGTTCGATATTTTGATGAGATGTATGTTGTCTCTCCTCTAGTGGTGTCATGTGAATGTCGACTACATGACACTTCACCATTATTTGGGACTAGAGGAACGCATTGGGAAGTAATAAGTAGATGATGGGTTGCTAGAGTGACAGAAGCTTAACCCTACTTTATGTGTTGCTATGTAAGGGGCTGATTTGGATCCATATGTTTTAGGCTATGGTTAGGTTTACCTTAATACTTCTTTTGTAGTTGCGGATTCTTGCATTAGAGGTTTATCATAAGTGGGAGGCTTGTCCAAATAAGGGCCGCACCCAAGCACCGGTCCACCCACATACCAAATTATCAAAGTACTGAATGCGGATCAGATGATCGTGATGAAAACTAGCTTGACGATAATTCCCATGTGTCCTCGGGAGTGCTTTACCTTATATAAGAGTTTGTTCAGGCTTGTCCTTTGATACCAAAAGGATTGGGCCACCTTGTTGCACCTTATTTACTTTTACCTTTTGTCACTTGCTACCAATTATCTTATCACAAAACTATCTGTTGCCTATAATTTCAGTGCTTGCAGACAATACCTTACTGAAAACTGCCTATCATTTCCTTCTGCTCCTCGTTGGGTTCGACACTCTTACTTATCGAAAGGACTACGATAGATCCCCTACACTTGTGGGTCATCACTCTCCGTCAAGGTCTTCGGGCGCTCGGGACACAGGCTAGGGTGCTGTGCGGAGAGCTCGGCCGATGACGAAAACTCCTCCCCGAGCGGTAGTGATGGGGAGGATAGCGACAGCGGCGACGAGGGAAGCGGTCGGGAGGATGACGGGTCCGACTAGGCGGCGGACACGCCGTCCCTGGGCGATGCTGGCAGCACCATCATCTGCATCGCCAGCCCCTCGAACTTCTCGGGGTCGCCTCCTTCGGCGGCTGGCGTTGGGAGGCCGGAGAAGACGAAGAAGGTGGGCGGCGGCCATCATGTCGGATTACGCAGGCATCAACTCGCGCATTGCTGGCCCGCTGCCCCATCTTTCGGCTCTTCTCCCAGCGCCATCATCGTCAGCCTTGTTCGGGACGGCCACCGGGATGTTCTCTTGGTGCTTTCTGCTACTCGCGCTTCGTGTAGTCGCTCCCCCTTTGCCCTTTGCCATCTTGCTCTATTTCCTGAGGAGAGGGACAAGAAAGGGATTACGGGCATCTTATCTCTTTTTAGTTTTTAAGCCCATGGGACTTTGTAAGATTTAAATCTTGTAGCCCCCTCTCTCATGTATGCATTCCGTACGAAATGTACTTGTTTACAACGTATTAATGAAGAGAAGGGTGTTTGCCGGGTTTCTTTTGTGCGCGGGCAGGAGCCACACCAAGGAACGGATCCTTGTTATCTTGAGATAAACATCGTGCCCTGGAAACA
>LR738711.1:144458514-144479842 GCA_902687465.1 Secale cereale
CCGGGGGGGGGGGGGGGGGGCGGCTCCGCCCTTCGACTTGGTGGCGTGCGGCTCGTTGTCTCGTGCACGAACGATGCTGCTTGCCAGGCTTTGGCTACTGGAACGACGCGGTTGTTCGCGGGTCGCGACTCGGCTTCCATCCACGACCACCCCATCGGCAGCCCGCGCCGGCACGGGCCGTTCGGCTCCAGACGAACCGATCGCCGTGATCGTCTTCTTCTTGGGAGCCATAGCAATGAAGAACTGCTAAACTAACTGCTAGACTGAATTTTCCCAACTGCGCCCCCTACCTGGCGCGCCAAAGATGTCAGTGGAGAATGACACCTAGGGGTTTACTGGAATCCCTTCTACGGTTGGCGGGCGCGAGGTTGTGCAAAGAGCAGGTCTAAGAGTCAGTACAAGGATCGTTTACCCAGGTTCGGGCCGCTTTAACGCGTAATACCCTAGTCCTGCTTTGGTGTGTATTTGAGTGTTCCTGAGTTCTTGAACTAGCTACGGTGCATGTCTAGCCCAAAAGATCTGAATCCTCCTCCATTATGCCTCGGGCCTCCTTTTATAGTCCAAAGGGGCTGCCACAATGGCACACATGAGGTGGAAAGGTGTACATTGCACACGCTTATCTCATGCCATTACGGGACAAGATGCATTAAATGCGCCACTTAGGTGTCCATTCGCTTTATCGGGGACGGAAATGAGGCCCATCCCGTCCGTGGCCGCTCCGTCTGGTTGCAACGCGTGTCCAGGCCAGCGGGGCAGGCAACTGAGATGGCGTGGTGGTAGGGTCTTCACGAAGATCTGCATGCCACCACGCAGGTGCTTGACTAGCTGGACCAGGAACTACGTACCACCACGTGGGTACCTGCCTGGGCTAGTGGGTCGGCCGTCGAGTTTAGGCGACGATGGGGCGGCAAGGCCTTGCCGCGGTCTCGCGTATGTGCCCGGCAACGGTCTTGTCAGGGCCTCTATGAGTGTCCTTGGCAAGAGGCTTCTCGGGGCTTCTGCGAGCATCCTTGGTAAGAGGCTTGCAGGGGCTTTGGGGTGTCTTCGGCGAGGAGTCTTGTCGGGGCCTGATGGCTTCTCGCCCCTCGTTGGTTATCCCAAGTGGAAGGTTTGAGATGCAGTGTAACGGTAGTTTTCCCTTGGCAAAGATACCAAGGATCGATTTCCCCTGAGACTCCTGGTTTCAACAAGAACGTGTCAACTGCTAACGGCGCCAGATATTAGCAATCAACGTGGACCTGCACACGGATACAAATAACTTTGCTCCCAGCGAGTACAAAGAGGTTGTCAATCCCTCCGGCCTTGTCGTTTACAAAGGATCAAACGCAAGTGATAATAGTGATAGGTATTGCTGCAAATGGTAAGTAAAAGCAGAAAGTAAATAGTGGATGTGATCAGTGATGGTAATATGTACCGGGGTCCCATGATGTTCACTAGTGATGTCTCTCTCCCAAAAGACGATAAAACAGCTATGTGAGGTAAACGAATTACAGCTGGGCAATTGACAGAATTATGTGCGCAAACCAATGCTAACTATGTTGCAAGAAAGGTAGAGGTTCAAAGCATGGGTGGTACGCCAAGGCAAGTAGACCGAAATCCATCTGCATCTACTACTAATCATCCACCTTGAGATATCTATCCAGAACATCTCGCTGGTATTAAGTTGCGAGTCCCACCCATAGAGTAAACTCAAAGCAACAGACAACTGCATTAAAAGAACTTTGCGTAAAGTAAACAATCCTTGCACTCGCGGGCACAATCACCGTTGTTTTCCCCCTTGTGGCAACAACACATCCCCTAGACTCATGTTTCTGTCACTCAAGCTAGTCATCGAGGGGCATGAACCCACAATCGAGCATAACGTTCCCTCTTGGAGTCACTACCTACTACTTGGCCAAAGTAATAAATAGCAACGGAGAACATGCAAGAATTACTTACGAACATAAATATAAAAGAGGTAAATCAAATATATTACTCCAACACAATCTGAACATAATCTCACAATCCATCGGATCCCAGCAAACTCATCATAGCAACAGCATAAGGATTACATATGTGCCTCGATCATGTAGGGCAGCTCACGAGGTCTAATTAGTGAAGCACAAGAAGGGGAGGAGAACATCACATAGCTACTGGTCATGGACCCATGGTCCAAGGGAGACTACACACAACTCATCCGGGAGGCGTCCATGGTGGTGGAGAGGCTCCCGGTGGTGATCCTCCCCTCCGGCAGGGTGCCAGGAAGAGTTCTCCTGGTGCTCCCGATCTTGGAAGCGCGGCGGCGGCGGAATAGAGATGAGATCGCGAAAAAGGGTTCCGTCCTCGAGGGTTTCGGGACATGTGTTAAATATATGCCAAAGGGGGGCATCAGCGGAGGCCTGGGGGGCCCAGGCGCCCCCCCCCCCCGGCGTGGCCAGGAAGGGGGGCGCGCCACCAGGGCGCCTGGAGCCCTGGTGGCCCCCCTCCGGCCCTACTTCGGCCGTGTGGAAGCTTCTGGAACGCTGATTTTTTATATAATTTTTCTGGGATTTTTCTGGCAGTTTACGTGATAGGAAAACCTGAAATACAAAATCAGCAGAAAACAGAAACTGGCACTGGGGTGCACTGAGTTAATAGGTTAGTCCAAATATGATCAAAAGTGTATGGAAGTGTATGAATATCATAGCAATATCACCCAAAAGAGGCATTGAGTAAGCAGAAATTATAGATACGTTTTGGATGTATCAACATCCCCAAGCTTAATTCCTTCTCGTCCTCGAGTAGGTAAATGATAACAAGAATAATTTCTGTGGTGACATGCTATTAACCATATAAGGACTTTCATAGTCATATGACAAAAGCTTACTCAGACAATGAATCTGTAGTAATTAAGTTGCCTCATGAGAGAATCACAAAGAACTGAAAGTTTTACAATATGATACTGAAACATCAAATAGATTTGTAGTGAGCATGGTGTGCAAATATGACAAAGTGATATCTCGCTTGCCCCCTTTAGTGAAGCAAAACATAATTGCAGGGGCACCTCCAAGGTTTAAGTGATGACTAGATACAATGATTTCAGAATAAACGATATCATAATCATGCAAAAGACAATGCTACTTTGGGACAATGCACATTACACTCAGAATGACAACCATGCTCTAAGTAGTTGGTGCTTTAAAAGAAGGTGGAGACTCTCGAACCGTGGCTTTTGTTCGCAAGGTTGAAAACCCGTGGTCGGAAACAAAGACAAAGCATGTACCAGAGCTCTTGGTTTTAAAAACAGAGGTAATAATATTTTTTTTTGGATATGCATGTTTCGTCAATGAATGCTAGCAGACAACTCAATCACTTCTTGAGATGGACAAGTTTCGAGGAACGGCTCCCGAATGAGGACGATCACATCCTCTTAATCTCCTTTGTTTATCACTGCCAAAGTTTTCTGATTTCTCATGAACAAAGCGTGAAGGAGGGTTTGTTTGTTGTATAATTTTTAATGAGTCGGGCGCACTCTTTGCCAGTTCCTTCTCGTATTATGGGTTTGCACATTACACATGCAATCCCGGGGTGAAGCTTGTCCAACTTAAAAAGACCATGAATTAACTACTACTTCCTCATGAACTAAAACAGAGGCACAAAACAGAAATGCTTTTTTTTTGAATAATTTCGAGATGGTACATGAAAGTCTTCGTTAGGAATGGCAGGTAAATACCATGTATAGGAAGGTATGGTGGACTCATATGGCATAACTGGTTCAAAAGATTTTGGATGCACAAGCAGTCAGTCCGCTTAGTACAGGCGAAGGTTAGCAAAAGACTGGGAGCGACCAACAAAGAGAGCAATGACGGTCATAATCATGCAGAGCGACAAAGCAACATTGAATCAGGCATGGAAGTTATATCGCTACTCAGAAACAAAAGATCATCAAGGCTTGACAGACTTTCTTTACAGTCTTAAATATGCGTGAGCATACGCCAAGTCAATCAAAATAAATTCTTGAAGGAAGATATTACTAAACCATACCACATCATAGGCAAACAAATCATGTTGGTACTCCAATAACACATTGGGAACCCCCCAGCTATTTGAGACTAACCATAAGAAAACATGAACTACTAAGCACCATTATGCACGTAGCATTTTTATCATAGACATATCAACCAATGCAACAGAAGCAAACTCTCTTAATAAGATAAGCATGATAACTAAAGAGAGTTCAAGCAACCAACTAAACAAAAGCTCTTTTAAAAAGATAAGTATGAAAACTAAGAGCTAAGCATGATAGTAGCTATTGAAAGACCAAGAACATACACAGCAAAGATAGACATGAAATTCTATGTTGTGTTCTAGGTTGAAGTGGAGCGTGTTTCTCTCCCACAAAAAGAAAGCTGAGTTCCGACTCGTTATGAAAAGCTAAAGAAAACTAAAAAGGAAACTAAAAGCAAGACGCTCCAAGCATAGCACATAACACATGAAGTGATAAAAATATAGTGGAACGAAAGACGAACTGATAATGTTGATGGAGAAGGGGATGCACGGGGGCATCCCCAAGCTTAGACGCTTGAGTCTCCTTGAATATTTCTTGGGGGTGCATGGGGGCATCCCCAAGCTTGAGCGTTTGACACTCCTGAATCTTTTTATCATCTTCCCTCGCACACTTGAAAACTCCCTTCATACATAACTCATCATAATCTGATTAGCGAGGTTAGTACCCTTAATAAAATAATTGTTCCTTGCTGGAAATAAGGATATTCTTGAAGGTCTACTGTTTCTCAAGATTGCCAAAAGGTTTTTGCAAAGAAAAAGCAAGCTCAAGGTTTGCAAAATGAAGGAAAGGCAAAACAGGACAGAATCTGTGAAAAACAGAACAGCAGGTACTAAATGATTTTTCCGGGGCACTTCTGCAACTCTAATCAAAAAACTCAGAACAGACGCCCGAAAGCCAATTGTATAGAGCACGCTGTCGAAACAATTCAGACTAAAAAGATGATCTGGTGATTTTATACGAATTTTTCTGTCCAAGGACAGAATCTGTTTCCTGGGCAGCACGTCACAACTTTTGAACTTTCTTGCAATCAGAGGCTAAACTTGGCACAAAGCTGAAAGGTAAAGATACAATGATGATGCTACTGTAGTAACAAACATCAAGACACAACAAAAGCAAAATAAAATTTATTCATTGTGGACTGCCTCCCAAAAGCTCTTTCTTTATAGCCATAAAGATAGGCTTAAGACTTTAATGATGCTCTTGTAGGAATAAGAGTTGAAGAACAAAAGAGAGCATCAAGAAGCAAATACCAAACACATTTAAGCCTAACATGCTTCCTATGCATAGGAATATTGCAATAGAATAATTCATTGAAGCACAAAGCAATAAGCATAGGAAGACAAAACAAGTGCAGCTTCAAAACCTTCAACATAAAGAGAGGAAACTTCTTATTATTAAGATATTTAGAACCATGTCTCCCTCTCTCATTATAAATTTTAGTGGCTATAACTATCACATAAGGCATTATTTCCATGATCCAAAAGCATAAAAGTGTCATTACTCTTCATATAAGCAAAATCTTTCTTATTAGGAATAGTGAGAGTAAGACTATCATAACCATCATCATATATAGGAAGCAAAGTATTATCAAAGTAAATTTTCTCTTCAAAAGTTGGGGGACTAAAAATATCATGTTCATCAAACGTGTCATCCCCAAGCTTAGAGCTTTCCATGTCATTAGCAATATTGATATTCAAAGAAAGCATACTAATAACATCACCACCATCATGATTGTTATGCAAATAATAAAGTTCCATAGGTTTTTTAACTTTCTCTTCAAACACATCATGTCCCAAAGCAAGGTAGAGCTTATAAATCTCTCTCATATTTTTGTTGTTTTCCATTAAGCAAAACTAGTGAAAAGACATAAAGGAAACTGAAGGTAAACTAACAAGACTAAAAAGCAAAGATAAAAGATAGCGTGCAACTCCCCTATCTTGAAGAGTGGAGTCCCCGGCAACGGCGCCAGAAAACTTTGCTTGATGGCTTCTTGCCCCTCGTTGGTTACCCCAAGTGGAAGGTTTGAGATGTAGTGTAGCGGTAGTTTTCCCTTGGCAAAGATACCAAGGATCGATTTCCCCTGAGACTCCTGGTTTCAACAAGAAGGTGTCAACTGCTAACGGCGCCACATATTAGCAATCAACGTGGACCTGCACACAGATACAAATAACTTTGCTCCCAACGAGTACAGAGAGGTTGTCAATCCCTCCGGCCTTGTCGTTTACAAAGGATCAAATGCAAGTGATAATAGTGATAGGTATTGCTGCAAATAGTAAGTAAAAGCGGAAACTAAATAGCGGATGTGATCAGTGATGGTAATATGGACCGGGGTCCCATGATGTTCACTAGTGATTTCTCTCTCCCAAAAGACGATAAAACAGCTATGTGAGGTAAACGAATTACAGCTAGGCAATTGACAGAATTATGTGCGCAAACCAATGCTAACTATGTTGCAAGAAAGGTAGAGGTTCAAAGCATGGGCGGTACGCCAAGGCAAGTAGACCGTAATCCATCTGCATCTACTACTAATCATCCACCTTGAGATATCTATCCAGAACATCTCACTCGTATTAAGTTGCGAGTCCCACCCATAGTGTAAACTCAAAGCAACAGACAACTGCATTAAAAGAACTTTGCGTAAAGTAAACAATCATTGCACCCACGGGCACAAGCACCATTGTTTTCCCCCTTGTGGCAACAGCACATCCCCTAGACTCATGTTTCTGTCAGTCAAGCTAGTCATCGAGGGGCATGAACCCACAATCGAGCATAACGTTCCCTCTTGGAGTCACTACCTACTACTTGGCCAAAGTAATAAATAGCAACGGAGAACATGCAAGAATTACTTACGAACATAAATATAAAAGAGGTAAATCAAATATATTACTCAAACACAATCTGAACATAATCTCACAATCCATCGGATCCCAGCAAACTCATCATAGCAACAGCATAAGGATTACATATGTGCCTCGATCATGTAGGGCAGCTCACGAGGTCTAATTAGTGAAGCACAAGAAGGGGAGGAGAACATCACATAGCTACTAGTCATGGACCCATGGTCCAAGGGAGAGTACTCACAACTCATCCGGGAGGCGTCCATGGTGGTGGAGATGCTCCCGGTGGTGATCCTCCCCTCCGGCAGGGTGCCGGGAAGAGTTCTCCTGGTGCTCCCAATCTTGGAAGCGTGGCGGTGGCGGAACAGAGATGAGATCGCGAAAAAGGATTCCGTCCTCGAGGATTTCGGGACGTGTGTTAAATATATGCCAAAGGGGGGCATCAGCGGAGGCCTGGGGGGCCCAGGCGCCCCCCCGGCGCGTCCAGGAGGGGGGCCGCGCCACCAGGGTGCCTGGAGCCCTGGTGGCCCCCCGCCGGCCCTACTTCGGCCGTGTGGAAGCTTCCGGAACGCTGATTTTTTATATAATTTTTCCGGGATTTTTCTGGCAGTTTACGTGACGGGAAAACCTGAAATACAAAATCAGCAGAAAACAGAAACTGGCACTGGGGTGCACTGAGTTAATAGGTTAGTCCAAATATGATCAAAAGTGTATGGAAGTGTATGAATATCATAGCAATATCACCCAAAAGAGGCATTGAGCAAGCAGAAATTATAGATACGTTTTGGATGTATCAGGGCCTCGTGGGCATCCTCGGCAAGGAGCCTCGTGATCGTCTTATCTTCTCGTTCTCATCTTAGGAGCCATGGACCCTTGTCTTTATAAAGATCTGCATGCCATCACGTGGGCGCTTTCCGAGCCTTGGTTCCAACGTTGTTGAAGATGTTGGAGCTCCTAGGCTCAAGGGTGGCTGCAACGGAGGCGTTTGGGTGAGTTGCCCCGGCAAGGGTTCTTGCCGGGGGTGTGCAGGCCGCCCCGGCAAGAGTCTTGTCGAGGGAGAGCTTGTCTTCTTGCTTGGCCTCCTTGCGCCACTATCTTGGCGTTGCTCTGGTAGCCTTGTGTCACTGGCTTCCTTCATGTGCCTTGTTATCTGTGGCCGCAGGCGTGGCTCTGACTGCCCGTGCACAAGTAAGGGGTACAAAGGAGGGCCCCTACTTTTGTACACCGACAACTTGTGCATGCAAAATCCTTTATCCCAATTTTGCCACATGATTCCACCATACCTACCTATATGCGGTATTCCCTTGTCGTTCTAAGAAAATTTGTATGTGACATCTCTAATTTTCAAAATAAATTTCCCTTTTGTGTGCACTTACCGCTCGCGAGGCGGTGAGGGGTGGCCAATATTTTACATGCTAGATGTGTTATTCTCACGATGAGTGTTTTTTCACTTGTCATTGCACGAGAGTAAGGCAAAGGTATTAGGTATGCCCAGTCCCGAAATAAAAAACAAATTTACTTTATGTTGTCAAATAATAAATTTATTGGAAAGTGCTGGTATGGAAGGCAACTGTGGATTCGGCTAGCCATGGCTTGTGAAAGTTTGATGGACAAGGAATAAAATTTATTTTATGTTTGGGAACCACCTATGATATATCTAGCAGGGAAAGTTATGGGAACCTTAAGTCATTTTCATTGGTGGGAAAAGTATACCTCCCAAAATAATTTTATCTCTCAATTTAAGTTTGAGCTCTGGCACCTCTACAAATCCCTACTTCCCTTTGCGAAGGGCCTTTCTTTTACTTTTGCAATTTTTATTTTTGAATTTGAGTCTCCATCTTTTCTTATAAAGCACCAACTAGGAAACACTATGATCGTACTTGAGCATTGGGTGTAACTAATATGCGAATGTGTTTCATGAATGGATCAATGGTTGAGCATGATGGGCTAGGGATAACTTATTTTAGCATTGATATTTTGAAAGACATGGTTGCTTGTTGATATGCTTGAGTATTTAAATCTCATGTCAAAACCAGACTATTGATTTGAACCATATAAAAGTCCAAATGTCCATGCTATAAAGAAAATAATATGAGATGACATAATAGGCAGCATTCCACATCAAAAATTATGTTTTTATCATTTACCTACTTGAGGACGAGCATGAATTAAGCTTGGGGATGCTGATACATCTCCAACGTATCTATCATTTTTTTATTCCATGATGTTATATTATCATTCTTGGATGTTTTACAATCATTTTATAGTAATTATATATCATTTTTTGGTACTAACCTATTGACATAGTGCCAAGTGCCAGTTGTTGTTTTCTGCATGTTTTTACATCGCAGGAAATCAATATCAAACAGAGTCCAAACACCACGAAACGTTTTGGAGATTTTTTATGGGCCAGAAGACACCCAATGGGCCAGAGATGCACCTGGGGGTGCCCCGAGGGGGGAAAACTTCACCAGGGTGCGCTAGGCCCCCCTGGCACGCCCAGGTGGGTTGTGCTCACCTTGGTGGCCTCCCGCACCGCCTCTCTGCTCTATAAATACTCAAATATTCCAGAAACCCTAGAGGAGTCGAGAAAATTCTATTCCAACCGCCGCAAAGTCCAGAACCACGAGATCCAATCTAGACACCATCACGGAGGGGTTCACCATCTCCATTGGTGCCTCTACGATGATGCGTGAGTAGTTCCTTGTAGACCTACGGGTCCGTAGTTAGTAGCTATATGGCTTCATCTCTCTCTTTTGATTATCAATATAATGGTCTCTTGGAGATCCATATGATGTAACTCTTTTGCGGTGTGTTTGTTGGGGTCCGATGAACTTTGAGTTTATGATCAGATCTATCTTTTTATATCCATGAAAGTTATTTGAGTCTTCTATGATCTCTTATATGCATGATTTCTTAAAGCCTCGTATTTCTTCTTCGATATTTGTGTTTTGTTTGGCCGCTGAACACAAGACAAAGCGCGGCTGTGATCATGACGAGTCCCTCAGGGACAACGGCTGCTACTTCTTGAGCTTGCGTTGGTTTTTCCCTTGAAGATGAAAGTGTGATGCAGCAAAGTAGAGATATGTATTTCCCTTAGTTTGAGAACCAAGGTATCAATCAAGTAGGAGATGAACGCACAAATCACCAATACCTGCACAATCAATCAAACAACTTGCACCCAACGCGATAAAGGGGTTGTCAATCCTTTCACGGTCACTTGCAAAAGTGAGATCTGATAGAGATAGATAAACAAAAGATAAAATATTTTTGGGTTTTTGGTTTATAGATTGGAATGTAAAAGATTGCAAAATAGTAGATCGGAAACTAATATGATAGAAAATATACCCCCGGGGCCAGAGGTTTCACTAGAGGCTTCTCTCTTGAAGGCAAATATTACGGCGGGTGAACAATTACGGTCAAGCAATTGATAGAAAAGTGCAAAGTTATGACGATATCCAAGGCAATGATTATGTAATATAGGCATCACGTCCGTGTCGAGTAGACCAAAACGATTCAACATCTACTACTATTACTCCACACATCGACCGACTCCTGCCTATTTCTAGAGTATTAAGTTCATAAAGAACAGAGTAACGTTTTAAGTAACATGACATGATGTAGAGGAATTAACTCAAGAAATATGATGAACACCCCATACTTTTATCCTCAATAATGGCAACAATACAATACGTGCCTCGCTACCCCTACTTTGTCACTAGGTGAGGACACTGCAAGATTGAACCCAAAGCAAAGCACCTCTCCCATTGCAAGAAAAACCAATCTAGTTGGCCAAACCAAACCGATAGTTCAAAGAGAAATACTAAGATACCAAATCATGCATATATGAATTCAGAGAAGACTCAAATAGTATTCATGGATAAGCTTATCATAAATCCACAATTCATCGGATCTTGACCAACACACCGCAAAAGAAGATTACATCGGATAGATCTCCAAGAACATCAAGGAGAACATGGTATTGACAATCAAAGAGAGAAGAAGCCATCTAGCTAGTAGCTATGTACCCATAGTGTCAGGCCCAAGATGCGATTCTATCCTGATCACGTGACACTTACGTGATTGGGGCACAACCGCATTTCGAGCGCTTAGCAAGATGGATATCATTACATCGTACAATTACATACATACATGGGGGATACAACAATACATACAAGTCACATGAATACAACAACATCAATACAAGGCATCCGACTACGGATGCAAACATGAAAACCTCAACGACATCCATCTGCTATCCCAGGCTGACGACCCGGAACCTAACCCAAGACTGAAGAAGAAGAAGAAAGAAAGAACTCCAACACAAAGGACATCGCTCTCACGTCAAGTCATCAGAAACCTGCACCTGCAACTGTTGTTGTAGTATCTGTGAGCCACGAGGACTCGGCAATCCCATAACCATGGGATAACAAGACTAGCAAAGCTTAATGGGTAGGAAGAGGTAAAGTGGTGAGGTTGCAGCAGCGACTAAGCAATATATGGTGGCTAACTTACGAGTACAAGAATAAGATGAGCATCTACGCAAACGGTCGCAAACTAGTAGTGATCGCTAAAGATCCTGGACTACCTGTGAGTCAAACATAACCCCACCGTGTTCTCTTCTCAACATGAAAAGAGACAGTCACGGTTACTCACACAGTTGTGTGTTTTACTTCGGATCCTCTGTCAAGTACTCTACAACCGGACATTAACAAATTCCAATCTACCACATAACTGCGGGCACGGCTTTCGAAAGATCATAACCTTGCAGGGGTGTCCCAACTTAGCCCATCACAAGCTCTCACGATCAGTAGAAGTAATAATAATATTATCACCCCTTATCTTAGGGACAATCTGATCAGGCTCGGAATCCCGGTGCACAAGAAATTTCGACAATGGTAAAACAAGTCCAGCAAGACCTCCCGGTGTGTCGACACCCTGATAGTAGCCGCGCGTATCTCATCTCAGGCCACGACCGGATGGGCGAAGCTACGAGTAAAACCAGCCCTTGGGTTTCCCCCAGGTGGCCCCGCAGGTATAGGTGTGTTAATAATAATAATAGATATTGTGATATTCCAACAACAAGTTCCAACATGGAACGATCTTCATCTTCACCTGCAACTAACAACGCTATAAGAGGGGCTGAGCAAGCGGCTAACATAGCCAAACAATGGTTTGCTAGGAAGGTGTCAAAGGTTAGAGGTTTCATGGCAACAAGGAGAGGCTGACAATAATGATGTGTACCGCGACATGTAACGATTGCATCGAGACAACTAAGCATGGCAATGATAGTAAAGGTATCCAAGGTGATGGTCATCTTGCCTGAGATCCCGCAAGGAAGAAGAAATGAGTCCATGAAGAAGACGAAAACGAAGCCACGAAGACGAACCACATGAAGTCGAACGAATCCTCACGAACGCAACGGAAAAAGCACTGGCGAGAAGAAGCACACAACACGGTAAACACACAACACAAGAACATGACAAGATGCTCAACCAAGCATGAAGCAAGACAAGTCTATATGATGCAAGACATGGCAAGGGATGAAGCACACAAGAACAACACCAAACAACGAGTTTAAACGAGGCCGGAATCAACGCATAACAAATTCGGTAAGTCCTCATATGCATAATTTGAAATTAGTCCAGATCTGAACGAACCTTAAGTTAAAGTTATTAAACAGCAATTTAACATGAACCATGATGATCTACACGAAATTCTAGTCAAGTTTCATATAAAGTTTGTTAAATTCGGAGCTACGGCCTAGAAGATATGAGCAAAACAAGACAAGCATGGCAACGGTGCAAGATGCACCCAAACCTCAAGCAAACATACTCCAAACATGAAAAACAACATGATATTATGCTTCTACATGCAAAATCACACAAGTTTCATATAGGACACACTCCAAACGGAGCAACGGTTCAACACATACACATGAAACAAGATATAACAACAAGCTGAAGTTAACAGCCACATAACAACTTTGGAGCAAGGTAAATATAAGGTACAACACCGAAACATGATAACAAGAAGCATGGATGTGAAATAGACATGTTACTTAACAAACATGAACTTAGACCACACCCAAAAGCTTGCTGGAACACATTTAAACAAGCATGGCAAGTTGCAATAAATTTATCCAGACTTAGTCAATATCTGGTAAGGCAAAAACATCATCACGATGCTGCCTTCGGAGGCACAAAACAACATCCATATCAACTCAACTAAGTATATAAAGATCATGGACGTGTAGTATACATAGCATACATCAAACAACTCCATTGGAGCAACTCCATAGGAGGCATGGATCAATAACAAGAAGCTTCACCAAATTGAACATGCTGATAAAATCCTGACAGATAAAATTTATAGCAACTTGAGAGCAATAAATAAATAAGCTACAATAGGTCAAATGTGCAAGTAAGGGCATGCATTGATAGACAATAACATGGACAACAAGACATGAGCATTGGTCACTCCAAAACAAGCATGGATTTGACTAGGGCATCAAGCAAACATGGCATCAAGTTAAACAGATTCCAGACTTAGCAGTTTTTTTCACTAAGTATAAAACAGCAATAACGACATGGCATGTTTACAAGCTTGTTTAAGTCACCTCAAGGCATATCATGGAAAGTAGATTGCACCACAGCAAAGACCATATGATTGAGCTTCTAAAACATATAGACATGTGGCATGAAGACAAACACATCAATAGCAATGAGCAAGTGAAATTAGCATCTCACAACAAGTTTCAGGAGTTAACAGCCAAATGCACTTTTGCAACAAAGATTAACATGGCAAGATGACACCTAACATGAATGCTACAGCAACCGTCATGTAGAGCACTTCACAATGAACATTTTGACATATCATATGCTCCATTTGGATAAACATGCACAAAGTTACAAGCATCACAAGCATGCAACAAACCTATAGTCACCAGCAGTTTTAAACTTATAGCACTCTTGCAACAGAGATTAGAGCATCTAGATGAACTCAAACAAGCATGGCACAATGGAACAAAGTGTAGAGCATATCACCATGATCATTTTGATATATCATTCACTCAAATTGGATAAGCACACAAAAACTTACAGCCGTGCAAACATGCAACATTTTTAAAGACAGAGAAAGGACTTAGAAGAAAAAGTAGACCTCGAGGAGTGGACATGTCCGGCCTACATGGACATGTCCATCGATGCCTGGGGCTCGGGCCCACACGCCAGAGACACAAAGAGAGAGGGGCGGTGGACATGTCCGTCGCCACCCGGACATGTCCGGCTCGGGCAGAGGGAGCCCGGCTGCTGAAAGGCTCTCCAGCGAGGAAGTGGCCGGCGGCAAGGTTGTAGGAGGCCGGCCGAGCGACGGGCGATGGTGGGAAGGGGCGGATCCGGCCGCGGTGGTCGACGGCGGCGCCCCGTGAGGTAGATCCGGTGAGGCTCGTGGCGGAGCTCACCGGCGGGACGGCAACGGCCGACGATGGAGGATACAACGGGCGGCGGCGCGCGTCCGCGAGGCTGGCGGAGAACGAGCGAGGGCGGCGGAGCAGTTGAGTCCGGCGGGGAGCGTTGGGGCCCGCGGCGAAGGTTGGTGGTGGCGAGGCCCGACGGCGGCGGGGCGGAGGCGGCGGCGCGACCGGGCGAGAGGAGCGCTCAGGCGAGCGGCACAGAGGGCGCGGGCGGCGAGCGACGCCTCGGCCCAGATCCAGCCCGGGCGGGCCGCGATCGGGCCCGACGGGCCGCGCGGCTGGCTGGCACGTGGAAGCGGCGTGGCGAGGCACAGTTGGAGGAGGGCGACGGTTGTGGCGGCTCTACCCAATGGCGGGTCGCCACGTGGCGGCGGTGTGGTGGCTGTCACCGGAAAACGAGGAAGGGGAGGGCATTCCGGCGGCTGCTGATTGGATCTGCAAGGAAGTTGAGGAGGGAGGAAGGAGAAGGCCAAAAATGGACTAGGGGGTCCATTTATAGTAGGGGGCTAGGGTTTAGGTCTAGGGGGTGTTTTTGAGCCCTCCGATCTCGATCGGACGGCACCGGTCGAGAGGAGGGGTAGGATGGGCCTAGGTTAGGTAGTGGGCTGTGTATGAGGGGTTGTGGGGAGGAACGAGAAGAGGACCGCGAAGTTTCCGGAGACCGAAAACGTCCGACGTTTAGACCGGCTACTAGTGTCGCTATATATATCCGTTGGGCTATCAAACGGATTCCGAATGCGATGAAATTTGGCAGGCGGCCTGTCTATAATATAATAATACCACACGCCAAGTTTCAACCCATTCCGAGAGCATTTTTCGGCCACTCATAAAATAAATATTCCGAGGCGCCGTGGGCACGTGCAAGTGTGTCTGGGCTCAGAACGAACAACGGAAAGGACGAGGGGACTCGGGCGGATGCAAGTCTTGAAAACATGCTGATGCATCACACATGATGACATGGCAAGATGCAACACGCAAGCAGATGACATGGCAACAACGACGAATAACTGGCTGACACCTGGCGCACCGGTCTCGGGGTGTCACAACACTACCCTACTAACAAGAGATCTCAACTCGAGATCTTAGGAACGAGACAGAAGGGAAAAGGAAGAACAAAGTTCTTCGAGGACAAAAGAGTGAAACCAAGGAGCCTTGAGAGGTTGAGCCACTCGAAAGGAAGAATATAACGGAAATGAACGAGATTGAGAAGCTCCGTTACAAAAGTGGAACAAGGAACACAAGAAAACCAAGGGGGTTGAAAGGCACGAAACACGAGCTGGATGAACAAGAATGAATTAGAAACCACTCCGGTTGATAAGAGATAGAAAGGAATTCGAACAAAAGAATTCGGGCAGCACTCCGGCTGAAAATGGAAGGGATAGAACACCGGTTGAACATGAATGGAATATGACAAGACCCTGAGAAGATGGAATAAAAACATGACGAAATGAACAAGACAATACCTCCGGAAGAATTGAAAAAATGGAATGAAAGAACTGACAAGATGATGAAAAATTTCACCACGAGGAATTGAAATAGCATCTTCAAGACAAAGGGTTGAATGGAGTTGTTGAAAATCAACAACGACAAGAATTAACTTGTAGTGGACTTATGGAAATCATCCCGAAACTTGAGGTGATATCATGCCGCAATCAAATATTGAATAGATGAGATGAAGGAAGAAATGCAAAACTCCAATTCAAAAGAATACGGAGGATTATTTGCATCTCGAGACACAAAAGGAGAATGCTTGAGCTGCTCCACAAGAATTATTGATGAACACTTGACAACTGACTTAGCGCGCGATAAACCACCCTGAAGAACTCCGGTAAGAAAAAGGATGATGAAACAGAAATGACGAACTAAAGGAATAAGATTAAAGCGTTGCAATGGTTTAGATGGAGGTACCGACGAGATAGCCGAGAAAAACTATAAACTTCGGGAAGAAAAGATTAAAGCACTTGGAACTAGAATTTATTTATCAAGAATAAACTCCGAAGGAAGGAATTAAATCAACTTGATGAAAAGGATAAGAATTATGGTATGCTTATCCTCCCTCAATTAAATTGATGAGAAGCAATGGATTCACATACCACTTATTTGCGTTGAAATTGAATAAAGAGGGATATAGCACAAAACTTGAGAAAGTCTTCATGAAACACCGGTATGATTGGAATAAAAAGAATGGATTGATATGATAACACCGGAAAAGAACTCTTGAGCGAACCACCGTAAGGAATTAAAGCCGAGTGAAGAAAATAACGAACCACCGGGAAGAATTAAAATCGAATGATGAAAGAGAACAAGACCACCGTAGAGAATTGAAATTGAGTGAATATGATGTATCGCCGGGGGAATAAGCACTTGAGTAAATTAGAATGACGAGAACGAAGAGATCAAGAACTGATTAAGGAATACTTGAAGGAAGCACCGGACGAATGTGAGACGAACGAAGAGGCCTCAATGAAGAATATTTGGAGGACGAAGTTGAAAACTGCGGATGAAGAAATCTTCTGACTGATGGCCTTCGGAGGAACACAATGAAAAGAATTCATGAAATACTCCGGGAGAATGAAAAGAACAAAGGTTGAACCAATGATGAAAAGAATTAAAAGCGATCTTGGAGAAGGCATATGACTGATGGAATCCATACTTACGTCACACTTGAAAATAATTTCGGAACACTCCGGGAAATTAGAAGAGTCAGGTAAGATCCTGGGAAAAACCTGTGGGTTATGAGCCCACCGAAGAGAAAAACCACCGTTGGAAAGGATTATTTGAATGAGAAATGATGCACCGTAACGATAAAAAGACTCGAAGGAGGTGACAATCTCGAATTAATTAGAACATGGTCGATTCTCCTGGAATGACTTCGGAACTTCGGAATAATTAAATGGCGAGAGGCGAACGAGACAAAGGAAACACTTGAGCCGATGAAAGAATAAGAACAACACCGAAAACTTGAACTGAAATCCACAGAAGAGGAAAAAGAGATGAAGAAGGACAAACTAGACAAGAATTCACCAGTTGAAATAACTGAGGAAGAATGCAGAGGATCACACGAGTAGGAAGGATACTCGATTAAGTCCTCCGGCTCTGCGAAGAAAAGGGTGGGAGGGTGGGAAAAAGAAAGACAACTTCGGAAGGGGAAACAACAACGGTTGGAAAGAACCGAGGATTGAACTTGCAAAGAAGAAGAGGGTCGAATCCACTTGATGAGAGGTACACCAGATGAAAGAACTGACATCGCAACGAACGAAAACTAACCACGTGATCCTAAAAAAATTGAAGGGGAAGAGGAGTAATTCAAAACACCTAGGTCAAGATTCCTCACCAGAGCGACGAAGGGGCAGGGGAGTAAAAAGAATTCCTACTCTCCGATATAACTAGACTCCGAAAAAGTTTTTGCTAGGCTCGATAACGGCCAAGCTACGATCAATCAAGGGGGCTCCTATGGTTGGTCGAGGCTCTGATACCAACTTGTCAGGCCCAAGATGCGATTCTATCCAGATCACGTGACACTTACGTGATTTGGGCACAACCGCATTTCGGGCACTTAGCAAGATGGATATCATTACATCGTACCATTACATACATACATGTGGGATACAACAGTACATACAAGTGACATGAATACAACAACATCAATACAAGGCATCCGACTACGGATGCAAACATGAAAAGATCAACGACATCCATCTGCTATCCCAGGCTGTCGACCTGGAACCTAACCCAAGACTGAAGAAGAAGAAGAAGAAGAAAGAACTCCAACACAAAGGACATTGCTCTCACGTCAAGTCATCGGAAACCAGCACCTGCAACTGTTGTTGTAGTATCTGTGAGCCACGAGGACCCAACAATCCCATAACCATGGGATAACAAGACTAGGAAAGCTTAACGGGTAGGAAGAGGTAAAGTGGTGAGGTTGCAGCAGCGACTAAGCAATATATGGTGTCTAACGTACGAGTACAAGAATAAGATGAGCATCTACGCAAACGGTCATAAACTAGTAGTGATCGCTAAAGATCCTGAACTACCTACGAGTCAAACATAACCCCACCATGTTCTCTTCTCAACATGAATAGAGACAGTCACGGTTACTCACACAGTTGTGTGTTTTACTTCGGATCCTCTGTCAAGTTCTCTACAACCGAACATCAACAAATTCCAATCTGCCACATAACCGCGGGCACGGCTTTCGAAGGATCATAACCCTACAGGGGTGTCCCAACTTAGCCCATCACAAGCTCTCACGATCAGCAAAAGTCATAAAAATATTATCACCCCTTATCTTAGGGACAATCCGATCAGGCTCGAAATCCTGGTGCACAAGACATTTCGACAATGGTAAAACAAGTCCAGCAAGACCTCCCGGTGTGTCGACACCCTGATAGTAGCCGCGCGTATCTCGTCTCAGGCCACGACCGCATGGGCGAAGCTACGAGTAAAACCAGCCCTCGGGTTTCCCCCAGGTGGCCCCGCAGGTTCCCCGTTTGGGACCAACACCATCAGCATTGGCCCCCCTGCTATGTAGAAAGAATCCTCGGGTAGCGCTCACTCCCTATGCAATTAATTAAGTTGTTATTATGAGCAAATTAAAACCAATGTTGGGCCTTGCTGGAGGAGTTTTATTCAAAGAGGAGCTGTCAAGGGGTCCCCATATACCCAACCGTGTAAAGAACGCAAAATCAAGGAACATAATGCCGGTTTATCGGCTCCTAAGTGTAGCGACCAGACCTCAAATAGTCTGATCTCCGTGCATTAGTGTCATCCCTGGATCAGTAATGCTGACACGCACGGTACTTGAAGGATTTATAACAGAGTGGCAATCACACACTTATTACATCGATAGTCCAACAATGAACTTATTACAAATAATATGGCTGAAGGCCATCTAACACGATAACAGCGGAATGCTTGGAAGATAAGTGAGTCCATCAACTCCAGTGGCATCACTGAGTATAGAACCACGACCTAAAAGGGCATCTTACTCGTCGTCTGAAAAGTCTGCAACATGAAACGTTACATCCCGAAAACGGCTCAGCACATGGAATATGCTGGCAAGGTAACACAAGAGAATGCAATGAAAATAAAGCTATACTATATGCAATATGGCTGGTGGAAAGCTCTATGGTTAAGTTTTTGCGTAAAGCCAATTTTTCCCCACTTCAAAGGAATGTATTTTAATTAACTATCATGGTAGTTGAAACATCGTTGAGAAGATAGACATCCTCTCAACCCCAATTAAAAGTAATCATTAAACTCAACAAAATTAATTTAAAGTAACATGTTGAGATGCACATGAAAATCCAAGTACCAGATACTCAAGACGTCCATAACCGGGGACACGGCTAATCATGATCAGTTTGTACACTCTGCAGAGGTTTGTGCACTTTCCCCACAAGACTCGATCGCCTCCGTTTGATTTCTCGCACTGCATGGTGTTTGAGAAACAGATGACCGAGACACAGTCTTTCCGAAGAGGTCCCCTTAACCAGATAGATAGGCCGGTACACCTACAAAACCCAACTACATCTTCTAGCCCATCATGGAAAGGTTTCCCACAACTTACTCAACTATGCCAGAGCCCATATTGGCATGTGGCTGCACACGGAAGTTTCTAGTATGAAAAATCTCATGATCCCTTTGAGCCTGGGTGGCGGTCCAAAAGAAAAACAGGCAATCACTGGAATAACCAGATGCCTCAATCCACCCAGATGTGTATTAATGTTGCCACCTTAAGTTGAACCATTAATTAACAACTCACATCTGTCATGGATTTCACTCAAACCCAAACCACGTCTACGAGCATAGCATGTCCTAACAGCAAACGTAGAAGTAACTCCCAAGGGTTTGAATGTAATGCAGGTAATAGGTACTACCTCAATCTACTTCCCAATCCCACAATTTAATTAATCCTACTCATGCAATGTGTGAGGGTTGGACTAATCCAATGAAAACTGGGTAATTGGAAAGCATGATCAAAGTGTTACTTGCCTTGCTGATGATCCGCAAAACCTAGAGACTCAAAGTAGCAAGCGGTGCACTCCGGGTACTCTATCGCAATCAAACAAACAAGCATACAATAAGTACTTAACTAATGCACGGGTAAAACTCAAATAAGAGATCTAACCAGAAAGTTCAACTTAAGAACTCCGGTTTGCAAAAAGAATCAACTCGAAAGAAGCAACGAAACTCAAACTGCAAAAGAAATGAGCTCCGAATTACTAGTTGGCCTAAAGTAAAATTATAAAGTAGCCAAAATCTTGTTCAAGTTGATTAAACGTAAAGAGGGCTTCGAGACGAAGATCTGGGATTTTGAATCACCTGATTCCGACTCTCGAGCGAAAAGAAAAACGCAAAACAAGATCACGGCAGAAATCTCGATCGGAATAACCGCGGATAAATACCCCGAAAAAGAAAAACGACGAACAGGCTAACGAACGAACGTTCGCTATTTGCGGTTAACTAACGAAAACCGTTTGTTAAAACGAACGTACGGACGAACGTCCGCTATTTAACTAAACCGGCGGAAAATAAAAAAACCTAACCAATCTATTCTAAAAAAAACAGATCTAGGTTTTCCTAAATAAAACCGATCTAATAACCGAAAAAAAAACTACCTCACTCCGGCGAACTCCGGCGGGCTTCCGGCGAGGGGCGGCGGCTAGCGGCGAAGCGGCGCGGCGGCGGGGCAGCGGCGGCTCGGCGGCGGGTCGGCGGGGCAACGCGGCGGCGGGGCGACGGGAGGCGGCGGCGGCGGCGGCTTCCGGCGGCGAGGCGGGAGGCGGCGGCGTCGGCTTCCGGCGGCGAGGCGGGAGGCGGCGGCGGCGGTTTCCGGCGGCGAGGCGGGAGGCGGCGGCGGCGGCGGCTTCCGGCGAGGGGCGGGCTAGGGTTTCGGGCGGCTGCGGGGGCGAAACGGGAGTTGGGCCGGCCTGGGGCGGCTTATAAAGCCCAGGAGTCCTGGGCGAATAAGACTCCTAGTCGGTT
>LR738711.1:144479852-144549040 GCA_902687465.1 Secale cereale
GTCCCTGCGCAGAAAAACTAACGAAAGAAATACCAAACGGACTCCAAAATTCCCGAAATAAATTTTCACTGTCCTCTAATAACATTTAGGACAAAGTGAACATTTTTCCCGGACCTAAATGCAATTTTGAAAAACGCGTATTTTTCCTATGCAAATAAATCCGAAATAAATCCAGAAAAATACCAAAAGTGATTTTAATATTTTTTTTCCTCCAATATTTCTGTTATTTTGGAGAAGTCATGTTATCTCCGCTCATATTTTGTATTTAGAAATATTTTTAGGAGAGAAAAATAATTAGAATCACACTGTCCTCGTACCGGTATTCGAGCGAACTCAATTACGAAAACGGTAAAATCCCCAACTCTCTCCGTAGGTCCTTGAGTTGCGTAGAATTTCGAGGAACTCCACGAACAAAAATGCAAAAAGCATGAATGCAATGTGATCTATGTATAACATTCCAAATTGAAATTTTGGGATGTTACACTAAGGTGGCATGAGTGGAACAAAACACCGAGCAAAAGGCCAAGCCTTCCACCCATGCCTAGTATATAGGTGTGTTAATAATAATAATAGATATTGTGATATTCCAACAACAAGTTCCAACATGGAACGATCTTCATCTTCACCTGCAACTAACAACGCTATAAGAGGGGCTGAGCAAGCGGGTAACATAGCCAAACAATGGTTTGCTAGGAAGGTGTCAAAGGTTAGAGGTTTCATGGCAACAAGGAGAGGCTGACAATAATGATGTGTAGCGCGACATGTAACGATAGCATCAAGACAACTAAGCATGGCAATGATAGTAAAGGTATCCAAGGTGATGGTCATATTGCCTGAGATCCCGCAAGGAAGAAGAAATGAGTCTATGAAGAAGAAGAAGAAGACGAAGCCACGAAGACGAACCACATGAAGTCGAACGAATCCTCACGAACGCAACGGAAAAAGCACTAGCGAGAAGAAGCACACAACATGGTAAAGACACAACACAAGAACATAACAAGATGCTCAACCAAGCATGAAGCAAGACAAGTCTATATGATGTAAGTCATGGCAAGGGATTAAGCACACAACAACAACACCAAACAACAAGTTTAAATGAGGCCGGAATCAACGCATAACAAATCCGGTAAGTCCTCATATGCATGATTTGAAATGAGCAAACCTTAAGTAAAGTTATTAAACAGCAAGTTAACATGCACCATGATGATCTACACGAAATTCTAGTCAAGTTTCATATAAATTTTGTTAAATTCGGAGCTACGGCCTAGAAGATATGAGCAAAACAAGACAAGCATGGCAACGGTGCAAGATGCACCCAAACCTCAAGCAAACATACTCCAAAGATGAAAACAACATGATATTATGCTTCTACATGCAAAATCACACAAGTTTCATATAGGACACACTCCAAACGGAGCAACGGTTCAACACATACACATGAAACAAGATATAACAACAAGCTGAAGTTAACAGCCACATAACAACTTTGGAGCAAGGTAAATATAAGGTACAACACCGAAACATGATAACAAGAAGCATGGATGTGAAATAGACATGTTACTTAACAAACATGAACTTAGACCACACCCAAAAGCTTGCTGGAACACATTTAAACAAGCATGGCAAGTTGCAATAAATTTATCCAGACTTAGTCAATATCTGGGGATGCTTGATACGTCTCCAACGTATCTATAATTTTTTATTGTTCCATGCTATTATTTATGAAGTCTTGGATGTTTAATGGGCTTTATCATTCACTTTTATATCATTTTTGGGGCTAACCTACTAACCCAAAGGCCCAGTCCAGATTGCTGTTTTTTGCCTATTTCAGGGTTTTGCAGAAAAGGAATATCAAACGAAATCCAAACGGAATGAAACCTTCGCGAGAGATATTTTTGGAGAAAATCACGCACGAGAAACGTTAGGACCAAGTCAGGGGACAGAGGGGCTGCCCTCGAGGGTGGGGGCGCGCCCCCCTTCCCAGGGCGCGCCCCCTGCCTCGAGGCTGGCCCGTGTGGCCCCTGATGCCCTCCTTCTTCCTATATATACCTACGTACCCTAGAAACTCCATACGCAGACAGAAAACCCTAATTCCACCGCTGTAGCTTCTGTTCCCGTGGAGATCCCATCTTGGAGCCTGTTCCGGGAGGGGGATCCATCACGGAGGCCTTCATCATCATCATCATCATCGCCCTCACCATGAGTGTGAGTATTTTACCACAGACCTTCGGGTCCATAGCTAGTATCTAGATGGCTTCTTCTCTCTCTCTGGATCTCAATACAAAGTTCTCCTCGGTCTTCAAGGAGATCTATTCGATGTAATCTCTTTTTGCGGTGTGTTTGTCGAGATCCGATGAATTGTGAGTTTATGATCAAGGTTATCTATGAAAGATAATTGCTTCTTCTCTGAACTTTTTATGTGTGCTCATAATATCCTTGCAAGTCTCTTCGAATTATTGGTTTGGTTTGGCCTACTAGATATATAGTTCTTGCAATGGGAGAAGTGCTTGGCTTTGGGTTCAATCTTGCGGTGTCCTTTCCCAGTGACAGTAGGAGCAGCAAGGCACGTATTGTATTGTGGCCATCGAGGATAAAAAGATGGGGTTTACATCATATTGCTTGAGTTTATCCCTCTACATCATGTCATCTTTCTTAAGGCATTACTCTGTATGTATGAACTCAATACACTAGATGCAAGCTGGATAGCTGTCGATGTGTGGAGTAATAGTACTAGATGCAGGCAGGAGTCGGTCTACTTTTCTCGGACGTGATGCCTATATACAATGATCATGCCTAGATAGTCTCATAATTATTCGCTTTTCTATCAATTGCTCGACAGTAATTTGTTTACCCGACGTAGAATATCGCTATCATGAGAGAAGCCAATAGAGAAAACTATGGCCCCCGGGTCTATTCTCAACATATCAATCTACATCTACTTTACTTTTCTTGTTTTTATTTGCTATTTTATTAAACTAAAAATACCAAAAATATAATTATCATCTCTATCAGATCTCACTCTCGTAAGTGACCGTAAAGGGATTGACAACCCCTTATCGCGTTGGCTGCGAAGTTCTTATTTGTTTGTACAGGTGGGAGGGACTCGCGCGTGGTCTCCTACTAGATTGATACCTTGGTTCTCAAAAACTGAGGGAAATACTTACGCTACTGTGTTGCATCTCCCTTTCCTCTTCGAGGGAATACAACGCAAGCTCAAGAGGTAGCATTGCCTAAGGTCATCGCCCACGGTATTTTCTCAATAACCGTTTGCAATAGCAAAACCCAATTAGCAGGCTAATTGCCCTATTATTAATAATCCATTTATTAATCTAATTGACATTCGTATTAAGCACGTAATATATTTTATTTCCATATTAAGGAAGCAGGATTTCATAATTGAAATACATCATAGTACAACATGATATAGCTTCAGCACTCAGCTACCCCATTACACAACTGCACCAGCACCAGGTTTCACATGCAACATGTAGAACCTTTTGAAATTAGCATCATAGACGGTACATAGACAGATGCATTTCATCTGGAAAACTACTGAAGCGGAAGGCGAATATTGAGCCTTCATTCATGTTGAAGGTCTTTGCAACTTCAGGGCAGTGCCTGTGGATGATTGACCGTCCATCCTTGGTCCTCTTCGGGAAACTTCAATATTGAACTGTGGGTGTTGTATGAAAACTTTCCTTGGCTCCTGACCATAGAGGTGGTTTGAGAGGTAATCATCAGTGAACTACTTTGGAAAGGCCTGAAAACAAGGATGTGCATATTTATCTTCTCTATATTGGAAATGGGGCAAAGGAATAAAAAAGGCAAGGTATAATAGTTAGTACCATCTTGTAGTGAACTGATGTTTTCTTCATTGTGCAGACAAAGATTTTTTTGTTTTTTGCCGCTAATTTCTTTATCCAAACAATCTTTCTGAGTTTCTTGACTTGATTGATATTCATGGACAATTCATTTCCCCATATGCAAAAAGGGTCGAATAGTGGGCCAAAACCTCTGGTAGCGGGACCTACTTGTGCAAGACCAAATTGTTAACAACCTAAATATTAGAATGGTTCTTGCAATTGCATAATAATGTGCTATTAGACAACGGACCATGCACGTGCAGTTAACTAAACACCACAACAAATGAACCAAACGTTAACTGAGCACCACATTGCACAATATAACATACTCGTAAAAGAAGATCAGACAGTTAACCAAACCAAGCATGCTTAACAACTTGGAAATATAGCAATTGTATTTGCTTCTCATGTATTTAGTATAGCCAAATTCGATTTATTTCTCACATGGTATACAATAACAGAATGCACCCACAACAATTGAACATCGCATTGCAGAATTGAACCGAGCAGTTAACTAAACACCACAACAAATGAACCAAACGTTAACTGAGCACCACATTGCACAATATAACATACTCCTAATAGAGGATCAGAGAGTTAAACAAACCAAGCATGCTTAACAACTTGGAAATAAAACAATTGTATTTCTTTCTCATGTATTTAGTACAGCCAAATTCGATTTATTTCTCACATAGTATGCAATAACAGAATGCACCCACAACAATTGAACATTGCATTTCGGTATTGAACCAAGCAGTTAACTAAACACCACAACAAATGAACCAAACGTTAACTGAGCACCAAATTGCACAATATAACATACTCCTAGTAGAAGGTCAGAGAGTTAAACAAACCAAGCATGCTTAACAACTTGGAAATATAGCAATTGTATTTGTTTATCATTTATTTAGTACAGCCAAATTCGATTTATTTCTCACATGGTATGCAATAACATAATGCACCCAGAACAATTGAACATCACATTACAGAATTGAACCAAACAGTTAACTAAACACCACTACAAATGAACCAAACGTTAACTGAGCACCACATTGCACAATATAACATACTCCTAAAAGAAGATCAGACAGATAACCAAACCAAGCATGCTTGACAACTTGGAAAATTGCACCCTGAAGAATTGAACATCACGTTTGAAGAATTGAACCAAACAGTTAACTGAACACCACATTGCACGACATATAGAACATATACACTAGAGCAGAAGATTGCATAGTAAAAATAGATAGCACAATTCACTAGAATTTGTTAAAGAAAGGCAGTAGCTAGCAAACTGAACATGGGTCCTTATAGTGAGCTAATAAGACAAGCTACTCCTCATTGTCGGAGATATATATGACAGTTGGCTCCTTGGACATGGAAGAGGGCGAGGCCTCCACATCGTGGGTGCCCTCGTCGTAGTGGTGACTTGCCTGAGTCGCTCCGGGCACCAACCTACTAGATCTCGAGATGAAGTAAGCACGTGCACGTCGAGAAAACACCTCGTAATCTTCGTCGAATGCACCAAGGGTAGCCTCAAGAAAATGCCACGAACTATCGTTTAAAGCAGCCAATCGGGTCACGGCGTCGGCGCGCGAGGTGTCGTCGGTGTCCTCGACGGCGAGGTGCTCCTCCGAGATCTGGGGGTTGGCACGAATGGCAGTCATCGCGACCTCATCCGCGCGTGCGGCCGCGATTTGATTCTCCGCTGCCAAATGATCCTTGAGATCCTGGCTATACTGCGTGCACCATGGCTTAGGGCGGCACTTATTTGGTGGAGCGGTCGATGATTTGGGAGGAAGGTGTCGCGCCGGCGGTCGGGGCATGTGGGATGTGGAAGGAGGATGAGGATGAGGATGGGGGTCGGGTGTGGATTACCTGCCTGGATATACGAGGCCGAGCAGCGTGAAGGAGGGTCGTCGGCGAGGAGGTGATGCTGCAAGCAAGGAGTGAAGGTTTCAACTTAAAAAGGAAGGTGGAAATAGGGGAAATGTGGATCTGTGTAAGGGGGAGGGGCGGGGAGGTAGATATTTCCGCGGAAGCCGAAAATTTGGAATCGCTTCAGTGAAAAAACTGGCGCACAAAGTGTCATCAGACACGGTCCCTTATTCAGAGCTGTGTACGATATGTGAACATCACAAACAATTCAGATAGCTTAACCCGTGTGTGATGAGTTTGAACATCAATTTTTTTGGTCCACGTCCCCATCTTTCACCGGCGACGATTGAACAGTGAAATGATATTTGAGGAGCGGGATAGTGTGCTTGGCACTCCGACGGTGCTCCAAGATATTTTGTGCTGCATCTCACACGGTAGGTGATAATAAACTGTATGCGATCTACTTGATTTTTCGTCATTATTTGAATTACATAATATGGTCACAGCGGCAATGGATGTTGCTTGAATTGCTAGACCTTTTATCTGCAGTGAACATGCAACTATATGTGTCATAAAAAATTGGAATTATTCAGGGTTTGTTTGGAAATTTTATACATTAAATTGGTTTTCTAGCCATTTTAGGTGCACAATTCAAAATTAAAGCACATGCACATGCTCCGGTGCACCAACATGGGTGGTAAAATCTTATATGTGTACATGGGTTTATGCTTATGTCCCATGTGAAAGAACATGCGGTGCCCCCATATTTGGTTTTGGTAATTGATGACAATCTCTATGGACTAATGGTTGCCTTGAGTTATATTTGAAGGGTTTGTCCATAGGCTTTTCTTGGAGTTCATTTGTTGGTTTCAAGGAGAGTTTGTGATGCTTAAGGTGCTATTAAGGAATTATCCAAAGATTGGTCTTGTGAGTGTTGAGCTTATTGCAAGCATGTCTTGAAGAAGAAGAGTGTGTTATCATTCATGTTTACCTTCAAGACATCATCCAAATGAAGAGAGTTGGAAATATTCAAGGTTGATCAAGACTAAGTGAAGGAGTGAATCAAGTTGATCAACACACAAAGCGTAGAAGATGTACCGAGAGGGATCAAGCAATCCTATGATATGGTAAGCATTGTCAATCACGCTTTGTGTACAAACCCATGGTCTTCGTGAGAGTTCTTTGTGGGGTTAGGTTGCGGTGTGCAAGTTCAAGTGGAGCATCACGAAGAAATCAAGTGCTTGAAGCTTGCCGTCCATTGTCGTGACAATGGACTTGTGAAGATATGCCGAAGAGTGGCTCACCCATAGAGGAGTATGGGGGAGCAATCTACTAGTCTTCACCGAGACAACGCCATCAAGAAAGGTGGTCCAACTTGAGGAAGTCAAGATCGTCTACATCTAGCTCAAGTGGACTTTGTGCAAAGCAAAGGTTTGCCCTTGATAGGTTTTCTATTTTACCGGTCTCGTGGTGGTAGTTGGGAGACCGGGTTATAGGATCGTTTGCCATACTATCAAGGGGGGCTCTCAAGTTGGTAGCTTGATCGTATCGTTAGTAGAGAGCTCAAACCATTGCATGTTGGAGATATGCCCTAGAGGCAATAATAAAAGCATTATTATTATATCTCCTTGTTCATGATAATTGTCTGTTATTCATGCTTGAATTGTATTGTACGGAAACAGCGATACATGTGTGAATACACAGATCACAATGAGTCCCTGGTAGGCCTCTAGTAGCCAGCTCGTTGATCAACAGATGGTCACGGTTTCCTGACCATGGACATGAGATGTCGGTGATAACGGGATCACATCATTAGGAGAATGATGTGATGGACAAGACCCAAACTTGAGCATAACACGAGATCGTATAGTTCGTAATGCATAAGCTTTTCAGTGTCAAGTATTTATTCCTTAGACCATGAGGTTGTACAACTCCCGGATACCGTAGGAGTGCTTTGGGTGTGCCAACCGTCACAACGTAACTGGGTGGCTATAAAGGTACGCATCGGGTATCTCCGAAAGTGTCTGTTGAGTTGGTACGAACCGAGACTGGGATGTTGTCACTCCGTACGACGGGGAGGTACCTCTGGGCCCACTCGGTAAGACATCATCATAATGAGCTCAATGTGACTAAGTATTTAGTCACGGGATGATGGATTACGGATCGAGTAAAGAGACTTGCCATAACGAGATTGAACAAGGTATCGGGGATACCGACGATCGAATCTCGGGCAAGTACCGTACCGATGGACAAAGGGAATAACATACGGGATTAAGTGAATCCTTGACACAGTGGTTCATCCGATGAAGATCATCGAGGAACACGTGGGAACCAACATGGGTATCCAGATCCCGCTGTTGGTTATTGACCGGAGAGTGGTCTCGGTCATGTCTACGTGTCTCCCGAACCCGTAGGGTCTACACACTTAAGGTTCGGTAACGCTAGGGTCGTAGAGATTAATGCACGTGGAAACCCGAAAGTTGTTCAGAGTCCCGGATGAGATCCCGGACGTCACGAGGAGTTCCGGAATGGTCTGGAGGTAAAGATTGATATATGGGAAGTCCAGTTTCGGCCAACGGGCGATCTCCGGGGTCACCGGGAGCGTCCCGGGACCACCGGAGGGGCCCCGGGGGTCCACCGGGTGGGGCCACCCCTCCCGGTGGGGCCCCTAGGCCGCAAGGGGATGCGTGCAGCCCCCTGGGCTGGCGCACCACCAAGGGAGGCCCACCTCCCCTGCGCCTAGGGATAAACCCTAAGGGGAGGGGGGCCACCACTTGCCTTGGGGGAGGGGGACTCCTCCCTGGCCGCCGCCCCCCCTTGCAGATTGGATCTGCAAGGGGCTGGCGCCCCCCCCGGCCCCCTATATATATGTGGGGAGGGAGAGGGCAGCCGCACCTCAGCCCTGGCGCCTCACCCCCTCCCGTCACACCTCCCAACTCCTTTGCAGGGCAGCCCGGCGAAGCCCTGCTGCGATTTCCACTGCATCCGTCATCACACCATCGTGCTGTCGAATCTCTGACGACTTCTCCTCCCCCCTTGCTGGATCAAGAAGGAGGTGACGTTGCTGCACCGTACGTGTGTTGAACGCGGAGGTGCCGTCCGTTCGGCGCTAGATCATCGGTGACGAAGAACGTGAAGAGTACGACTACTTCATCCTTGCTTCGTTGAAAGCTTCCGCACGCAATCTTCATAACGGTATGTAGATGCACTCTAAGTTACTCGTTGCTAGATGTCTCCATAGTTGGATCTTGGTGAAGACGTAGAAAATTTTGAATTATGCTACGTTCCCCAACAGTGGCATCAGAGCCTAGGTTTTATGCGTAGCATCTTGGCACGAGTAGAACACAAAGCAGTTGTGGGCGTATGATCTTGTTCAACTTTCTTACCGTTACTAGTCAATCTTGTTTCGGCGGTATAGTGGGATGAAGCGGCCCGAACCGACCTTACACGTACGCTTACGTGAGACTGGTTCCACCGACAGACATGCACTAGATGCATAAGGTGGCTGGCGGGTGTCTGTCTCTCCTACTTTAGTCGGATCGGATTCGATGAAAAGGGTCCTTATGAAGGGTAAATAGAAGTTGACAAATCACGTTGTGGTTTTGGCGTAGGTAAGAAACGTTCTTGCTAGAAATCCTATAGAAGCCACGTAAAACTTGCAACAACAAATTAGAGGACGTCTAACTTGTTTTTGCAGCATGTGTTTTGTGACGTGGTATGGCCAAGAACGAAGATGTGATGAATGATATATGTGATGTATGAGATTGATCATGTTTTTGTAATAGGGAATCACGACTTGCATGTCGATGAACTTGACAACCGGCAGGAGCCATAGGAGTTGTCTTTATTATTGTATGACCTGCGTGTCACTGAATAACGCCATGTAATTACTTTACTTCGTTGCTAAACGTTAGCTATAGTAGTAGAAGTAATAGTTGGCGTGACAACTTCCTCAAGACACGATGATGGAGATCATGATGATGAAGATCATGGTGTCGAGCCGGTGACAAGATGATCATGGTGCCCCGAAGATGGAGATCCAAGGAGCAAGATGATATTGGCCATATCATGTCACTATAATTGATTGCATGTGATGTTTATCATGTTTTTGCATCTTGTTTACTTAGAACGATGGTAGTAAATAAGATGATCTCTCACTAAAATTTCAAGTAATGTGTTTCCCCTAACTGTGCACCGTTGCTAAAGCTCGTTGTTCCGAAGCATCACGTGATGATCGGGTGTGATAGGTTCTAACGTTCACATACAACGGATGTAAGACAGATTTACACACGCAATACACTTAGGGTTCACTTGACGAGCCTAGCATGTACAGACATGGCCTCGGAACACGGAAGACCAAAAGGTCGAACACGAGTCGTATAGAAGATACGATCAACATAAAGATGTTCACCGTTTTTGACTAGTCCGTCTCACGTGATGATCGGACACGGACTACTCGATTCGGATCGTGTATCACTTAGATGACTAGAGAGATGTCATTCTGAGTGGGAGTTCATTAAAAATTTGATTAAGATGAACTTAATTATCATGAACTTAGTCTAAATTCTTTACAATATCTCTTGTAGATCAAATGGCCCACGCTCCAGTTTCCCTCAACTTCAACGCGTTCCTAGAGAAAACCAAGCTGAAAGACGATGGTAGCAACTATACGGATTGGGTCCGTAACCTGAGGATTATCCTCATAGCTGCCAAGAGAACTTATGTCCTAGAAGCACCGCTAGGTGATGCACCCGCTCTCCCGGCGACCCAAGACGTTTTGAACGTCTGGCAGTCGCGTAGTGATGATTACTCCCTGGTTCAGTGCGGCATGCTTTACAGTTTAGAATCGGGGCTCCAAAAGCGTTTTGAGCACCATGGAGCATATGAGATGTTCGAAGAGCTGAAAATGGTTTTCCAAGCTCATGCCCGAGTCGAGAGATATGATGTCTCCGATGCATTCTACAGCTGTAAGATGGAGGAGAACAGTTCTATCAGTGAGCACATCCTCAAGATTTCAGGATTGCACAACCGCTTGTCTCAGCTGGGAATGAATCTCCCAGATGAAGCGGTCGTTGAAAGAATCCTCCAGTCGCTCCCACCAAGCTTCAAGAGCTTCGTGTTGAACTTCAATATGCAGGGGATGGAGAAGTCCATTCCCGAGGTGTATTCAATGCTGAAATTAGCGGAGGTAGACATCAAGAAAGAACATCAAGTGTTGATGGTCAATAAAACCACTAAGTTCAAGAAAGGCAAGGGTAAGAAGAACTTCAAGAAGGACGGCAAGCAAGTTGCCGCGCCTGGCAAGCCTGTTGCTGGGAAGAAGCCAAAGTATGGACCCAAGCCAGAGACTGAGTGCTTTTATTGCAAGGGAACGGGTCACTGGAAGCGGAACTGCCCCAAATACTTAGCAAACAAGAAGGCCGGCAACGTCAAAGGTATATATGATATACATGTTATTGATGTGTACCTTACCAGCACTCGCTACTAGCTCCTGGGTATTCGATACCGGTGCAGTTGCTCACATTTGTAACTCAAAACAGGAGCTGCGGAATAAACGGAGACTGGCGAAGGATGAGGTGACGATGCGCGTCGGGAATGGTTCCAAGGTCGATGTGATCGCCGTCGGCACGCTGCCTCTACATCTACCCTCGGGATTAGTTTTGAACCTGAATAATTGTTATTTAGTACCAGCTTTGAGCATGAACATTGTTTCTGGATCTCGTCTTATGCGAGATGGATATTCTTTCAAATCGGAGAATAATGGTTGTTCTATTTATTTGAGAGATATGTTTTATGGACATGCCCCGCTGGTCAATGGTTTATTTTTGATGAATCTCGAACGTAGTGATACACATATTCATAGTGTAGATGCCAAAAGATGTAAAGTTGATAACGATAGTCCACATACTTGTGGCATTGCCGCCTTGGTCATATTGGTGTCAAACGTATGAAGAAGCTCCATTCAGATGGACTTCTGGAGTCTCTTGATTATGAATCATTTGACACGTGCGAACCATGCCTCTTGGGCAAGATGACCAAGACTCCGTTCTCCGGAACAATGGAGCGAGCAACCAACTTATTGGAAATCATACATACTGATGTGTGCGGTCCAATGAGTGTTGAGGCTCGCGGAGGCTACCGTTATGTTCTCACCCTCACGGATGACTTGAGTGGATATGGGTATATCTATTTGATGAAACACAAGTCTGAGACCTTTGAAAAGTTCAAGGAATTTCAGAATGAGGTTGAGAATCAACGTGACAGAAAAATAAAGTTCTTGCGATCGGATCGTGGGGGTGAATATTTAAGTCATGAATTTGGCACACACCTTAGAAGCTGTGGAATTGTTTCACAGTTGACACCGCCCGGAACACCTCAACATAACGGTGTGTCCGAACATCGAAATCGTACTCTGTTGGACATGGTGCGATCTATGATGTCCCTCACCGATTTACCGCTATCTTTTTGGGGTTATGCTTTAGAGACTGCCGCATTCACTTTAAATAGGGCTCCGTCAAAATCCGTTGAGACGACTCCGTATGAACTTTGGTTTGGCAAGAAACCGAAGCTGTCGTTTCTGAAAGTTTGGGGTTGCGATGCTTATGTCAAGAAACTTCAACCTGAAAAGCTCGAACCCAAATCGGAGAAATGCGTCTTCATAGGATACCCAAAGGAAACTATTGGGTACACCTTCTACCACAGATCCGAAGGCAAAGTCTTTGTTGCCAAGAATGGATACTTTCTGGAGAAAGAGTTTCTCTCGAAAGAAGTGAGTGGGAGGAAAGTAGAACTTGATGAGGTGACAGTCACCACTCCTGTACCGGAAAGCAGCGCAGCGCAGGAAACTGTTCCTGAGGTGCCTGCACCGACAAGGGAGGAAGATAATGATAATGATCATGAAGAAACAGATCAAGTTACTACTGAACTTCGAAGGTCCACGAGGGCACGTTCCGCACCAGAGTGGTACGGCAACCCTGTACTGGAAATCATGTTGTTAGACAACGGTGAACCTTCGAACTATGAAGAAGCGATGGCGGGCCCAGATTCCAATAAATGGCTTGGAGCCATGAAATCCGAGATAGAATCCATGTATGAAAACAAAGTATGGACTTTGGTGGACTTGCCTGATGACAGGCACGCCATAGAAAACAAATGGATATTTAAGAAGAAGACAGACGCGGATGGTAATGTGACCATCTATAAGGCTCGGCTTGTCGCTAAAGGTTATCAACAAGTTCAAGGGATTGACTACGACGAGACTTTCTCTCCCGTAGCGATGCTGAAGTCAGTCAGAATCATGTTAGCTATTGCCGCATTCTATGATTATGAGATATGGCAAATGGACGTCAAAACAGCATTCCTTAATGGCTTCCTCAAGGAAGAGTTGTATATGATGCAACCGGAAGGTTTTGTCGATCCAGAGAACGCTGACAAGGTATGCAAGCTCCAGCGCTCGATTTACGGGCTGGTGCAAGCGTCTCGGAGTTGGAATATTCGCTTTGATGAGGTGATCAAAGCGTTTGGATTTATACAGACTTATGGAGAAGCCTGTATTTACAAGAAAGTGAGTGGGAGCTCTGTAGCATTTCTCATATTATATGTGGATGACATATTGCTGACGGGAAATGATATAGAATTCCTGGAAAATGTAAAGGCCTACTTGAATAAAAGTTTTTCAATGAAGGACCTTGGAGAAGCTGCTTACATATTAGGCATCAAAATCTATAGAGATAGATCGAGACGCCTCATTGGTCTTTCACAAAGTACATACCTTGACAAAATATTGAAGAAGTTCAATATGGATCAGTCAAAGAAAGGGTTCTTGCCTGTTTTGCAAGGTATGAGATTGAGTAAGACTCAGTCGCCGACCACGGCAGAAGATAGAGAAAAGATGAGTGTCATTCCCTATGCCTCGGCAATAGGTTCTATCATGTATGCCATGCTATGTACCAGACCTGATGTGAACCTTGCCATAAGTTTGGTAGGGAGGTACCAAAGTGATCCCGGTACGGAGCACTGGACAGCGGTCAAGAACATCCTGAAGTACCTGAAAAGGACTAAGGATATGTTTCTCGTTTATGGAGGTGACGAAGAGCTCATCGTAAAGGGTTACGTCGATGCTAGCTTCGACACAGATCTGGATGACTCTAAGTCACAAACCGGATACGTGTATATTTTGAATGGAGGGGCAGTTAGCTGGTGCAGTTGCAAGCAAAGCGTGGTGGCAGCATCTACATGTGAAGCGGAGTACATAGCTGCTTCTGAAGCAGCGCAGGAAGGAGTCTGGATGAAGGAGTTCATCACCGACCTCGGAGTCATTCCAAGCGCGTCAAGCCCGATGACTCTCTTCTGTGACAACACTGGTGCTATTGCTATTACCAAGGAGCCCATGTTTCACAAAAAGACCAAGCACATCAAGCGCCGTTTCAACTCCATCCGGAATTATGTTCAGGATGGAGACATAGATATTTGTAAAGTGCATACGGATCTGAATGTAGCAGACCCGTTGACTAAACCTCTTTCATGAGCACAACATGATCAACACCAGAACTCTATGGGTGTTCGATTCATCACAATGTAACTAGATTATTGACTCTAGTGCAAGTGGGAGACTGTTGGAGATATGCCCTAGAGGCAATAATAAAAGCATTATTATTATATCTCCTTGTTCATGATAATTGTCTGTTATTCATGCTTGAATTGTATTGTACGGAAACAGCGATACATGTGTGAATACACAGATCACAATGAGTCCCTGGTAGGCCTCTAGTAGCCAGCTCGTTGATCAACAGATGGTCACGGTTTCCTGACTATGGACATGAGATGTCGGTGATAACGGGATCACATCATTAGGAGAATGATGTGATGGACAAGACCCAAACTTGAGCATAACACGAGATCGTCTAGTTCGTAATGCATAAGCTTTTCAGTGTCAAGTATTTATTCCTTAGACCATGAGGTTGTACAACTCCAGGATACCATAGGAGTGCTTTGGGTGTGCCAACCGTCACAACGTAACTGGGTGGCTATAAAGGTACGCATCGGGTATCTCCGAAAGTGTCTGTTGAGTTGGTACGAACCGAGACTGGGATGTTGTCACTCCGTATGATGGGGAGGTACCTCTGGGCCCACTCGGTAAGACATCATCATAATGAGCTCAATGTGACTAAGTAGTTAGTCACGGGATGATGGATTACGGGTCGAGTAAACAGACTTGCCATAACGGGATTGAACAAGGTATCGGGGATACCGACGATCGAATCTCGGGCAAGTACCGTACCGATGGACAAAGGGAATAACATACGGGATTAAGTGAATCCTTGACACAGTGGTTCATCCGATGAAGATCATCGAGGAACACGTGGGAACCAACATGGGTATCCAGATCCTGCTGTTGGTTATTGACCGGAGAGTGGTCTCGATCATGTCTACGTGTCTCCCGAACCCGTAGGGTCTACACACTTAAGGTTCTGTAACGCTAGGGTCGTAGAGATTAATGCACGTGGAAACCCGAAAGTTGTTCGGAGTCCCGGATGAGATCCCGGACGTCACGAGGAGTTCCGGAATGGTCCGGAGGTAAAGATTGATATATGGGAAGTCCAGTTTCGGCCAACGGGTGATCTCCGGGGTCACCGGGAGCGTCCCGGGACCACCGGAGGGGCCCCGGGGGTCCACCGGGTGGGGCCACCCCTCCCGGTGGGGCCCCTAGGCCGCAAGGGCATGCGTGCAGCCCCCTGGGCTGGCGCACCACCAAGGGAGGCCCACCTCCCCTGCGCCTAGGGATAAACCCTAAGGGGAGGGGGGCCACCACTTGCCTTGGGGGAGGGGGACTCCTCCCTGGCCGCCGCCCCCCCTTGCAGATTGGATCTGCAAGGGGCTGGCGCCCCCCCTGGCCCCCTATATATATGTGGGGAGGGAGAGGGCAGCCGCACCTCAGCCCTGGCGCCTCTCCCCCTCCCGTCACACCTCCCAACTCCTTTGCAGGGCAGCCCGGCGAAGCCCTGCTGCGATTTCCACTGCATCCGTCATCACGCCGTCGTGCTGCCGGATCTCTGACGACTTCTCCTCCCCCCTTGCTGGATCAAGAAGGAGGTGACGTTGCTGCACCGTACGTGTGTTGAACGCGGAGGTGCCGTCCGTTCGGCGCTAGATCATCGGTGACGAAGAACGTGAAGAGTACGACTACTTCATCCTTGCTTCGTTGAAAGCTTCCGCACGCAATCTTCATAACGGTATGTAGATGCACTCTAAGTTACTCGTTGCTAGATGTCTCCATAGTTGGATCTTGGTGAAGACGTAGAAAATTTTGAATTATGCTACGTTCCCCAACATTGCATCCTTGCATCATGTTTCTTGGTTCTTGTTTGGTTCTCTTTGTGAGTCTTAGAGCTTATGGTCATCTTGATGACAAGCTTGAGTTCATCGAAAACGGAGTTCACATGTGTCTTCTATGATGTTTTCGGTGTTGGGTGTTTTACCAGTCTTATCCGAGGAAGGGTTCTCACCATTTTCTTATGGGCCTTTTCTAATTTGCTTCTTATTGGTTTTTCTATCAAGATTGTGTTAGCCCTTGTCTCTAGCTTTCCAACAAACTTGGTTTCATCTAATTCGGAGTCCGTATGCAAAAGTTATTGTCGTTTTGGTGTACTGAAAAGGCTGCAGCGGTACTACCGCGGGTTGGAGCGGAAGTAATTTTCTACTACCGCTTTTGGGAGCGATACTACCGCTTTCGGGAGCGGTACTACCGCTTGGAGCGGTACTACCGCGGCTACTTCTGTGGCTACTTCCGCTCGGGGCCAAAAACTCGTCACAAGTCCAGGGTGGTAGGCACGGATGTAATTTTTTAGTACCGCTCGCAAGCAGTAGTACCGCTACCCTTAGCAGTAGTACCGCTACCCGTAGCGGTAGTACCGTCAGGTCAAGCGGTACTACCGCTCCAACGGTTCTTCTGACCTTTTTGCCTCCTCGCTAGTGTTTTTCAAAGGGGTTCTACTGCCCTAGCGGTAGTACCGCTCCTGGAGCGGTAGTACCGCTCTATGCGGGCTGTGAGCATAACGGTTGGATTTTCCCCCACCTATAAAAGGGGGTCTTCTTCCCCAATGAACCTCATCCTTTGAGCTCGTGTTCTTCCCCCATTGTTGACCTTCTTCGAGCTTGCTATCTCTCAATCCCTCCATGGATTCTTGCTAGTTTTTGGGGGAAAAGAGAGAGGAGATCTAGATCCACATTTCAACCAATCACTTTCTCCTCTAGGTGAGGGGAACCCCTTGGATCTTGATCTTGGAGTTCTTGGTGTTCTCCTTCTTGTTCTTCCTCTCATTTCCCTCCCTAGCATTAGTTGCTTTGATGGGATATGGAGAGAAGGACTTGGGCACTCCGTGTGCCCTTGCCATTCTATTTGGTGCATCGGTTTGAGTTCTCCACGGTGATACGTGGAAGTGAAGTTGAGAAGCTTATTACTCTTGGGTGCTTGGTACCCTTGAGCTTGTTCCTCTTGGGTGCTTGGGCGCCCTAGACGGTTGTGGTCACCTCGGAGCCATATTCCATTGTGGTGAAGCTTCGTGGTGTCGTTGGGGAGATAGCCCCAACCTTGGTGTTCGGAGCTCAATCATTGTGGTGTAAAGCTCCGGACAACCGTCGGGGCCTCCACACCGCTCCAAACGGAGATTAGCATCCGAAAGGGTGTGAACTTCGGGATACATTGTCGTCTCCGCGTGCCTCGGTTATCTCTTACCCGAGCCCTTTACTTATGCACTTTACTTTGTGATAGCCATATTGTTTCTTGTCATATATCTTGCTATCACCTAGTTGTTTATCTTGCTTAGCATAAGTTGTTGGTGCACATAGGTGAGCCTAGTTGTTGTAGGTTTTGTGCTTGACAAATTAACCTCTAGGTTTATTCCGCATTTGTTCAAGCCTAAACCGTAATTATTTTAAAGCGCCTATTCACCCCCCCCCCCCTCTAGGCGACATCCACGATCTTTCAATTGGTATCAGAGCCTCGTCTCTCTTTATAGGGCTTTACCGAGAGTAAGGATGTCGACTAGGGGTTTAGGTTTCTCTGACACTCTTAGTTTCAATGGCACAAATTTTGATGTTTGGGTAATTCGCATGCTTAATCTCTTTAGGGTCATGGACCCAAATTTAGAGCGAATTGTAGATATGGGTTTTTCTCCTCCAAAGGATGCACAAAGATTATCTTTAGAGGATGAGAAAAACTCTTATCCCAATGCTCAAGCTTCTAATGTGCTTTTTGATGCTTCGAGCAATGTAGTTATATTTCAACTCATGCCGTTCCGGGATGCTCATGAGTTGTGGACAAAGCTTCAAGATAAATATGGTGTGTCCAAGAACTGTAGGAATGATTGTTCTCCCTCCACCTCCGGCCGTGTTGTCTTCTCAACTTCTTCTACTTCACCTACATGTGGTTTGCCACAAGGTAATGATATGGTGAGTAGTGTTGGTCATTGCAATGATGAGAGTATGCTTATTATGGATGATCCTTCATCACTATCTTATTGCAATGCATCTTCTTTGTACTTTAACACTTCGAGCACCCTACATGTTTCACATGCTTGTGTTGATAGTCCTTGCATATCATGTAGAAATTGCTTGACTAAAACTCATGATGATATGCTTGCTATGTCTTGTTGCCATGATAAAAATGCATCTATTTCCTTGAATTGTTGTGCTAACAATGTAGAGGAAACCCAACACCCCATGGAACAAGATGTAGTCTTGAATGGTGCTTCAAGGGATCCTACATCATCATCTATTGCGTTTTGCCTTATGTCTAAGGCTTCAAAGGTATCTCCCACTTTGAACCCCAATATATCTTGTGATGATAGTGATGATGACAATGATGATGAAGTAGAAAATGATGAAGAGAATGATAATGTTGCCTCCTTAAAAATTAAGGGGGAAATGATTTTTAAAGCTCTTCTTAAGAATAAATTAGCTTGTTCCAACTTTATGGAAATCATGTCTATTGCCATTGAGGGCAAGAAATATATTGATGAGTTGGAATCTCATCTAGAGGAGCATGAGGTCACCATTGAGAAAATGGAAGGTCATGAGCGTGATTACGCTAATGAGATCGCCGACCTCTCGCAAGCTCTTGAACTTGAACAAACCACCAAGGAATCTCTTGAGGAGACTTTTGCTCTAGAACTATCTAGAATAAAGGAATCCCGTGATAGAGCTCTCGAGGTGGCTAATGATTTTGAAACTAAAAATGAGAAGCTTGAAGTTGCACATGCTAAACTCCTTGAGGATTTTGATCACCTCAAAAATGGCTCAAGGGTCATTAAGAGTGAGCTCATCAAACTCATCGAGTCTCATGCTCAACTTAAAGCTTCATATTCTAAAGAGCTTGCCAAGTTGCCTTATCCTCTTGCTATTATTGATGATGCTTGTGCTACTAACTCTATTTCTAGTGAAGCATCCATTTTGAAGGAGAATGTTGAGCTAAGGGCTCAACTTGAGTTGCTATCTAGCAATTATGGGAGATTGGAAGAAAGTCATGTAAAGCTCACAAGCTCTCATGATGATCTTCTAGTATCCCATAATGTGCTAAAGATAGCTCATGAGGCTATGATCATCAAGGTAACATCTAGTGAGTCTCATGTGGTCGCTAGCACTACTTCTAGTCAAAATGCTATATTGCCATGTGCTAGTCCTCGTAATTCATCTATGCATAACATTGGTACATCTTGTGATGAATTGCTTTCCTTGCCTTGTTGCTCTAACAATGAAGCCTATACTTCCTCTAGTACTTGTGTTGATACTAACCATGTAGAGGAAATCAAAGAGCTCATGGCCCAAGTCTCTTCCTTGAAGAACGACTTGGAAAAGTGTCATGAAGGGAAGTCCACACTCAACAATATCTTGAGTGTGCAAAAATCCCACAATGACAAAGGTGGACTTGGATTCAACTCCAACAAGAATAAGAAGTCCAATAGCAACAAGAAGAAGGGCCAAGAACAACTCAAGAATTCAGCCAAGATTATTTGCTTCAAGTGCAAAATTGAAGGGCATCATGTTAGATCTTGCCCATTGAATAAGAAGGTCATTAGTGACAAGCAACAAGGGAAGAGGCCACAAGTTCAATCTCGTGCTCAACCGCAAGTTGGAGAAAGGCCGCTTCCCAAGAAGACTCATGGTAATGCTTCTCATTTTGAGAAATCAAATGAGAAGAAAGTGAAGAGTAGATGTTGCTACCTATGCCGTGAGAAGGGTCACCTTGCTTCTTCATGCACTAGTGGTAACTTATCCAACCCAATTATTATTGATGATGTCTATTTTCTTGGCAAGGATAATGTTGGCAATGTGTTTGCCAAGTTTTTTGGTACTCAAAGTGGTGTCAAGAAAAGAACCATTTGGGTGGCCAAGCCTATTGTGACTAACCTCTTAGGACCCAACTTGGTTGGGGACCAACAAGCTAAAACTTGATCAATAGGCGCTGTTGGAGGGCATTGAAGACTTGGTACATTATGAAGAATTAAGGGGTCTTCATCATTCATATTATCTCAAGCCAAGTCATTCAGATGATCAAGTTTCTATCTTATATCCAATGTTCCTCCTTGCGGTAACTCGTGCTTAAATTGTTTACATTGAAAGTTACTTGCCCCCTTGCATGTGTTTGTATATGATGTGCGTCCAATTTGTATATCTTGAGAAATCAAGTATGTGTATATTGGTTTGCACATCATGTATGTGTGTGTCGTGCGTTGAGCCTTTGTGCTTCTTACTTTTATCTTAGTTGGCTCTTGTGAGAGATTAATGGAACATCCCATTTTGGGGGAGTGATGTGCTTTGTGCACCTCACAATCCTATAAATGTGTGTACATGAGGAATACCATCTAGTATTGATATTACAAGATTATCTAGTCTCTATGTGGTATGTCTTCTCATGAGAAAGTCAAATTCTAAATGTTCCATTAATTATCTCTTGTTGGTTCTCTTTTGCATCTTGGTAAGTTTTTCATTGGTATCACATTATGGGGGAGTAATATTCTATGTGCATATTACAAGCCTAGAAAATGTGTAAATTTGAGATATTGTCACCTAGAGTTGATAGTATAAATTATGTTGTTCCTAGGTGGCATGTTAGCTCTACAAGTTGCATTTTGCTTGTGTTTGGTGTGAAGATGATGTTGGATATCATTGCTATCTATCACCGGGAATTTTTTCCAAATACCTCTTGTCTTTGACAATTGGTAATCATTTATGTGGTGGAAATTATTGATCATCTTTACATTGTCTTTTGGTCTTATTTGTCTTATCTCTTGCCAAGTTTGTGTCAACTCCCATTTCCTTCCATGCCACTTCTGGATCTCGTGTTTTATTGTTTTTGTCGAGTGTTTTCTAGATATAGTGAAAGTGGTGATCCCACCCTGTGCATTTTGTACTCGAATGCAAAATCTCTCTAAATGCACAATTCGTGGGGGAGCTATCCTATTTTCGATAGAACACTCATCTTGTGATCCATATCAAGTGTGTGTTGATGGAAGTCAAGCCGTTTCTCTTTGGTACTTGTACCATCATGAAACTTTGTAGATGGGTTGGTTTGTTTGGAACCATCCTCTCTTTTGGGAGTCTGATATCTTTCCTTTTGCGTGTATCAATGGATATCTCATTCCTTGATGTATCTTCTAATAGATATCTTCCAAGTAATGATTTCTCCATTTGGTATCCTATTTTCACTTGGTATTTCTTTTTATTTTGTTTCGTTTCTTGAAAGTATTGAGCATGCATATTTACTTCATGTATTTTCTTTGGCATGCTTTCTTTCTTTAACCCAATATATAAGGGAAACTCCACCTAGTCTCAATTTGGATGAGATGTGGATGAAATTCATTTTCATATATAAATGCACATATGTTTGTGGAGTTTTTCCTATGTATTGGTGTTTCTAACTCTTTGGTCCCAATGAGTTTGGGTACCATTTTGTTTGTGTTGGTGTTCTAGGAACAATTAGAGATGCATTGGATGCTCGGCTGATTCAAAAGGAAGGTGGTGTCACCATGTGCTTATTGGAGTCAAATTAGGATGATCAATGAACTACTATCTACCTTCATTTGGTATCTACTACATCCTTCCAATGGTATCTCGGTAACAAGTATCATCATCTACTTCATGCACACATTTCTTGCACCAACCTTGCGTAGGTTGCATCATGGCATGTTAGTCATTCCTTCTTGTGATATTTGTTTCCTTTCTCAAAGCATCCCAACAATGATGCCTTGTTGCTAGTTGTGATGTCTTTGATGTTCGCTTTGGTTGGAATTCATGTATATACAATAAGACCTTATCTAGCCATGTGCTTGCGTTTAAGCAAAATATCTTATTGGTATAATTATGACTTCCTTGTGGATATCTTTTTACTTCCTTTTTGTAACTATTTCGAGTGTACATTATTCTTTGTGGATTGATATCATCATGATTTTCATCTACCTAGAATCTTATACACTTGAGAGAAATTACATATCTAGAAGATATCCTTTCTTTCACGACCACCTTGTCTTTCTTGTATCATTTCTTTGGTGGCTCCGCGAAAGCCTTTGCCTTGAGTGTGGATCTTATCTTGTTGCATCTAGATACACTCTTGTGTGGTGAGGATATTTTTGTCTCTTGCTTGTCTTGACAAGGCTTTTGCCAATTAATTGGTATCCCTCGTCTTGATAACGCTCTCTATTTATATCTTCACCACGGGTTGTCACAAGCATAGGTTCTTTATATGCTTATTAGTGAGCTTGTGAACCCGTTTGCTTGTTGTGTGTGGGAATGATAGGCCTTGCACCGAGTATCTCTTTCATTCAAGACTATATTGATGCTTAATGTTCATCCATACATTAGTCTTCTCAAGTGCTTTGCCATGACTCACACACATCATTTTGGTTGAGCATACTCTTAAGTTGTCTCTTTTATATGTTGCTCAACCATTTGTTTGTTGCAAGTGCTAGGCTTTGTTACCTTCATGCTCACTTGCACTTGGTGTGAGTTTCTATTGATTTTGGGGGAGTGATGATCCTATTTTGTGCACTTGTTATGTTAATGAAAATTTTCTAAGGAGTGCACAAATTATGGGGAGCTTCACCAGTGTCTTTAGAAAAATCGGTTGCTATGTCATGAGTTCTATTGATCTTGGGGGAGCGACGATCCTATTTTGTGCTCGTTGTATCCAAATACAAAACTAAATTGTGCACAAATCATGGGGAGCTTCCCTAGTTTCTATAGAACACTCCTTTGCTCTTATCATAATATCTTTTATTCATTTGGCATGTAGGATCATTGGTCTAGTTGGGTCAATTGGTATCTTTTGATAGCTTGATTCAATTGGTATCCTTTGATTGCTTGATTGCGTGTTTTTCTCCCTTTGTTTTGCCTTTGTGGCATATCATTCTTTTGCAATCTTTGGGCCTCAATATAGTTTGTCTTCCTCCAAGTATTTACAGTTGGATATATGTATTTCCTTCCACTCTCTATTTTGAGGAATACATAATTTATGGAGGAACACAATTTATATTGACCTTCTAAGCTATTCGCCCATTTTGGCAATCGATGCCAATGGGGGAGAAGTTTCAGAGAGTTTAGTTTTGTGAGGAAGTTTAGAGAGTTGTCTCTTCGCTCTTCTTGCTTTGGTTTTGTTCCTAAGCTTTTGCATCTCATGCGCATACATTATTGTTGCATGGTATGGTGATGCATAATTCCTTATATAAACTCTCTTGAAAGTGATTGTCATCAATTACCAAAATGGGGGAGATTGAAAGAACATGCGGTGCCCCCATATTTGGTTTTGGTAATTGATGACAATCTCTATGGACTAATGGTTGCCTTGAGTTATATTTGAAGGGTTTGTCCATAGGCTTTTCTTGGAGTTCATTTGTTGGTTTCAAGGAGATTTTGTGATGACCAAGATGCTATTAAGGAATTATCCAAAGATTGGTCTTGTGAGTGTTGAGCTTATTGCAAGCATGTCTTGAAGAAGAAGAGTGTGTTATCATTCATGTTTACCTTCAAGACATCATCCAAATGAAGAGAGTTGGAAAGATTCAAGGTTGATCAAGACTAAGTGAAGGAGTGAATCAAGTTTATCAACACTCAAAGCGTAGAAGATGTACCGAGAGGGATCAAGCAATCCTATGGTATGGTAAGCATTGTCAATCACGCTTTGTGTACTAACTCATGGTCTTCGTGAGAGTTCTTTGTGGGGTTAGGTTGTGGTGTGCAAGTTCAAGTGGAGCATCACGAAGAAATCAAGTGCTTGAAGCTTGCCGTCCATTGTCGTGACAATGTACTTGTGAAGATATGCCGAAGAGTGGCTCACCCATAGAGGAGTATGGGGGAGCAATCTACTAGTCTTCACCGAGACAACGCAATCAAGAAAGGTGGTCCAACTTGAGGAAGTCAAGATCGTCTACATCTAGCTCAAGTGGACTTTGTGTAAAGCAAAGGTTTGCCCTTTATAGGTTTTCTATTTTACAGGTCTCGTGGTGGTAGTTGGGAGACCGGGTTATAGGATCGTTTGCCATACTATCAAGGGGGGCTCTCAAGTTGGTAGCTTGATTGTATCGTTAGTAGAGAGCTCAAACCATTGCATCCTTGCATCATGTTTCTTAGTTCTTGTTTGGTTCTCTTTGTGAGTCTTAGAGCTTATGGTCATCTTGATGACAAGCTTGAGTTCATCGAAAACGGAGTTCACATGTGTCTTCTATGATGTTTTCGGTGTTGGGTGTTTTACCGGACTTATCCGAGGAAGGGTTCTCACCATTTTCTTATGGGCCTTTTCTAATTTGCTTCTTATCGGTTTTTCTATCAAGATTGTGTTAGCCCTTGTCGCTAGCTTTCCAACAAACTTGGTTTCATCAAATTCGGAGTCCGTATGCAAAAGTTATTGTCGTTTTGGTGTACTAAAAAGGCTGCAGCGGTACTACCGCGGGTTGGAGCGTAAGTAATTTTTTACTACCGCTTTTGGGAGCGGTACTACCGCTTTCGGGAGCGGTACTACCGCTTGGAGCAGTACTACCGCGGCTACTTCCGTGGCTACTTCCGCTCGGGACCAAAAACTCGTCACAAGTCCAGCGGTGGTAGGCACGGATGTAATTTTTTAGTACCGCTCGCAAGCAGTAGTACCGCTACCCTTAGCAGTAGTACCGCTACCCGTAGCGGTAGTACCGTGAGGTCAAGCGATACTACCGCTCCGACGGTTCTTCTGACCTTTTTGCCTCCTCGCTATTGTTTTTCAAAGGGGTTCTACTGCCCTAGCGGTAGTACTGCTCCTGGAGCGGTAGTACCGCTCTGTGCGGGCTGTGAGCATAACGGTTCGATTTTTTCCCCACCTATAAAAGGGGGTCTTCTTCCCCAATGAACTTCATCCTTTGAGCTTGTGTTCTTCCCCCATTGTTGACCTTCTTCGAGCTTGCTATCTCTCAATCCCTCCATGGATTCTTGCTAGTTTTTGGGGGAAAAGAGAGAGGAGATCTAGATCCACATTTCCACCAATCACTTTCTCCTCTAGGTGAGGGGAACCCCTTGGATCTTGATCTTGGATTTCTTGGTGTTCTCCTTCTTGTTCTTCCTCTCATTTCCCTCCCTAGCATTAGTTGCTTTGGTGGGAATTGGGAGAGAAGGACTTGGGCACTCCGTGTGCCCTTGCCATTGCATTTGGTGCATCGGTTTGAGTTCTCCATGGTGATACGTGGAAGTGAAGTTGAGAAGCTTATTACTCTTGGGTGCTTGGTACCCTTGAGCTTGTTCCTCTTGGGTGCTTGGGCGCCCTAGACGGTTGTGGTCACCTCGGAGCCATATTCCATTGTGGTGAAGCTTCGTGGTGTCGTTGGGGAGATAGCCCCAACCTTGGTGTTCGGAGCTCAATCATTGTGGTGTAAAGCTCCGGACAAGCATCGGGGTCTCCAATTAGGTTGTGGAGATCGCCTCGAGCAATTTGACGGGTTCACCGCCCCCAAGGGTTTCCAAAGTGTACGGGTTCGGTGACCGCCCCCAAGGGTTGCCATTTGTACGGGTTCGGTGACCGCCCTCAAGGGTCCCTTAGTGGAATCACGGCATCTTGCATTGTGCGAGGGCGTGAGGAGATTACGGTGGCCCTAGTGGCTTCTTGGGGAGCATTGTGCCTCCACACCGCTCCAAACGGAGATTAGCATCCGAAAGGGTGTGAACTTCGGGATACATCATCGTCTCCGCGTGCCTCGGTTATCTCTTACCCGAGCCCTTTACTTATGCACTTTACTTTGTGATAGCCATATTGTTTCTTGTCATATATCTTGCTATCACCTAGTTGTTTATCTTGCTTAGCATAAGTTGTTGGTGCACATAGGTGAGCCTAGTTGTTGTAGGTTTTGTGCTTGACAAATTAACCTCTAGGTTTATTCCGCATTTGTTCAAGCCTAAACCATAATTATTTTAAAGCGCCTATTCACCCCCCCCCCTCTAGGCGACATCCACGATCTTTCACCATGCAAGAAATGGGGATGAATTTCGAACACCACGGCACCATTGCTCTCTGGCAAATGTTGAGGTACTTGCTTTTGTAATTCTAGTAAATCCAAAACCCATCTGAAATTCATGAACCTTGCCTTGCTATCATGTAATGGCATCAACATGCTGGGATAAAAAATATTGTCCCATTTGGGGCAGGTTGTGGTATAAGTTTCTCACAAACCAGAGCTTCCCACAAGAAAGCCTCGTGGTTCCGTTAGGGAAACATGTCACCTTTGTGGACAAAATGAGATCCGTCGCCTCTTCTTCCTTTCAATTTTTGTCCTGGTGTCAACAAAGAACAACAGGAGTGTCGTGTTAAATTTTAGATTTTTCGGAGATCGTGTGGACATTTTTATACATTAATTAAGTTTTATTGGCATTTATGTGCATAATTCAAAATTGAACTACATGCACACGCTCCAGTCCACAAAAACGGGTTGCAAAATCAAATGTTTGTCCTTGGTTGCAAGATTAGGTCACATGCAAGAAATGAAAACGGATGTCAAACACCTTGACACTGTCGCTCGGCTGCTAACATTGAGATACATGGTTTTAAAATTCTAGTAAATCGAAAACTCGTCTGAAATTCATGAAACTTGACATGATATAATGGAACGGCATCGACATGCCATGGTATAAATATTGTCCCATTTGGGGTGGGTGTGGGTATAAGCTTCTCGCAAACTAGAGCATCTCTCACAACAAGCCTGATGGTTTTAGTAGGGTACGTGCCACCTTGGGGGAGGAAACGATATACGTTTTCTATGCATTCATGTGCATAATTCAAATCTGAACTACAGGCACATGCTCTAATGCATATAAATTAGTTGAAAATTAAAATATGTGTCCTTGGTTGCGTGCTTAGGTCCCATGCAAGAAATGGGAAGGAATGTCAAACACCCTGCCACGGTCATTCGACCGTAAACATTGAGATACCTGGTTTTTAAATTCTAGTAAATCCAAAGCTCATCTGAAATTCATGAAACTTGGCATGCTATCATGGAGCGGCATCAACATGTCGTGGTAACTTTTTTATCCCATTTGGGGCAGGTTTGGGGATATGCTTCTCACAAACCAGAGCTTCTCACAACAAGCCTGATGGTTTCGGTACGGAACGTCCCACCTTTGGGGATAAAACGATATATGCTGCCTGTCAGGGAAACTGACCGCCCGCGAACACCTATGGGACCGGAGCCCCTTCTACGTTGCGGTAAGGGAGCGGAGGGAGCACGGAGAGCAGATCGAGGAGCACACGCGGGCAGTTTACCCAGGTTCGGGCCGCGATGACGCGTAAAACCCTACTCCTGCTTTGATTGTATTTAGTTCTTGGGCTCGGGAGCTTGAAGATCTACAGTACTAGCTACACCGAGCGTGGGAGTGAGCGAGTTTCTGGGATCCAACCCCCTCTACGTTGTGCATGGGCCTCCTTTTATAGCTCAAAGGGGTCACCGACAGGTGTCAAAGTAGAGGAGGGTAAAAATGTAAAACTGGTGGTGGTTGTAACAGTGCATGGACAGTGTATGAACAGTGGTCTTCACCTAACTCTGACGGTGGGGGACAAGGGCATTGTAATGCCCGTCGCTGTCGCCCCAAAAGCGCCCGTCCATGCGTCTCCGTTTGCCACGGCGAAAGCCTTGTCACCGCGGCTTGCCACCGTGTACCCCAGGCTGCACAGCCATCTGCCACGTGCCCCCTGGAAGGGCCCTAGGGCGACGCGTGGCCAGATGAGCTGGAGCGCAGGCACACAGCATAAGCCTCCTCGGCAAGCACCTTGCCGGGGTCGCAACCTTGCCGGGCCCGGAAGCTTGCCGCTCTCCGGGTCCTGTCGGGGCACATGATGCGCCGCGATATACCTTCTTGAAGTGCCATTCTTTGGCCTTCCTGGCAAGCACCTCTTGCCAGGGTCTTGTGCTGGAATAATAACTTTGAGCCTGGTGCGGCCTTCCCGGCAAGCTCCTCTTGCCGGGGTCTTGTCTCTTAACTTGATTACTTTGTTCTTGAATGGCTTAAAAGGGGTCTAGAGCGGGCTTAGGCGGGCGCGTGGTGAGCTAGACCGCGGGACGCTGCTACTGCCCGTGCACAAGTCGGGATACTAAGGTACCCCTACTTTAGTACACCGACACTGCCTCTTATTGCTTTCAAAAAAATCTCATGTCAACATAGAACAACACGAGTGTTCCTTCAATTTTTGGGATTTTTCGGGGTTCGTTTGGACATTTCTATGCATTAATTGAGTTTTAAATGCATTTATGTGCATAATTGAAATTTAAACTACATGCATATGCTCTAGTGTATATAAATTGGTTGAAAATTCAAATATGTGCCCTTGGGTGCATGCTTAGGTCCCATGCAAGAAATGGGAATGAATGTCAAACACCGTGCCACCGTCACTCGGCCGCTAACGTTGACATACTTTGTTTTTAAAATTCTAGTAAATCCAAAACTCATCTGCAATTCATGAAACTTGGCATGCTATCATGGAGCGGCATCAACATGCCGTGGTAAATTTTTTGTCCCATTTGGGGCAGGTTTGGGTATAAGTTTCTCACAAACCAGAGCATCTCACAACAAGCCTCATAGTTTCGGTAGGGAACATCCCACCTTTGGGGACGAAACGATATCCGCTGCCTCTTATTGCTTTCAAATTTTTCCTAGTGTCAACGTAGAACAACATGAGTGTTGTGTTAAGTTTTGGAATTTTTCAGGGTTCGTTTTGACATTTTTATACATTAACTGGGTTTTCTAGGCATTTTATGTGCATAATTCAAATTTGAGCTACATGCACATGCTCCAGTGCATATCAATTGGTTGGAAAATCAAATATGTGTCCTTGGGTGCATTCCTAGGTCCCATGCAAGAAATGGGAATGAATTTCAAACACCAGGGCACCGTTGATTGCCGGCAAAACATTGAGATACTTTGTTTGAAATTCGTGAAACTTGGCATGCTATCATGGAATGGCACCCGACATGCTATGGTATTTTTCGTGTCCATTTTGAGAGAAGGCGCAATCGAATACTAGCCAACAAAGGCATTTTGAAAAAAATAGCAGCCACTTTAATATCTCAAACGTTTGTATAATTCAAATCATGTGCGTTCTCTTAACCATTCATGTGACGCCACGTGTCTTCATTTTAATGGCTATAAGAGGTGCCGTGCGGATAGCTGCTTGACTGAACGGGAGGCGTGCGAGTGGAGTTCGGTGCGCAGGCTGACCGAGAGGGGTGCAAGCTGTCCTCCAATGCGTAGGCTCACCGGGAAGCGTGCGAGTTGTACGCTGCGCAGGCTCACTAGGAAGCGAGCCCTTTGACTTCCATGGGCGCCCACCTTCCTCTCCATTAATGGCGCCCGAGTCGCTGTTTAATATGGGCGGCCTTATTGTTCGCCTCCCATTCTCCTCCCTCCAGCATACCTCCACCGACGTCGTCTATGGGGTCCCTCCCCATAGTTGCCGCACTCCCATAGTCGCCGCACTCCCTGACAGGGTCCCTCCCGGGCGTGTGGGGTTTCAGGTCTAAAATGCACCCGTCGACTGTCCTGTGTATCGCGTTGTCGGTCGGGTCTCCTTCGACGTGAGTTGTGGTGCATCACCCCCGGTGTCGAGGGTACACGTGACGTATTTGTGTGTCAACGGGTGGAAACAATCATTAAAGGAGCCATTATCTGTATATTTTTTATCTAAAGCTATCATATGCCTGCTATCATTGGTTTTGGTTCTATCCACAATTTGCTACCATCACTCTGGATTTGTGCATGCACTCCTTACATAATCTCACTATGTTTTATTCCTATGCATGTCAATATTGTACACAATGGTAATGAACATGTAGAGCAAAAGAGACGAGCCTTGTGTGGCAATAAAATTTAAAGCAGATGTCTCTCCATGGTGGGCGCAAAAGCAACACTCCCTACCTCCATTCTAGATTGTAATCAAGAGGAAGATAACTATTCAGAGGGGGATTAAGAGGGACCAGACCACTCCTATTTACCCCTTGAGGTCTTTTGCTCTAACTTGGCATGATGGTGTTGGTCATATCATACATATGGTGCCTTGCATTGCTTACTTTATATATAAAATATGTCATCTGGTTAGTTTAGACATGCATTGTGTGAATGTCATCTGTTTAGTTTCTATATCATATATGTGAATCATGCAATGCCATCTTGTTTATCCATGCATCATATATGTTAATTTTGCAATGCCATCCTGGTTAGCCAGTCATCTTATATGTGAATTATATCATGTCATCCTGTTTTAATTATGTATTAAATTTGTCAACAATTTTAGTACATTCAATTACTCTTCATGTGCATCATCCATTCGACATGGTCAAACGGGCCGGTCTTTTGACCTGAATGGGCCACTGTTGGGCCGCGTCATGTGTCGACGTATCATAGGCGCCTCCTGTCCATTTGTTGGTTGACATCTGTCCGCACGTGGAGCTGACACGTGGTTCCTTCGGCCAATGAGAATTTTACACGTGGAAAATCCCCATTGGTGCTCGCTGTTAGTGGGTTATCGGATCCAAAACCGGACCCGATAGCTTAACGGCGACCTGTTACGGTGGATGCCATGTGTCGGTTACCCTTGACGGAAGCACTTCCATGACGCGCCATTTAACGCCATGGAAGTAAACACTTCCGTGATGATAGTTTTGGTATGATCATGGAATACTTCTACGGCAACACATGTATGACTATCTTGATTCTGTCATAAAATCTTCATGGATGTACATGCATGACAGAAAACGGGAACTACTGTGACAAACACGTATTATCATGGAAGTGGTTTTTTTGTAGTGCATGTTATCATATTATATCATCATTGTTTTGAAAAATTGTTGGCATCCGAGATATATTATTATGGCTCGCAAGTTAGTTATTTCATTGGTATGAGTAAATGTGAGACCTAAATGTTATCATGCACATGGTTAGTTCATAATATTTGTTGAAAACTTAAACATTAGTTAAGCATATTCACAGCAAAAAGAAAAAAAAGAGTTTGTAAAAGTATTCTTTATCACTTTCAGTTTGTCAATTGAATTGCTTGAGGATAAGCAATGAGTTATGCTTGGGGGAGTTAATACGTCCCAAATGTATCTACTATTCCAAACACCGTTGCTCTTGTTTTGGACTCTAATTTGCATGATTTGAATGGAACTAACCTGGACTGACATTGTTTTCAGCAGAATTGCCATGGTCTTGTTTTTGTGCAGAAATAAAAGTTCTCCGATTGAGCTGAAAATTTAGTGAAGAATATTTTCAGAATATTAAAAAAATATCAACGAAGAGAAATACCAGAGGGGGCCACCAGGGCGCCACAAGCCTGGGGGCGCGGCCACCCCCGAGGGCGCGCTTGCCAGGCTTGTGAGCCCCTGGCAGCTCCCGCAACCCTAACTCCAAATCCATAAGTACCTATTCATCCTGGAAAAAATCAAGGAGAAGGAATCATCGCGTTTTACAATACGAAGCCGCTGTCACCTCCCGTTCTTCATCGGGAGGGCTGATCTGGAGTCTGTGTGGGGCTCCGAAGAGGGGGATTCGACGTCGTCATCATCATCAACCATCCACCATCACTAATTTCATGATGCTTACCACCGGGAGTGAGTAATTCCTTTGTAGGCTTGCTGGATGCACGATGATGGGTTGGATGAGATTTATCATGTAATCGAGTTAGTTGTGTTAGGGCTTGATCCCTAGTATCCATTATGTTCTGAGATTGATGTTGCTATGACTTTGTTATGCTTAATGCTTGTCACTAAGGCCCGAGTGCCATGATTTCATATATGAACCCTTTATGTTTTCATGAATATATTTGTGTTCTTGATACTATCTTGCAAATTATGCGCACCTATTACATGTTATGATTTGCGTACCCCAAGGTGACAATAATTGGGATTTTTCCCCATGATTACCGTAGTTTGAGGAGTTCATGTATTCACTATGTGCTAATGCTTGGTTCCATTTCTCTATTAAAAGGAGGCCTTAATATCCCTTAGATTTCCTTATGGACCCCGCTGCCACGGGAGGGGAGGACAAAAGATGGCATGCAAGTTATTATCGCAAGCACGTATGACTATATACGTAATACATGCCTACATTAAATTGATGAATTGGAGCTAGTTCTGTGTCACCCTAGGTTATGACTGTTACATGATGAATGTCATCCAACCTAAGTATCCATCATTGATCCAATGTTACGAGCTTTTCGCATATTGATCTTTGATAAGTTACTATTGCTGCTGCTATTACAATCACTATAAAACTACTACTGTTACCGTACATCTATTACTATTACCACTGCTATCAAATTATTGTGCTACAGATCACTCTGCTGCAGATATTTAGTTCTTTGGGTGTGGTTGAATTGACAACTCAACTCCTAATACTTGCAAATATTATTTGGTTCCCCTTGTGTCGACTTGGTTCCCCTTGTGTCGAATCAATAAATTTGGGTTGAATACTCTACCCTCAAAACTGGTTGCGGTATCCTATACTTGTGGGTTATCAAGAGCATGCTAGCCGATGCGGCCACTGCTCCAGAGGATGGATCCATCATTTCATCCACACCGAGGGGTCACAATAGCCAGCGCTTTGTGACTTATGATCCGCATTAGTAAATTCCCCGAAGAGGAGGGGATGATGTAGCATAGCAGCTTTAAGTATTTCCCTCAGTTATGAAACCAAGGTTATCAATCCAGTAGGAGAACCAAGCAATACTATGTAAACATCACCTACACACAAACAACAAAACCTCGCAACCCAACGCATAGAGGGTTGTCAATCCCTCCAAGGTAAGATAAATAGATAGATTGATATATGCAAATAAAATAAAGGCAAATAAAATGCAGCAAAGTGTTTTTGGATTTTTGGCAAAATAGATCTGAAAATATATGATAGGAAGTAGACCAAGGGCCGTAGGTTTCACTAGTGGATTCTCTAGAGAAAACAGCATACGATGGGTAAACAAATTACTATTGCGCAGTTGATAGAAGAGAAAATAATTATGATGATATCCAAGATAGTGATCATGTATAAAGGCATCACGCCAAAGATTAGTAGGCCGACTCCTGCCTGCATCTACTACTATTACTCCACATATCAGCCGCTACCCAGCATACATCTAGTGTATTAAGTTCATGGAGAAACGTAGTAATGCATTAAGAATGATGACATGATGTAGACGAGATCTATTCATGTAGGGATAGACCCCATCGTGTTATCCTTAATAGAAATGATACATGTGTGCCATGTCTCTTTCTGTCAGTGAGATTGAGCATCGCAAGATCGAACCCATTACAAAAAACCTCTTCCCATTGCAAGATAAATCAATCAAGTTGGCCAAACAAAACTGAAATATCGAACAAGAAATACGAGGCTATAATAATCATGTATGGATAGATCTGACCATAAACTCATAATTGATCGGATCCTAACAAACACACCGCAAAAAAAAAGTTACATCGAATAGATCTCCAAGAACATCAAGGAGAACATTGCATTGAAGATCAAAACGAGAGAAGAAGTCATCTAGCTACTCACTACAGACACGTAGGTCTATGGTAAACTACTCACACATCATCGGAGGAACCATTGAGGATAATGAACCCCTCTATGATCGTGTTCCCCTCCGGCGGAGTGCCAGAGATAGCCTCTAGATTGGATCTCGTGGTTCTAGAACTTGCGATGGCTGCAAATATAATTCGTCGACTCCTCTAGGGTTTCCGGAATATTGTGGTATTTATTGAGAGGGAGGTTGGCGGAAAAGGTCACCATGGGCCACACAACGCATCAGGGGGTGTGAGGGGCCTCTAGCGCGCCGTGGTGTCTTGTGGACCAAATGGGCCTCCTCTGGTAGACCTCTTGGGCTCTATGGGTCTATTCTGGGCAGAAAAAATCTCCAAAAAGTTTGTTTTGCATTTGGACTCCATTTGGTATTGATATTCTGCAAATTAAAAAAACAAGCAAAAAAATAGCAACTAGCACTGCGCACTATGTCAATAGGTTGGTCCCAAAAAATGATATAAAGTTGCTAGAAAATGTATGTAAAACATCCAAGACTGGTAATATAACAGGATGGAACAATAAAAAGTTATAGATACGTTGGAGACATATCGGCATCCCCAAGCTTAATTCCTACTCGTCCTCGAGTAGGTAAATGATAAAAATAGAATTTTTGATGTGGTATGATGCCTAACATATTCATCATATTCTTTTATTTGTAGCATGGACATTTGGACTTTCAGATGATTCAAAGCAATACTCTATAATTTGACATGAAGACTTTAATACTCAAGCATATCAACAAGCAACCATGTCTTTCAAAATATCAAAGCTAAAAAGAGCTATCCCTAGCCCATCATGCTCAATCATTGATCCATTCATGAAACACATCCAAATATTAGCTACATCCAATGCTCAAGTATGATAATAGTGCTTCCTAGATGGTGCTTTATAAGAGAAGATGGAGACTCGAGAAAAATAAAAATTGCATAAAAGTAAATACATAGGCACTTCGCGAAGGGAAACAAAGATTTGTAGAGGTGCTAGAGCTCTTAGCTTAAATTGAGAGATAAAATTATTTTGGGAGGCATGATTTTCCTGCCAACGAAAACGATCGAGAATTCCCAATATCTTCCATGCTAGATAAATCATAGGCGGTTCCCAAACATAAAATAAAATTTATTTCCTTTCCACCATTCTTTCACAATCCATGGCTAGCCGTATCCACGGTTGCCTTTCATACCAACACATGCCAATGAATTTATTATAGCATTTTTTGCATTTAGGGATTGGGCATCCCTATTACCGCCACACTCTCGTGCAATGACAAGTGAATAAACACTCATCTTGACTATAACATACCCAGCATGGAAAATATCTGCCACCCCCTGCCGCTTCATGAGCGATACGGGCACACAAAAGACAAATTTAATTTGAAAATTAGAGTTGGCACATACAAATTTACTTGGAACGGCATGGAAATACCGCATATAGGTAGGTATGGTGGACTTATTTGGCACAACTTGGGTTTTAGGAGTTGGATGCACAAGCAGTATTCCCGCTTAGTACAAATGGAGGCTAACAAATAGATTGAGAAGCGGCCATCCATGAAACGAAAACCATCATAAAAGAATATTAAATATAACTAACACCGAATAATGCACCACACGTAGGATATAACTTCATTGCATAATTATTGACTCAACGTGCATGCATGGGGAATCACAAACCTTAACACCAATATTTTTACTAAAACATAATTACTCACCAACATAACTAACATGTCACTATCTTCATATCGAAAACTATTACAAGGAATCAAGTTTAATATCCAATGATATTCATGATTTTTTTTATTATATCCCTCTTGAATTCTATCACTTTGGGACCAAATCTTTACCTAATAAAATTGGGTTTCTTCTCGTCCGTCATGGCATTTTCTAGAAAAGTCCCTCTATTTGAGAGAATTCAACCCGCGGTCCTGTTTTAAGTAAAATCGAATCTTTTTTGTATTTTACACAAAAGTCCATGTATTTTCTTGAAATCAACCCACAGTCTGGGTTTAAGTCACTCCCGAACTGTTATTTTACATTTTTCGAAAAAAAACCCTGATGTTTTAGATAATTCATCCACGGATCATATTTAAGTCAAATAAATTCCTTTTTAAATCATCCATATCTTTTAAACCGTAACTCCGATTTGAACATGTTATATATGAAATTTGATTAGAAAAATATGTAGAATATGAATATGAGATTATTTTAACCTGTTAAGTATTTTTAAATATTATTTTGGAATATATTAAGTCAAACAAATTATTTTCTAAATTATATGTATCTTTTAAACCGTAACTTTGATTTTAACATATTATATATGAAATATTATTAGAAAAATGTGTGGAATCTAAATATGATGTTAATTTTACCTGTTAAATATTTTTAAAATATTCTTCTGGAAGAAAACTTATAATTTATAGCGCGAGATCCATTTTTTCTTTCATACCGGCGGCGATCTGGATTGCAAGTAAACACTCCACTATAACCATATAGGGAAAAGAAAACATCAATAACTAGACATGCATACCTCTGAAAAATGTCGCAGGGTAAAACAACAGATTTCTCATCACGAGAGTGAGAGAAAGCGAGAGAGAGAGAGAGAGAGAGAGGGAGAGGGAGGGAGGGAGGGAGGGAGAGAGAGACGCCTTATGATTGACCATATACAAACACGTTTTGTTTAGTTTTGTGTGAACACCGAGGCCATCGCCGATGAGTGTGAGAAGTAGGATAAGCGGCAACACAATATGATGCCCCGCAAAAATAAAGGAAATGGACCTATTATGGTCTTGAGTGATGGTTGTTGGGTTAAGAGCGTGTGTTATGTTTTCTCTCCCGTTGCAACACATGGGCTCTTTTGCTAGTTCTTCTAAAGCATATTTCCATTGCTAATAACAATCTCTCAGACAAATTTAACTGAAGTGCGAGAGCATATATTTCTTCAAAATCTCAACTCTCAAAATAATATAAATGAAGCATGAGAGGATTTCTTCAAAAATTCGACTAACTCTCAAAATAATCTAAGTGAAGCATGAGAGCATATTTATTTAAAATAAAAGCACCATTATGCTCAAGAAGATATAAGTGAAGTACTAGAGCAATCCAATCGCTCAAAAAAATTAAGTGAAGCACATAGAACAATTCTAACAAATTATAGCATAATTATGGCTCTCTCAAATAGGTGTGTCCATCAAGGATGATTGTGAAAAACTAAAAAGAAAAACACGCAAAGACTCATATAATACAAGACGCTCCAAGCAAAACATATGTGATGAATAAAAATATAGCTCCAAGTAAAATTACCGATGGTCGTTTGAAGAAAGAGGGGATGGCTTCCGGGTCATCCCCAAGCTTAGTTGCTTGGATCTCCTTGCATATTACCTTGGGGAGCCATGGGGCATCCCCAAGCTTAAGATCTTTTCACACCTTATTCCGTCATCTATCGTGATCGCACCCAAAACTTTAAAACTTCAATCACACAAAACTTAACAAAACCTCGTGAGATCCAATAGTATAATCAAACTCATCTTTACTCTAAGTATTGTTGCAAACCCATTAATATTTTGTTATTACATTATATCTACCGTATTCTAAATTTATCATGGCTTATACCCCCCCCCCGATACAATCCATATATTCATCAAAATAAGCACATATTGCAACGAAAACAAAATCTACCAAAAACAAAACAATCTGCAAAGACGTAATTTGTAGTCATACTTCTGTAACACTAAAAATCCTAATAATTAAGAAAACATGCTAAATTTGTATATAAATTGTGTGTAGAAATTTCAGAAATTGTTCACACTCCAGTAGTTGAAAATAATTCTACTATTGGATGCAAAGTTTTTGTTGATGCGCCAAATCAAATAAACTCTCACCCAAATCAACCCAAAGGTTTTGCTTGTCACAAACACTAATTAAAACACCAAAAGCCCAATCACAATAGCGGTATAATTGTGTATTTACTAAAAAATAGAAAGAAAACCAAAAGGAAAAAAGATAACTATTGGGTTGCCTCCCAACAAGCGCTATTGTTTTATGCCCCTAGCTAGGCATAATGCATAGATCTTACTTGTTGTCATCTTTGTTTTCCAACTCCTCAATTTTAAGTCCATAATTCCTTAGAATCTAGCATGCATATTCTCAATGATCATGCTTCTAGGGATAAAGTTAAAGAATTCATCCATACGAGTAGGTTCTTTCATCAATTTAGAAAAGTTGAGGTGAACACTGATCATATTAAGATCTTCATTGTTGCTACTAGAAGTGGCACCCTTGTTCTTACGGGTAGATTTCTTACTAGGAGTAGTGTGTTCAATAGTTTTGATAGAAGAAATAGTTCTACTCAAATTAGTAAAAATTTCTTCCAATTTATCAATCCGCGCAGGACTCTCCTCTACCCTTTCGTTAGCTACAGACTGTTTTTCTCTTAGTACTTTAAGGGTATCTCCTATCTTTGACCCGATTCGATTAGCAAGATCATGGATCCTTTCATCCAAATATTCAACATGTTCTTTGATGAGCATTTCATTTTCAATAGCATCTAATCATTACATAACATGCTCAAGAGTTAAATATGTTTCAGTCATGATAATAGGTGGGGACCCCACTAAACTTCCCATAGCATTCAAAGCATCAAGAGTGGGACAACTTAAGAAATTCCTCCCGGTGATAGTGTCAAGAACAAATCTATACCAAGTAGTAATTCCCACATAAAAATTGCGAAGAAGAACGGTAGTGGGTTTCTTATGGATAGATCTATTATGAGCATTGCAAATCCTATGCCAAGCATCTTTTAGGCTTTCTCCTCCCCTTTTCTTAAAATTAAGAACTTCATTCTTGGGGGTGCACATGGCGAGGGAAGAATTATCCATAGAGATAAAGCAAGCAAGAACACCGGCAAACAAGAGATCTGACAACAAAAAGGAAAGCAGAAAGAAGCAAATATTTTTGTAATTTTGTAAAAATGTTTTAGAAGTGGGGGAGATGAAAACGAGAGGCAGGTGGCAAATAATGTAATTGCAAGGAGATGAGAGTTTATGCGTAAGAACCTGATATATGATGATGATGCCTCCCTTACAACCACAACAGAAGTTGACGAGAGACTATCTTGTCTTGATTCTCCCCGGCAACGGCGCCACAAATTTTTCCTGCTACTTCTGATCCGCATTAGTAATTCCCTAAGAGGAGGGGATGATGCAGCACAACAGCGATAACTATTTCCCTCAATTATGAAACCAATGTTATCAATCCATTAGGAGAACCAAGCAACACTATGTAAACAACACCTACACACAAACAACAAACCCTCGCAACCCAACGTGTAGAGTGGTTGTCAATCCCTCCAAGGTAAGATAAATAGATAGATTGATAGATTCAAATAAATAAAGGCAAACAAAACGTGGCAAAAAAATTGGATTTTTTGCAAAACAGATCTGAAAATATATGATAGGAAATACACCCAGGGGCCGTATATTTCACTAGTGGCTTCTCTCTAGAAAATAGCATACGATGGGTAAACAAATTATTATTTGACAATTGATAGAAGAGCAAATAATTATGATGATATCAAAGATAGTGATCATGTATATAGGCATCACGTCCAAGAGTAGTAGACCGACTCCTGCTGGCATCTACTACTATTACTCCACACATCGACCGCTATCCAGCATGCATCTAGTGTATTAAGTTCATGGAGAAATAGAGTAATGCATTAAGACCGAGGATGTGGTGTAGACAAGATCTATTCATGTAGGAATAGAACCCATCTTGTTATCCTTAATAGGAACGGTACATGTGTGTCATGTCTCTTTCTATCACTGAAATTGAGCACCGTGGGATCAAACCCATTATAAAGCACTTCTTCACATTGCAAGATATATCAATCAAGTTGTCCAAACAAAACCGAAAGATCGAAGAAGAAAAATGAGGCTATAATAATCATGTATGGATAGATCCGATCATAAACTCACAATTCATTGGATCCCAACAAACTGACGCAAAAAAATACTTACAGCAAATAGATCTCCAAGTACATCGAGGAGAACATTGTATTGAAGATCAAAACGGAAGAAGAAGCCATCTAGCTACTAATTACGGACCCATAGGTCTGTAGTAAACTACTCACGTATCATCGGAGGAGCACCAATGAGGAAGATGAACCCCTCCGTGATTGTGTTCCCCTCCGACGAAGTGCCGGAGAAGGCCTCTATATTGGATCTCGTGGTTCTGGAACTTGCGGTGGCTGGAAATATATTTCGTCGACTCCTCTAGGGTTTCTGGAATATTGTAGTATTTATAGAGCCTGAGGTCGGTGGAAAAGATCACTCTAGGCCTCATAAGGCATCAGGGCGCGCCTGGTGCGCCCTAGTGTCTTATGGGCCCCACAGGCCTCCTCTGGTACACCTTTTGGGCTCTCTGGGTCTCTTCTAGGCAGAAACAAATCTTCAAACAGTTTAGTTGCATTTGGACTCCGTTTGATATTGATATTCTGCAAGGCAAAAACAAGCAAACATGTGCAAACTGGCACTGGGCACTATATCAATAGCTTAGTTCGAAAAAAAGATATAAAGTTTCGAGAAAATGTATGTAAAACATCCAAGGTTGATAATATAACAACATGGAACAATAAAAATTATAGATACATTGCAGACGTATCACGCTTCACCACATCAGCCTCCATGGCATCGCCAGACCCCCGCCACATCACCTAAGAATGAGAAACAACCATTGGAGGACAATATACACAGCCTCAATGGGCTTGAAAAAAATTAAGAAAGTAATCCACACATTTGCACGGCTAGATTTAAAGGTAATGGTATAACATATTTAATGATATATTATCTTATCCCTAAGATGTTTCTAAATTACTATATGCACATTCATAAACTAATGGCCAAAATTGGATAATTATTATAGAATATTTCTAAGCCATCACCTTCCTCGAGCATACTGTTAAATGATTTAAGTTGTTAATACAATAGGACCGGGTATGATTAAAAATATAGAAAATGATTCAATCAATATATACATCCCAATTAAACATTGTTCTATTTTGGTGTAACTATATACTAGGCGTGTTTGGTTGTAAGTGACATCAGAGTTGTGTTTCATGGATCGTGAGGTAGAACTGGAGTTTCTCATCTATGTTTTTAGTGATATATGTTCCACTCACCTTTGCTATGCACTTATAGATAAATATTACGAAAAAACTAAATATCGTTGGCTTGTGTTTACAAATGTTGTTTTGTTTCTCCACACATCATGTCATTGGTGGTACTATAATTGCGTGACACTCACAAGTGTAGGGGGACAACTGTAAATGTTTTCAATAAGTGAAGTGTTGAACCCAACAAGGATCCATAGGAACTGGCTTATGGAAATTAGCAAGGCATTACTACAAAAGATGAAAAGATTGTTTGATTGTTTGCTTGACTGAGAGAGCAAGTGCAATAATTTAAATCTATACCTACTAATAAAGCAAGGTGCTTTTCGCCAATTTTTTTCATTCGTTCACCACCGAAAAGATTTTTTTTCTATCCAAAGTGGTACTAAATTCTTATGTGTTCTCGGCAAGCAAAAAAGGCTTTTTCCAAAAATTTCATACATGGGCCACGTGATGTGGCCCGGCGAAGCCAGCCCACTTATTTTTTTCCCACGCAGCTAGAAAATTCTATTTTCGGCGGAGGGCGGCAATAGTCCGAGCTTCGCACAAAACAACCAGTAATGGGTTGGCTTATTTTTCTTTGTTTCTATGTTTTACTTTTTATTGTAATTCCCCTATCTCTACTTTCCCTTCCAAGTTTATTTTTCTTACACAATTTATTTCATAAATGGAAAATTCTCAGAAAAAACATTCAAATTTTCAAATAAAATTAAATTTTGATAAATGTTCTGGATTCCAAAATTTTGTTACTATTTTGAAAAAATCAGAACTTGAAATTTTCCCCTTTTTTCAAGAAACGTTGTTTTAAAAAACTTTCGAGATTTCTAAAATAAGATGACATTTTAAAAATGCTCCATATTGAAACAATATTCTTGGTTTAGTGAAATTTTCAAAATTCAAAATAATTTTCGCGTATGAAAGATAAACATTTTCGGAAAAAAATCTGAATTTTCAACACATGTTCCCGTTTTGAAAAATGTTCACAAATTAAAATAATGTCCATGTTTTAATAAAAAAAATGGAGTTTTAAAAAATTGTTTGTCAATTTTAAAAGATGCCTTGTTTCAAATTTTGTTCGCATTTTTCTACAAGTGCACATAATTTTCAAAAACTTATCCAGGATTTAAATTATGGTTCATGTTTCCTACAATATTCAGAAACTTCATACCTTAAAATCTCCTAGATTGAAAGGAAAATTAGATTGAAAAATTCATGGGCCTTCTCTTGCATACGATGACGTACCAAAATTCTTAAATGTCCTCGATCAATGAATGAAAAATGGCGGATTGATTACTTCACACCCGGTGAAACCAAGAAGCTAAATGTTCCTTTTTCACGTGCACATGAATTTTTTGGCACATATAATTCTCACTAACTTTAAATGCGTATTATTTTCTCTCCCGTTATAATGCACGGGCATATGTGCTAGCAAAAATTAAAGTAATTAAGTGTAATAAGTAGCCCAATCCTTATTTGTGTGAAGGAAATGTCGGTTTTGTTTTTTATATTGGTCAAATCGTTCTGGAGGACAAGAGAGTATTTTACCATGTTGTTTTCACATAGTTTCATTAACTATAACTATCGTTGCTTTGGTAAGTGTTGTGTGGTGGAGCCTACGCTTATGTACATCCCTACTTGGACTCATACATACTTACGATTATATACTTTAATAAAAATCAACAAATACCAAGGATAATTAAGATAACATCTAACCATAACTTTAATTCTAGGGTACCCATTAATTCGTCATCCAATAGTTTATAAACTGGGGGCATGGTAATATTTGTCTTTCCTACCACCCTTCCCCTCATATATATATTTAACGATTTAAATGTTATTAAAAATAGAAAATAAATAGGGGAGCCTCACTCTAATATAATAAGATGATCCAATGGTGTGATTGTAAAAATATGCATTTATGTGTCCTCGGCAAAAAAACAAGCATTTTCAGCTCAATGCAGGATCAATATATAATGAAACATTTGTTCTTTTTGTCCAAGACACATCCAGTCATATTTTTGTTGGGGAACGTAGTATTTCAAAATAATCCTACGATCACGCAAGATCTATCTAGGAGAAGCATAGCAACCAGTGGGGAGAGTGTGTCCACATACCCTCGTAGACCGAAAGCGAAAGAGTTTAGTAACGCGGTTAATGTAGTCGAACGTCTTCGCGGTCCAACCGATCCAAGCACCGAACGTACGGCACCTCCGCGTTCAGCACGCATTCAGCCCGATGATGTCCCACGAACTCTTGATCCAGTTGAGGTCGCGGGAGAGTTCCGTCAGCGGGACGGCGTGGTGATGGTGATGATGAAGTTACCGGCACAGAGATTCGCCTAAGCACTACGACGATATGACCGAGGTGTGTAATTGTGGAGGGGGGGGGAACCGCACACGGCTAAGAAATCAACTTGTGTATCTATGGGGTTCCCCCTGGCCACGTATGATGACCCGCAAGTGTAGGGGGTCTATCGTAGTCCTTTCAATAAGTAAGAGTGTCGAACCCAACGAGGAGCAGAAGGAAATGATAGGCAGTTTTCAGTAAGGTATTGTCTGCAAGCAATGAAATTATAGGTAACAGATAGTTTTGTGATAAAATAATTGGTAGCAAGTGACAAAAGGTAAAAGTAAATCAGGTGCAGCAAGGTGGCCCAATCCTTTTGGTAGCAAAGGACAAGCCTGGACAAACTCTTATATAAGGTAAAGCGCTCTCGAGGACACATGGGAATTATTGTCAAGCTAGTTTTCATCACGATCATCTGATTTGCGTTCGGTACTTTGATAATTTTGTATGTGGCTGGACCGGTGCTTGGGTGCTGCCCTTACATGGTCAATCCTCTCACTTATGATTAACCTCAAATGCAACCATCCGCAACTACAAAAGAAGTATTAAGGTAAACCTAACCATAGCCTGAAACATATGGATCCAAATCAGCCCCTTACAAAGCAACACATAAACTAGGGTTTAAGCTTCTGTCACTCTAGCAACCCATCATCTACTTATTACTTCCCAATGCCTTCCTCTAGGCCCAAATAATGGTGAAGTATCATGTAGTCGACATTCACATGACACCACTAGAGGAGAGACAACATACATCTCATCAAAATATAGAACGAAGACCAAACTCACATGACTACTAATAGCAAGACTTCTCCCATGTCCTCAGGAACAAAAGTAACTACTCATAAGACATAATATAGTTCATGATCAGAGGGGTATTAATATGCATAATAGATCTGAACATATGATCTTCCACCAAATAAACCAACTAGCATCAACTACAAGGAGTAATCAACACTACTAGCAACCCACACGTACCAATCTGAGGTTTGGGTACAAAGATTGGATACAAGATATGAACTAGGGTTTGAGAGGAGATGGTGCTGGTGAAGATGTTGATGAATATAGCCCTCCCCAAGATGGGAGAGTTGTTGGTGATGACGGTGGTGATGATTTCCCCCTCTCGGAGGGAAGAATCCCCGGCAGAACAGCTCTGCCAGAGCCCTAGATTGGTTTCCGCCTCAGTTCCACCTCAAGACGGCGGCGTCTAGTCCCGAAAGCCTCCCTCTTATTTTTTTTCCAGGTCAAAACACATCATATAGGAGAAGATGGGCATCGGGGGCCTACCGGCTGGTCCATGAGGCAGGGGGGCGCACCCCCCACCCTCGTGGACAGCCGGTGGCCCCCCTCGTGGGTTTCTTTCGCCAGATATTTTTTATATTTTCTGAAACGATGTTCTGTTGAGTTTCATGGCTTTTGGAGTTGTGCAGAATAGGTTTCCAGAATTTGCTCCTTTTCCAACCCAGAATTCCAGCTGCCGGCATTCTCCCTCTTCATGTGAACCTTGTAAAATAAGAGAGAAAAGGCATAAGTATTGTGGCAAAACATATAATATCAGCCCATAATGCAATAATTATCAACATATAAGCGTGATGCAAAATGGACGTATCAACTCCCCCAAGCTTAGACCTCGCTTGTCCTCAAGCGAAAGCCGAAATCGAAAAATATGTCCACATGTTTAGAGATAGAGGTGTGGATAAAAAACAAAATACGGACATGAGGGCATCATGATCATCCTCATAACAGCAACTTATATGAATATAGTCATATGATTCTTATGCTAAAGTAACAATTCATCCGCAATATCAAGTATGAATCATAAACTTCATTGGAAACGAACAAACTTTGATCTTGGTCATTAAAGTAATTGCAATTTATCGTAACTTCAGAAAGAGTCAATATAAGAGCTTTTCAGCAAGCCTACATACTCAACTATCATATAGTCTTTCACAATTGCTCACACTCACGCAATACTTATGTTTATGGAGTTTTAATCGGACATAGAGAAAGATAGGGGCTTATTGTGTTGCCTCCCAACCTTTTACCTCAAGGGTAATGTCAACAGTAATAGATCATGAAAGCTTACATCCAAGTGGGTATATATGTCAGGATCTTTCCAACACAACGTGCTTGCCAAAGGATAAAATGTAAAAAAGGAAAGGTGGATTTCACCTTGACACTTATAAGAAAAGAATAAAAGATAGGCCCTTCGTAGAGGGAAGCAGAGGTTGTCATGTGTTTTTATGGTTGGATGCACAAAGTCTTATCATAGAAGAACTTCGCTTTATATGGCCACTTGTGATAAGGACCTTTATTATGCAGTCTGCCGGTTTTATTACTTCCATATCACAAGATCGTATAAAGCTAATTTCGCCCACACTCATATATCATACATATTTTAGCGAGTTTGCAACATGACAACTTACTTGGAAGGATCTTTCTCAATCCATAGGTAGGTATGGTGGACTCTCATGGCAAAACTGGGTTTAAGGATATATGGAAGCACAAGTAGTATCTCTACTTAGTGCGAGGAGTTTTGGCTAGCATGAGGGGGAAAGGCAAGCTCAACATGTTGGATGATCCATGAAAATATACTTTGTTTCAGATATAAGAAGACATAACCCATTATGTTGTCTTCCTTGTCCAACATCAACTCTTTAGCATGTCGTATTTTAATGAGTGCTCACAATCATAAAAGATGTCCAAGATAGTATATTTGTATGTGAAGCCTCTCCTCTTTTATTACTTCCTATTAATTGCAACGATGACCAAAACCATGTTTGTCACCTCCCAACAACTTTTATTTATCATACTGTTGTATGTGAAGTCATTACTTTCTATAAGATCGATATGATATCTTTGATACTCTTTATGTTTTCTTTGTTTTATCATGACCCAAGTGAGGAAATCAAGCCCTTGACTCAACAATAATCTTTATTATATAGCTCATGGACTCGATTACAAAGGGTAAAGCTCACAAAGCAAAAGCTCACAACTAGATCATTCTAACTTTATTCTAATAGATCAAGATACTACCAAAAGGATCAGACTAAATAAAGCGGTAAAGATAGGAGTGATGGTGATACGATACCGGGGTCACTCCCCCAAGCTTGGCAGTTGCCAAGGGGAGTGCCCATACCCATATGATTATGTCTCCTTCTTCGGGGGTGGTGATGATGGAGTTGCAAGTAGTGACGAGGGGTCCTCATATATCGAGCGTAGGAGATCTTCCAACTTGTGGATAATACCTTTGAGAGCAGCTATGTAATCCTTCAACAAAAGATTTTCACTTGTGAGATGCTTGTCTCGAATCTGAGCTAACTCAATCATCCTAAAAGCTTCTAGCTCAGTTGAGGTAAAGAGATTAGGAAGGGATTTAGAGGTGTCTTCTTCTCCCGCTGTCGGAGCCGGATCTTCCACCTCCATCTTGATCTTCTTCTCCTTGTGGATCTCCTCGGGTCCTTCCCTCTTCAGATCTATCTTCATTAGCCAAGCATCATTGCTTTCATTGTTGGAGGAAGGAGACGACATGATGCCTGGCTTCGCAAACCCTAGCAGAAAACAACTCGAAACAAGAACAGAGGATTTTTGCATGATACAGAGGTCAAAACCTTTGGGAGTATATATAGTGAATTTTTACCGACCAAAAGGAGTAACCCACAAGAAAACGGAGTCCAGGGGACACACGGGGTGCCCACGAGGTAGGGGGCGCGCCCTCCACCCTCGTGGAGGCCTCGTGTCTCCTCTGTACTGCGGTTTATTTTTCTATTTTTCTAAATATTCCAAAACAGATAAAATTGCCTTTAGAACTGTTTTGGAGTCGGTTTACCTACTGTATCACGTACCTCTTCCTTTTCGGAGGCTGAATCATTCTGGAAAGTGTCCCTTATGTATTCCTCCGGGGTTACGGTTTCAATAACATTAGTTTCAACATTTATAGGATTACCTGAGATATAATGTTTAATTCTTTGACCATTCACCACCTTCGGATTTCTGCCCTCGACGTTGTTGATCTTTATGGCACCGGAGCGATAGACCTCCTCGATAACGTAAGGTCCTTCCCACTTGGAGAGAACTTTTCCTGCAAAAAATATTAAACGAGAGTTGAATAGCAAGACATAATCCCCTACGTTAAACTCACGCTTTTGTATCCTTTTGTCATGCCATCTTTTAACTTTTTCTTTAAATAGTTTGGCATTTTCGTAGGCCTGGGTTCTCCACTCATCAAGGCAGCTAATGTCAAATAACCTCTTTTCACCAGCAAGTTTGAAATCATAATTGAGCTCTTTAATAGCCCAATATGCCTTATGTTCTAGCTCAAGAGGTAAGTGTCAAGCTTTTCCATATACCATCTTATACGGAGACATACCCATAGGATTTTTGTATGTAGTTCTATAGGCCCATAATGCATCATCAAGTTTCTTAGACCAATTCTTCCTAGACCTATTAACTTTCTTTTGCAAGATTAATTTTAACTCCCTATTACTTAGTTCTACTTGACCACTAGTCTATGGGTGATAGGGGGATGCAATTCTATGGTTGACATCATATTTAGCAAGCATCTTACGGAAAGCACCATGAATAAAGTGTGAACCACCATCAGTCATTAGATACCTAGGGACTCCAAACCTTGGAAAAATAACTTCTTTAAGCATCTTAATAGAGGTGTTATGATCAGCACTACTAGTTGGAATAGCTTCTACCCACTTAGTAACGTAATCAACAGCAACTAAAATATGTGTGTACCCATTAGAGGCAGGAAAAGGTCCCATATAATCAAAGCCCCAAACATCAAATGGTCCAATAACAAGTGAATAATTCATAGGCATTTCTTGACGTCTACTAATATTACCAATTCTTTGACATTCATCACAAGATAAGACAAACTTACGGGCATCCTTGAAGAGAGTAGGCCAATAAAAACCGGATTGCAGTACCTTGTGTGCAGTTCTATCTCCCGCATGGTGTCCTCCATAAGCTTCGGAGTGGCACTTGCGTAGGATCTATTCCTGTTCATGCTCGGGTACACAACGTCTAATAATACCATCTACTCCTTCTTTATAAAGATGTGGGTCATCCCAAGAGTAATGTCTAGAATCATAGAAGAACTTTTTCTTTTGCTGGTATGTGAAGCTAGGAGGTATAAACATAGCAACAATATAATTAGCATAATTAGCATACCATGGAGCAGTACGAGAAGTATTTATGACAGCTAGTTGGTCATCAGGAAAGCTATCATCAATAGGTTGTGCGTCATCAAGTATATTCTCTAACCTAGAAAAGTTATCTGCTACAGGGTTCTCAGCTCCCTTTCTATCAATAATATGCAAGTCAACTTCTTGCAGCAAGAGAACCCATCTAATAAGTCTAGGTTTATCATCTTTCTTTTCCATAAGGTATTTGATAGCCGCATGATCATTGTGAATAGTTACTTTAGAATCAACGATGTAGGGTCTAAACTTATCACAAGCAAATACAACTGTTAAAAATTATTTCTCAGTGGTAGCATAATTTCTTTGGGCACTATCTAGAGTTTTACTAGCTTACTGGATAATATTCAATTTCTTATCAACTCTTTGCCCTAGAACAGCTCCTACAGCATAATCACTAGCATCGCACATAATCTCAAAGGGTAAATTCCAGTCAGGAGGCTGGACAATAGGTGCAGAGATCAATGCTTTCTTAAGTATTTCAAATGCTTCTAGACAATCATCATCAAAGACAAAAGGAATATCTTTTTGCAAGAGATTAGTCAGAGGCCTGGAGATTTTGGAGAAGTCCTTTATGAATCTCCTATAAAACCCGGCATGACCAAGGAAACTTCGTATACCTTTGATGCCCTTTGGGCATGGCATCTTTTCAATAGCATCAACTTTAGCTTTGTCAACTTCAATACCTCTTTCAGAAATTTTATGTCCCAAGACAATGCCTTCATTAACTATGAAGTGGCACTTCTCCCAATTCAAGACAAGATTAGTGTCTTCACATCTCTGCAAAACTCGATCAAGGTTGCTTAAGAAATCATCAAAAGAAGTTTCGTAAACGGAGAAATCGTCCATGAAAACCTCAACAATCTTTTCACAAAAATCAGAGAATATAGCCATCATGCATCTTTGAAAGGTAGCAGGTGCATTACATAAACCAAAAGGCATACGTCTATAAGCAAAGGTACCAAAAGGACAAGTAAAAGTGGTCTTTCCTTGATCCCCTTTTGACACAGGTATTTGAGAGAAACCAGAATAACCATCTAGAAAACAAAAATGAGTATGTTTGGATAACCTTTCTAGCATTTGATCAATAAATGGCAAGGGGTAATGGTCTTTCTTAGTAGCTTTATTTAACTTACGGAAATCAATTACCATCCTATAACCTGTAACTATTCTTTGCGGGATCAATTCATCTTTATCATTAGGAACGACAGTCATACCTCCCTTCTTAGGGACACAATGGACAGCATTACCTACTGGCTATCAGCAACTGGATAGATAATACCTGCCTCTAGGAGCTTTAGTATTTCCTTCCTTGCCACTTCTTTCATCTTAGGATTTAACCGTCGCTGATGATCAATAACTGGTTTAGCATTTTCTTCCAATTTTATCTTGTGTTGGCATATAGTGGGACTAATGCCCTTAAGATCATCCAGAGTATATCCAATAGTAGCTCGGTGCTTCTTCAGAGTTTTTAATATTTTTTGTTCTTCCTGCTCTGAAAGGTTAGCACTAATAATAACAGGATATATCTTCTTTTCATCAAGATAAACATACTTGAGATTATCAGGCAAAGGTTTAAGTTCAAACACGGGATCACCCTTGGGTGGAGGAGGATCCCATAGGATTTCAACAGGCAAGTTGTTTTTCAATACGGGTCCCTGTGTAAGGAATATTTCATCTATCTCCCTTCTCTCATTCATATGCATATCATTTTCATGGTCTAGCAAGTATTGTTCTAAAGGATCATTAGGTGGCACGGCAATAGAAGCAAGACCAATAATTTCATCTTTACTAGGTGGTGCCTTTTCAAGGGGTTGTCTACGAAATTTAGCAAAGTTAAAATCATGAGACATATCCCCTAATCCTACAGTGACAACATATTTCACGCAGTCTATCTTGGCATTAACAGTATTCAAGAAGGGTCTACCAAATATAATGCGACAAAATGCATCTTGTGGGGAACTAAGAACAAGAAAATTAGCAGGGTATTTAACCTTCCCACACAAAACTTCAATATATCTAACAATCCCAACTGGTGAAATAGTATCTCTATTGGCAAGCTTAATAGTGACATCAATCCCTTCTAACTCAACAGGTGCAATATCATGCATAATTTCATTATACAAATCAAGAGGAATAATACTCGCACTAGCACCTACGTCACATAAACCATGATAGCAATGATCTCCTATCTTGACAGAGATAATAGGCAAGCCTACAACAGGTTTATGTTTGTTCCTAGCATTGGGTTTGGCTATTCTAGCAGACTCTTCTTGGAGATAAATAACATGTCCATCTAAATCTTCTACCAAGAGATCTTTAACCATAGCAACACTAGGTTCAACTTTAATTTGCTCAGAGGGTGTAGGTGTTCTAGTATTACTCTTACGAACTACAGTTGAAGCTTGAGCATCATCCTTTATCCTAACAGGGAAAGGTGGTTTCTCAATATAAGCGGTAGGAATAATAGGATCAACATTATAAGTGATGGTCTTTTCTTCAACTTTAATAGGTCCAACTGCTTTTACTTCAATAGGGGGATGGTATTTAAACCACTTCTCCTTGGGGAGATCAACATGAGTAGCAAAAGATTCACAGAAAGAATCTACTATCTCAGAGTCAAATCCATATTTAGTGCTAAACTCATGGAAAACATCAGTATCCATAAAAGCTTTAACACAATCAAACTTAGGGGTCATACCTGACTCCTTACCTTCGTCGAGATCCCAATCTTCAGAGTTGCGTTTAATTCTTTCCAATAAATCCCATTTGAAATCAATAGTCTTCATCATATAAGAGCCAGAACAAGAAGTGTCGAGCATGGAGCGGTTATTATGAGAAAGCCGAGCATAAAATATTTTGAATGATCATTTCTCGTGAGAGCTCATGATTGGGGCATGAATATAACATTGACCTAAGCCTCCCCCAAGCTTGAGCGATGCTTTCTCCTTCGCGAGGCCAGAAATTATAAATATAATTACGATCATGATGAACCTGGTGCATAGGGTAGAACTTCTGATGAAATTCCAACTTCAGACGATTATAGTTCCATGATCCCATATCATCGCATAGCCTAAACCATGTCAATGCATCTCCCTTCAAAGATAAAGGGAAGACCTTCTTCTTGATAACATCCTCGGGCATACCTGCAAGCTTAAACAATCCACAAACTTCATCCACATAGATTAGGTGTAAGTCGGGTGTAGTGTTCCGTCTCCTGTAAAAGGAATTTCAAGCAGTTTCTCTATCATACCCGAAGGAATCTCAAAGCAAACATTTTCAATAGGTCAAGTAGGTTGAGGAGAAACTCTTGCTCCTCTGCTCGGGGTGAAGATACCCCGAACAAGCCCCTCAAAGGATTTTGAGCCATTGTAACAAGTGACAATAAATTTCAGCACACTATATAAAATTTTCCTTACCAAATTCCACTTACCAAAGGCGCTTCACTCCTCGGAAACGGCGCCAGAAAAGAGTCTTGATGACCCACAAGTGTAGGGGATCTATTGTAGTCCTTTCGATAAGTAAGAGTGTCGAACCCAACGAGGAGCAGAAGGAAATGATAGGCAGTTTTCAGTAAGGTATTGTCTGCAAGCACTGAAATTATAGGTAATAGATAGTTTTGTGATAAGATAATTGGTAGCAAGTGACAAAAGGTAAAAGTAAATAAGTTTCAGCAAGGTGGTCCAATCCTTTTGGTAGCAAAGGACAAGCCTGGACAAACTCTTATATAAGGTAAAGCGCTCCCGAGGACACAGGGGAATTATCGTCAAGCTAGTTTTCATCACGATCATCTGATTCGCGTTCGGTACTTTGATAATTTGGTATGTGGGTGGACCGGTGCTTGGGTGCTGCCCTTACTTGGACAAGCCTCCCACTTATGATTAACCTCTAATGCAAGCATCCTCAAATACAAAAGAAGTATTAAGGTAAACCTAAACATAGCCTGAAACATATGGATCCAAATCAGACCCTTACAAAGCAACGCATAAACTAGGGTTTAAGCTTCTGTCACTCTAGCAACCCATCATCTACTTATTACTTCCCAATGCCTTCCTCTAGGCCCAAATAATGGTGAAGTGTCATGTAGTCGATGTTCACATGACACCACTAGAGGAGAGACAACATACATCTCATCAAAATATCGAACGAAGACCAAACTCACATGACTACTAATAGCAAGACTTCTCCCATGTCCTCAGGAACAAAAGTAACTACTCACGAGACATAATATTGTTCATGATCAGAGGGGTATTAATATGAATAATGGATCTGAACATATGATCTTCCACCAAATAAACCAACTAGCATCAACTACAAGGAGTAATCAACACTACTAGCAACCCACACGTACCAATCTGAGGTTTGGGCACAAAGATTGGATACAAGAGATGAACTAGGGTTTGAGAGGAGATGGTGCTGGTGAAGATGTTGATGAATATAGCCCTCCCCAAGATGGGAGAGTTGTTGGTGATGACGGTGGTGACGATTTCCCCCTCCCGGAGGGAAGAATCCCCGGCAGAACAGCTCTGCGAGAGCCCTAGATTGGTTTCCGCCTCGGTTCCACCTCAAGACGGCGGCGTCTAGTCCCGAAAGCCTCCCTCTTATTTTTTTTCCAGGTCAAAACACATCATATAGGAGAATATGGGCATCGGGGGCCTACCGGCTGGCCCACGAGGCAGGGGGGCGCACCCCTCACCCTCGTGGACAGCCGGTGGCCCCCCTCGTGGGTTTCTTTCGCCAGATATTTTTTATATTTTCTGAAGCGATGTTCTGTTGAGTTTCATGGCTTTTGGAGTTGTGCAGAATAGGTTTCCAGAGTTTGCTCCTTTTCCAACCCAGAATTCCAGCTGCCGGCATTCTCTCTCTTCATGTGAACCTTGTAAAATAAGAGAGAAAAGGCATAAGTATTGTGACAAAACATATAATAACAGCCCATAATGCAATAATTATCAACATATAAGCATGATGAAAAATGGACGTATCAACGTATATAAAGGAGGAGAGGAGGAGAGGGTCGCCCCTCCTATGGCGCGCCCAAGGGGGGAGTCCTACTCCCACTAGGAGTTGGATTCCCCCTTTCATAGTAAGTGTAGGATAAGAAGGAAGGGGGATAAGAGAAGGAAGGAGGGGGCGCCACCCCTTCCCCTTAGTACAATTCGGACTAGGCCATGGGGGCGCGCGGCCTGCCGTAGGTTTCCTCTCTCTCTCTCCCCTAAAGCCCAATAAGGCCCATTGACTCCCCGGGGGGTTCCGGTAACCTCCCGGTACTCCGGTATTTATCCGGTGACCCCCCGGAACCCTTCCGGTGTCCGAATAGAACCTTCCAATATATCAATCTTTAAGTCTCGGCCATTTCGAGACTCCCCGTCATGTCAGTGATCACATCCGGGACTCCGAACTACCTTCGGTACATCAAAACACATAAACTCATAATACCGATTGTCATCGAATCTTAAGCATGCGGACCCTACGGGTTCAAGAACTATGTAGACATGACCGAGACTCATCTCCGGTCAATAACCAATAGCAGAACCTGGATGCTCATATTTGTCCCTACATATTCTACGAAGATCTTTATCGGTCAAACCGCATAACAACATATGTTGTTCCTTTTGTCATCGGTATGTTACTTGCCCGAGATTCGATCGTCGGTATCATCATACCTAGTTCAGTCTCGTCACCGGCAAGTCTCTTTACTCGTTCCATAATACATCATCTCGTGACTAACTCATTAGTCATTTGCTTGCAAGTCTAATTACGATGTGTATTACCGAGAGGGCCCGGATATACCTCTCCGACACTCGGAGTGACAAATCATATTCTTGATCTATGCCAACACCACAAAAACCATCGGAGACACCTGTAGAGCATCTTTATAATCACCCGGTTATGTTGTGACCTTTGATAGCACACAAGGTGTTCCTCCGGTATTCGGGGGTTGCATAATCTCGTAGTCATAGGAACATGTATAAGTCATGAAGAAAGCAATAGCAGTAAAACTAAACGATCATAGTGCTAAGCTAACAGATGGGTCTTGTCCATCACTTCATTCTCCTAATGATGTGATCTTGATGATCAAATGACAACTCATGTCTATGGTTAGGAAACATAACCATCTTTGATTAATGAGCTAGTCTAGTAGAGGCATACTAGGGACACTGTGTTTTGTCTATGTATTCACACATGTATTAAGTTTCCTGTTAATACAATTCTAGCATGAATAAAAGACATTTGTCATGACATATAAGGAAATATATATAACAACTTTATTATTGCCTCTAGGGCATATTTCCGTCAGTCTCCCACTTGCACTAGAGTCAATAATCTAGATTACATAGTAATGATTCTAACACCCATGGAGTGTCGGTGTTGATCATGTTTTGCTTGTGGAAGAGGCTTATTCAACGGGTCTACAACATTCAGATCTGTATGTATCTTGCAAATTTCCATGTCTCCCTCCTTGACTTGATCACGGATGGAATTGAAGCGTTTCTTGATGTGCTTGGTTCTCCTGTGAAACCTGGATTCCTTTGCCAAGGCTATTGCTCTAGTGTTGTCAGAAAATATTTTCATTGGACACGATGCACTAGGTATTACACCTAGATTGGATATGAACTCCTTCAACCAGACTCCTTCATTTGCTGCTTCCGGAGCAGCTATGTACTCCGCTTCACATGTAGATCCCGCCACAATGCTTTGCTTGGAATGGCACCAACTGACAGCTCCATCGTTCAACAAAATACATATCCGGTTTGTGACTTAGAGTCATCCGGATATGTGTCAAAGCTTGAATCGACGTAACCGTTTACGGCGAGCTCTTTGTCACCTCCATAAATGAGAAACATATCCTTTGTCCTTTTCAGGTACTTCAGGATGTTCTTGACGGCCATCCAGTGATACACTCCTGGATTACTTTGGCACCTCCCTGCTAAACTTATAGCTAGGCACACATCAGGTCTGGTACACAGCATTGCATACATGATAGATCATATGGCTGAGGCATAGGGAATGACTTTCATTTTCTCTCTATCTTCTGCAGTGGTCGGGCATTGAGTCTTACTCAACTTCACACCTTGTAACACAGGCAAGAACCCTTTCTTTGACTAATCCATTTTGAACTTCTTCAAAACTTTATCAAGGTATGTGCTTGGTGAAAGTCCAATTAAGCATCTTGATCTATCTCTATAGATCTTCATGCCCAATATATAAGCACCGTCATCAAGTTATTTCATTGAAATTTTTTTATTCAAGTATCCTTTTATGCCATCCATAAATTCAATACCATTTCCAATCAACAATATGTCATCCACATATAATATCAGAAATGCTACAGAGCTCCCACTCACTTTCTTGTAAATACAGGCTTCTCCAAAAGTCTGTATAAAACCATATGCTTTGATCACCTCATCGAAGCGTATATTCCAACTCCGAGATGCTTGCACTAGTCCATAGATGGATCACTGGAGTTTGCACACTTTGTTAGCACTTTTAGGATCGACAAAACCTTCTGGTTGCATCATATACAACTCCTCTTTGAGGTATCCATTAAGGAATGCAGTTTTAACATCCATTTGCCAGATTTCATAATCATAAAATGTGGCAATTGATAACATGATTCAGACGGACTTAAGCATCGCTACGGATGAGAAAGTCTCATCGTAGTCAACTCCTTGAACTTGTTGACAACCTTTCGCAACAAGTCGAGCTTTGTGGACAGTAACATTACCATCGGCGGCAGTCTTCCTCTTAAAGATCCATTTATTTTCAATGGCTTGCCAATCATTAGGCAAGTCAACCAAAGTCCACACTTTGTTCTCATACATGGATCCCATCTTAGATTTCATGGCCTCAAGCCATTTTGCGGATTCTGGGCTCATCATCGCTTCCTCATAGTTCGTAGGTTCATCATGGTCTAGTAACATGACTTCCAGAACTAGGTTACCATACCACTCTGGGGCGGAACGCACTCTGGTTGACCTATGAGGTTTAGTAGTAACTTGATCTAAAGTTTCATGATCATCATCATTAGCTTCCTCACTGGTTGGTGTAGGAATCACTGGAACTAGTTTCTGTGATGTACTACTTTCCAATTCGGGAGAAGGTACAATTATCTCATCAAGTTCTACTTTCCTCCCAGTCACTTCTTTCAAGAGAAACTCCTTCTCTAGAAAGGATCCATTCTTAGCAACGGATATCTTGCCTTCGGATCTGTGATAGAAGGTGTACCCAATAGTTTCCTTTGGGTATCCTATGAAGACACATTTCTCCGACTTCGGTTCGAGCTTATCAGGTTGAAGCTTTTTCACATAAGCATCGCAGCCCCAAACTTTAAGAAACGACGACTTGGGTTTCTTGCCAAACCACAGTTCATAAGGCGTCGTCTCAACGGATTTAGATGGTGCCCTGTTTTAACGTGAATGCAGATGTTTCTAAAGCATAACCCCAAAATGATAGTGGTAAATCGGTAAGAGACATCATAGATCGCACCAATCTAATAAAGTACGGTTACGATGTTCGGACACACCATTATGTTGTGGTGTTCCAGGTGGCGTGAGCTGTGAAACTATTCCACATTGTTTCAAACGAAGACCAAACTCGTGACTCAAATATTCGCCTCCGCGATCAGATCGTAGAAACTTTATTTTCTTGTTACGATGATTCTCTACTTCACTCTGAAATTCTTTGAACTTTTCAAATGTTTCAGACTTGTGCTTCATCAAGTAGATATACCCATTCTGCTCAAATCATCTGTGAAGGTCAGAAAATAATGATACCCGCCGCGAGCCTCAACACTCATTGGACCACATACATCAGTATGTATGATTTCCAATAAGTCAGTTGCTCTCTCCATTGTTCCGGAGAACGGAGTTTTAGTCAGCTTGCCCATGAGGCATGGTTCGCAAGCACCAAGTGATTCATAATCAAGTGATTCCAAAAGCCCATCAGCATGGAGTTTCTTCATGCGCTTTACACCAATATGACCTAAACGGCAGTGCCACAAATAAGTTGCACTATCATTATCAACTTTGCATCTTTTGGCTTCAATATTATGAATGTGTGTATCACTGCGATCGAGATCCAACAAGAATAGACCACTCTTCAAGGGTGCATGACCATAAAAGATATTACTCATATAAATAGAACAACCATTATTCTCTGATTTAAATGAATAACCGTCTCGCAACAAACAAGATCCAGATATAATGTTCATGCTCAACGCTGGCACCAAATAACAATTATTTAGGTCTAAAACTAATCCTGAAGGTAGATGTAGAGGTAGCATGCCGACGGCGATCACATCAACTTTGGAACCATTTCCCACGCGCATCGTCACCTCGTCCTTAGCTAATCTTCATTTAATCCGTAGCCCTTGTTTCGAATTACAAATATTAGCAACTGAACCATGTTCACTTTGCCATCCTTCTTATCCGCCAAATACTTGGGGCAGATCCGCTTCTAGTGTCCAGTCCCTTTGCAGTAGAAGCACTCAGTTTCAGGCTTGGCTCCAGACTTGGGTTTCTTCGCGGGAGTAGCAACTGTCTTGGGTTTCTTGAAGTTCCCCTTCTTTCCCTTTCCCTTTTTCTTGAAACTAGTGGTCTTGTTAACCATCAACACTTGATGCTCCTTTTTTATTTCTACCTCCACGGCTTTGAGCATAGCGAAGAGCTCGGGAATTGTCTTCTGCATCCCTTGCATATTATAGTTCATCACGAAGCCTTTATAGCTTGGTGGCGGTGATTGAAGAACTCTATCAATAACACTATCTTCGTCAACTTTGCATCCAAGTTGAGTCATGTGGTTGTAGTACCCAGACATTCTGAGTAAGTGTTCACTGATAGAACTGTTCCGCTCCGTCTTGCAGCTATAGAACTTATTGGAGACTTCATATCTCTCAATTCGGGCATTTCCTTGAAATATTAACTTCAACTCTTAGAACATCTCATATGCTCCATGATGTTCAAAACGCCTTTGAAGTCCCGATTCTAAGCCGTAAAGCATGGCACACTAAACTATCGAGTAGTCATCAGAACGAACTTGCCAGATGTTCATAACGTCCGGAGTTGCTCCTGCAGTAGGCTTGTCACCTAGCGCTGCTTCCAGGACATAATTCTTCTGTGCAGCAATGAGGATAATCCTCAAGTTACGGACCCAGTCCGTGTAGTTGCTACCATCATCTTTCAACTTAGCTTTCTCTTGGAATGAATTAAAATTCAAGGGAATGGTAGCACGGGTCATTGATCTACAACAACATAGATATGCAAAAACTATTAGGACTAAGTTCATGATAAATTAAAGTATAATTAATCATATTACTACAGAACTCCCACTTAGATAGACATCCCTGTAGTCATCTAAATGGTCGCATGATCCAAATCAACTAAACCATGTCTTATCATCACGTGAGATGGAGTAGTTTTCAATGGTGAACATCTTATGTTGATCATATATACTATATGATTCATGCTCGACCTTTCGGTCTCCAGTGTTCCGAGGCCATGTCTGTACATGCTAGGCTCGTCAAGTTTAACCCAAGTGTTCTGCATGTGCAAATCTGTCTTACACCCGTTGTATTTGAACGTAGAGCTTATCACACCCGGTCATCACGTGGTGTCTCGGCACGATGAACTTTCGCAACGGTGCATACTCAGGGAGAACACTTGTACCTTGAAATTTTGTAAGGGGTCATCTAATAATGCTACCGTCGTTCTAAGAAAAATAAGAAGCATAATAAGATAAACATCACATGCAATCAAAATATGTGACACGATATGGTCATCATCAGCTTGTGCTTTTGATCTCCATCTTCAAAGCATCGTCATGATCTCCATCGTCACCGGCTTCACACCATGATCTTCATTGTAGCATCGTGGTTGTCTCGCCAACTATTGCTACTACTACTATCGCTGACTCATAGTGATAAAGTAAAGCAATTACATGGCCTTCGCGAATCATACAATAAAGAGACAACCATAAGGCTCCTGCCGGTTGCCGATAATTTACACAAGATGATCATCTCATACAATAACGTATAACTCATCACGTCCTGACCATATCACATCACAACATGCCTTGCAAAAACAAGTTAGACGTCCTCTACTTTGTTGCTGCAAGTTTTATGTGGCTGCTACGGGCTTAGCAAGAACCGTTCTTACCTACGCATACAAAACCACAACAATTTTTCGTCAAGTTTGATGCTTTAACCTTCACAAGGACCGAGCGTAGTCACACTTGATTCAAGTAAAGTGAGAGAGACAGACACCCGCTGGTCACCTTTAAGCAACGAGTGCTCGTAACGGTGAAACCAGTCTCACGTAAGCGTACGCGTTATGTCAGTCTGGGCCGCTTCACCTCACAATACAGTTGAATCAAAGTATGACATGCTGGTAAGCAGTATGACTATTATCGCCCACAACTCATTGTGTTCTACTCGTGCATATCATCTACGCATAGACCTGGCTCTGATACCACTGTTGGGAAACGTAGTATTTCAAAAAAAAATCTACGATCACGCATGATCTATCTAGGAGAAGCATAGCAACAAGTGGGGAGAGTGTGTCCACGTACCCTCATAGACCGAAAGTGGAAGCGTTTAGTAAGCAGTTGATGTAGTCAAACGTCTTCGCGATCCAACCGATCCAAGGACCGAACGTACGGCACCTCCGTGTTTTGCACACGTTCAGCTCGATGACGTCCCACGAACTCTTGATCCAGTTGAGGTCACGGGAGAGTTCCGTCAGCACGACGACGTGGTGACGGTGATGATGAAGTTACCGGCGCAGGGCTTCCCCTAAGCACTACGACGATACGATCGAGGTGTGTAACTGTGGAGGAGGGCACCGCACACGGCTAAGAAATCAACTTGTGTATCTATGGGGTGCCCCCTGGCCACGTATATAAAGGAGGAGACGAGGAGAGGGCTAGCCCTCCTATGGCGCGCGCAAGGGGGAGTCCTACTCCCAGTAGGAGTAGGATTCCCCCTTTCCTAGTAGGAGTAGGAGAAGAAGGAAGGGGAGGAACAGAAGAGAAGGAAGGAGGGGCACCGCCCCTTCCCCCTAGTCCAATTCGTACTAGGCCATGGGGGGCGGCCTGCCCTAGGCTCTCTCTCTCTCTCTCTCTCTCTCTCTCTCTCCCCTAAAGCCCAATAAGGCCCATTGACTCCTCGGGGGGTTCCGGTAACCTCCTGGTACTCCGGTATTTATCCGGTGACCACCGGAACCCTTTCGGTGTCTGAATATAACCTTCCAATATATCAATCCTTATGTCTCGACCATTTCGAGACTCCTCGTAATGTCCGTGATCACATCCGGGACTCTGAACTACCTTTGGTACATCAAAACACATAAACTCATAATACCGATCATCATCGAACGTTGATGGTCCTCGAACCCCTCGTTGGTTACCCCAAGTGGAAGGTGTAAGATGCAGTAAGTAGAAGTGTTTTCCCCTAGCAAAGATGCCAAGGATCGAATCCCCAGAGACTCCTAGGTTCAACAAGTAGGTGTCAATTGCTAACGGCGCAATTAGCAATCAACGTGGACCTGCACACAGATACAAATAACTTTGCTCCCAACGAGTACAGAGAGGTTGTCAATCTCTCCGGCCTTGTAGTTCACAAAGGGTTAAAAGCAATATGATAGTAGTGATAGATAGTGTTTTGCAATAGTAAATAATAACGGAAAGTAAATAGTGGATGTGATCAATGATGGTAATATGGGCCGGAGTCTCATGATGTTCACTAGTGATGTCTCTCTCCCAAAAGACGATAAAACAGCTATGTGAGGTAAACAAATTACAGCTGGGCAATTGACAGGACCACGAACGCAAACCAATGCTGACTACATTGCAAGAAAGGTTGAGGTTCAAAGCATGGGCGGTACGCCAAAGTAAGTAGACCGAAATCCATCAATATCTACTACTAATCATCCACCTTGAGATATCTATCCAGAACATCTCGCTGGTATTAAGTTGCGAGTCCCACCCATAGTGTAAACTCAATGCAACAGACAACTGCATTAAAAGAACTTTGCGTAAAGTAAACAATCCTTGCACCCGCGGGCACAAGCACCGTTGTTTTCCCCCTTGTGGCAACAGCACATCCCCTAGACTCATGTTTCTGTCACTCAAGCTAGTCATCGAGGGGCATGAACCCACAATCGAGCATAACGTTCCCTCTTGGAGTCACTACCTACTACTCGGCCAAAGCAATAAGTAACAACGGAGAACATGCAATAATTACTTATGAACTAAAATATAAAAGAGGTGAATCAAATATATTACTCAAGATCAATCTGAACATAATCTCATAATCCATCGGATCCCAGCAAACTCAACATAGCAACAGCATAAGGATTACATAGGTGCCTCGATCATGTAGGGCAGCTCACGAGGACTAATTAGTGAAGCACAAGAACGGGAGGAGAACATCACATAGCTACTAGTCATGGACTCATGGTCCAAGGGAGACTACTCACGAGTCATCCGGGAGGCGTCCATGGTGGTGGAGAAGCTCCCGGTGGTGATCCTCCCCTCCGGCAGGGTGCCGGGAAGAGTTCTCCTGGTGCTCCCGATCTTGGAAGCGGCGGCGGCGGCGGAACAGAGATGGGATCGCGAAAAGAGTTCCTGTTCTGAGGGTTTCGGAGGGTCCTTTAAATATATGCCAAAGTAGGGCACCGGGGGATCCTCGGGGGGCCCAGGCGCCCGCCTGGAGCCCCTGTGCCCCCCCCCCAGGCTGCCCTTCGGACGCAGTGTTGTTTCCGGAACGCTGATTTTTTATATAATTTTTCTGGATTTTTCTGGGCAGTTCTCGAAACGTGAAAACCTGAAATACAAAAACAGCCGAAAACAGAAACTGGCACTGGGGTGCACTGGATTAGTAAGTTAGTCCAAATATGATCAAAAGTGTATGGAAGTGTATGAATATCATAGCAATATCACCCAAAAGTGGCATGGAGCAAGCAGAAATTATAGATACGTTTTGGACGTATCAACATCCCCAAGCTTAATTCCTGCTCGTCCTCGAGTAGGTAAATGATAACAAGAATAATTTCTGTGGTGACATGCTATTAACCATATAGGACTTTCTCATAGTCATATGACAAAAGCTTACTGAGACAATGATTCTAAAGTAATTAAGTTGCCTCAAGAGAAAATCACAAATGACTGAAAGTTTTACAACATGAAACTGAAACATCAAAAAGATTTGCAATGAACATGATGTGCAAATATGATCAAGTAATATCTAGCTTGCCCCCTTTAGTGATGCAAAACATAAATGCAAGGGCACCTTCAAGGTTTAAGTGATGACTAGATACAATCATTTCAGAATAAACGATATCACAATCATGCAAAAGACAATGCTACTTTGGGACAATGCACATTACACTCAGAATGACAATCATGCTCTCAGTAGTTGGTGCTTTAATATAAAGGTAAAAGAAAGGTTAAGTGCTAGAGCTTTTTATTTTGGAAACATGGAAGCAATTGTGTCAACGGTAGTAGTACTTCATATGTGTCATGCATAAAACATCTTATAAGTTGCAAGCCTCATGCATCGAATACCAATAGTGCTCGCTCCTTGTCCTAATTAGCTTGGATCCCCGTGGGTTATCATTGCATTGCATATGTTTTAACCAAGTGTCACAAAGGGGTACCTCTATGCCACCTGTACAAAGGTCCAAGGAGATAGATCGCATTTGATTTCTCGTTTTTGATAGATCTCAACTTGAGGACATCCATACCGGGACAACATAGAAAATAGATGATGGACTCCTCTTTAATGCATAAGCATATTCTCATGAGAGATTGAGGATTAAGGTCCAAGCTAAAACTTCCACCATGATGCATGGCTTTGGTTGGCGGCCCAATGTTCTTCTCTAACAATATGCATATTAATTCAACCCACGGTAAATCACCCTTACTTCAGACAAGACAAACATGCATAGCAACTCACATGATATTCAACAAAAGTGTGACAGTTGATGGCGTCCCCAGAAACATGGTTACCGCTCAGCAAGCAACTCATAAGAAATAAGATACATAGGCAACATATTCTTTAACACAATAGTTTTAAGGCTACTTTCCCATGAGCTATGTATTGCATGGTTAATTTGCTTAGTGCAGGTGGAGGTTAGCAAAAGACTGGGAGCGACCAACTAAGAGAGCAATGACGGTCATAATCATGCAGAGCGACAAAGCAATATTGAATCAGGCATGGTAGTTATATCGCTACTCAGAAACAAAAGATCATCAAGGCTTGACAGACTTTCTTTACAGTCTTGAATATGCGTGAGCATATGCCAAGTCAATCAAAATAAATTCTCGAAGGAAGATATTACTAAACCATACCACATCATAGGCAAACAAACCAAGTTGGTACTCCAATAACACATTGGGAACCCCCCAGCTATCTGAGATTAACCAAAAGAAAACCTGAACTACTAAGCACCATCATGAAAGTAGCATCTTTATCATAGACACATTAACCCATGCAACGGAAGCAAACTCTCTTAATAAGGTGAGCATGGTAATTAAAGAGAGTTCAAGCAACCAACTAAATAAAAGCTCTTGAAAAGATAAGCATGAATACTAAGAGCAGAGCACGATAGTAGCTATTAAAAGACAAAGAACACACACAACATAGATAGACATGAAAATTCTATGTAATGTTCTAGGTAGAAGTGGAGCGTGTTTCTCTCCCACATAAAGGAATGCTGGGTTCCGACTCGTTATGAAAGACTAAAAAGAAAATTAAAAGCAAGACGCTCCAAGCATAGCACATAACACATGAAGTGATAAAAATATAGCGGAACGAAAGACGAACTGATAATGTTGATGGAGAAGGGGATGCACGGGGGCATCCCCAAGCTTAGACGCTTGAGTCTCCTTGAATATTTCTTGGGGGTGCACGGGGGCATCCCCAAGCTTGAGCGCTTGACACTCCTGAATCTTTTTATCATCTTCCCTCGCACACTTGAAAACTCCCTTCATACACAACTCATCATAATCTGATTAGCGAGGTTAGTACCCTTAATAAAATAATTATACCTTTCTGGAAATAAGGATATTCTTGAAGTTCTACTGTTTCTCAAGATTGCCAAAAGGTTTTTTCAAAGAAAAAGCAAGTTCTCAATTTTCAAAGTGAAGGTAAGGCAAAACAGGACAGAATCTGTGAAAAACAGAACAGCAGGCAGTAATTGATCTGTTCGGGATACTTCTGCAACTCAAATCAAAAAACTCAGAACTGACGCACGAAAGAAAATTATATAGAGAATGCTGTCGAAAAAATTCCGACCAAAACGATGATCTGGTGATTTTATACGAATTTTTCTATCCAAGGACAGAATCTGTTTCCTGGACAGCACCTCACAACTTTTGAACTTTCTCGCAATCAGAGGCTATACTTGGCACAAATATGAAAAGCAAAGATACAATGATGATGCTACAGCAGTAAACAACATCAAGACACAACAAAAGCAAAAAATTTATTCATGTGGGCTGCCTCCCAAAAGCGCTTTCTTTTATGCCTTTAAGCTAGGCATAATGCATAGATCAAGTTTTATCAAGAGTAAAAGAATAGCTAGCCCGTACAACGGATTCAAAAGGTAACTTGACCTTCTTACGAGGGAAGTGTTGCATCCCTTTCTTGAGAGGAAACTGAAATTTTATATTACCCTCTTTCATGCCAATGACAGCACCAACGGTACGCAAAAAGGGACGTCCCAAAATAATTGGACATGAAGGATCACATTCAATATCCATAATAGTGAAATCAACGGGCACATAATTATCATTGACAACAATAAGAACATCGTCGATCCTCCCCAAAGGTTTCTTTATGGAAGAATCAACGAGACGAACACCAAAAGTACAAGAATCATAAGGTTTCAATTTAAGCATATCATATATCCTTTTGGGCATAACAGAGGTACTAGCACCAACATCACATAATGCATAACAAGAGAAGTCATTCAAATAAATTTTTATCATAGGATCCCAACCATCTCATAGCTTTCTAGGTATGGAGGCTTCTACTCTAAGTTTCTCCTCCCTAGCTTTGATAAGAGCATTAGTGATATGCTCTGTGAAGGCAAGATTAAGCGTGCTAGTGTTGGGTTCCTTAGCCATTCCTTGTAGGAAGGCGGTAACTTTTGAAATACTACAATTATCAAAATCAATTTTATCATTAATGGGCAGAATTGTAGTGTCATCCTCTTTGTTTAATTCGCTCTCTATTATAAGAGTTTGAACATCTTCCCAAGTTTCGGGAAGCTTAGGAGCAATTTTAAACTGAGGCTCATACTTTTTTCCTGGAAGACCATGCCATGGGCATAACTCTCCGTCATAACTAGTGTAATCACAAGGTTTATCCTTTTTGTAAACCCCGTCAGAGATAAGTGGGGCAATGGAAGTAGGGGTGTACTCCTCCCATTTAGTGTTTTTGGTAGAACCCATAGTAGCAAGCAAGCAAGATAACTATTTTTGTGATTTTTGATAAAAGGAACTAAAGCAAAAACAAAAAGTAAACTAACAAGACTAAAAGCAAAGGTAAAAGATAGCATGCAACTCCCCTATCCTGAAGAGTGGAGTCCCCGGCAACGGCGCCAGAAAATACTCCTTGATGGGCCTCGAACCCCTCGTTGGTTACCCCAAGTGGAAGGTGTAAGATGCAGTAAGTAGAAGTGTTTTCCCCTAGCAAAGATGCCAAGGATCGAATCCCCAGAGACTCCTAGGTTCAACAAGTAGGTGTCAATTGCTAACGGCGCAATTAGCAATCAACTTGGACCTGCACACAGATACAAATAACTTTGCTCCCAACGAGTACAGAGAGGTTGTCAATCTCTCCGGCCTTGTAGTTCACAAAGGGTTAAAAGCAATATGATAGTAGCGATAGATAGTGTTTTGCAATAGTAATAATAACGGAAAGTAAATAGTGGATGTGATCAATGATGGTAATATGGACCGGAGTCTCATGATGTTCACTAGTGATGTCTCTCTCCCAAAAGACGATAAAACAGCTATGTGAGGTAAACAAATTACAACTGGGCAATTGACAGGACCACGAACGCAAACCAATGCTGACTACATTGCAAGAAAGGTTGAGGTTCAAAGCATGGGCGGTACGCCAAAGTAAGTAGACCAAAATCCATCAATATCTACTACTAATCATCCACCTTAGATATCTATCCAGAACATCTCGCTGGTATTAAGTTGCGAGTCCCACCCATAGTGTAAACTCAATGCAACAGACAACTGCATTAAAAGAACTTTGCGTAAAGTAAACAATCCTTGCACCCGCGGGCACAAGCACCGTTGTTTTCCCCCTTGTGGCAACAGCACATCCCCTAGACTCATGTTTCTGTCACTCAAGCTAGTCATCGAGGGGCATGAACCCACAATCGAGCATAACGTTCCCTCTTGGAGTCACTACCTATTACTCGGCCAAAGCAATAAATAACAACGGAGAACATGCAAGAATTACTTATGAACTAAAATATAAAAGAGGTGAATCAAATATATTACTCAAGATCAATCTGAACATAATCTCATAATCCATCGGATCCCAGCAAACTCAACATAGCAACGGCATAAGGATTACATAGGTGCCTCGATCATGTAGGGCAGCTCACGAGGACTAATTAGTGAAGCACAAGAACGGGAAGAGAACATCACATAGCTACTGGTCATGGACTCATGGTCCAAGGGAGACTACTCACGAGTCATCCGGGAGGCGTCCATGGTGGTGGAGAAGCTCCCGGTGGTGATCCTCCCCTCCGGCAGGGTGCCGGGAAGAGTTCTCCTGGTGCTCCCGATCTTGGAAGCGGCTGCGGCGGCGGAACAGAGATGGGATCGCGAATAGAAGTCATGTTCTGAGGGTTACGGGGAACCCTTTAAATATATGCCAAAGTAGGGCACCGGGGGAGCCTCGGGGGGCCCAGGCGCCCCCCGGCGCGGCCCAGGGGGGGAGCGCGCCCACAGGGCGCCTGGAGCCCCTGTGCCCCCCCCCCCAGGCTGCCCTTCGGACGCAGTGTTGTTTCCGGATCGCTGATTTTTTATATATATATTTTTCTGGATTTTTTTGGGCAGTTCTTGAAACGTGAAAACCTGAAATACAAAAACAGCCGAAAACAGAAACTGGCACTGGGGTGCACTGGATTAGTAAGTTAGTCCAAATATGATCAAAAGTGTATGGAAGTGTATGAATATCATAGCAATATCACCCAAAAGTGGCATGGAGCAAGCAGAAATTATAGATACGTTTTGGACGTATCAAACGTTAAGCGTGCGGACCCTACGGGTTCAAGAACTATGTAGACATGACCGAGACTCATCTCCGGTTAATAACCAATAGCGGAACTTGGATGCTCATATTGGTTCCTACATATTCTATGAAGATATTTATCGGTCAAACCGCATAACAACATATGTTGTTCTTTTTGTCATTGGTATGTTACTTGCCCAAGATTCGATCATTGGTATCATCATACCTAGTTTAATCTCGTCATCGGCAAGTCTCTTTACTCGTTCCGTAATACATCATCTCGTGACTAACTCATTAGTCGTTTGCTTGCAAGGCTTATTACGATGTGTATTATCGAGAGGGCCTAGAGATGCCTCTCCGACACTTGGAGTGACAAATCCTATTCTTGATCTATGCCAACACCACAAACACCTTCGGAGACACCTGTAGAGCATCTTTATAATCACCCAGTTACGTTGTGATGTTTGATAGCACACAAGGTGTTCCTTCGATATTCGGGAGTTGCATAATCTCATAGTCATAGGAACATGTATAAGTCATGAAGAAAGCAATAGCAGTAAAACTGAACGATCATAGTTCTAAGCTAACGGATGGGTCTTGTCCATCACATCATTCTCCTAATGTGATCCCATTGATCAAATGACAACTCATGTCTATGGTTAGGAAACATAACCATCTTTGATTAACGAGCTAGTCTAGTAGAGGCATAGTAGGGACACTCTGTTTTATCTATGTATTCACACATGTATTAAGTTTTCGGTTAATACAATTCTAGCATGAATAAAAGACATTTATCATGATATATAAGGAAATATAAATAACAACTTTATTATTTCCTCTAGGGCATATTTCCTTGAATTTTTTCAATCCCTCCGTTGGATCATGGTATTTTATAGGTGTGTTGGTTCAGTATTTTTTTCAGGATTTTTGAGAACTTTTACACCGTCGAAAACCATAACTAGTTTTGTGGTAACCTATTGTAGAAAACCCTATAATGTTATCCATCATGAGTAGAGAATTACACCACAACATAACATCTTAAAATATAAAACTTGATGCAGCTTCACATGGTTTCTCCCAAATCCTCGAGAACATAATAGATTACTGAAAATACATCATAATGAACATGAGAAATGGAGTAATTATATGGCTAACAATTTGAACATATAAATCTATCACCAATAAATCACCAAGCACGGACTAACACGAGAAAGTGATCACAATAACTGATCTATAACAAGTACATAGATTGAAAGGGAGATGTAGATGGGGATGGTGTTGTAGATGGAGTTGGTGAAGGTGGTGTGTATGAAGATGATCCCCACGATACCTTGAGTGTTAGTGATGACGATGGCTTTGAATTCCCCTGTTTAAAGGGGTCTCTGGTCTCGGCAAAATCAGCCCCCCCCCCCC
>LR738711.1:144549161-144576217 GCA_902687465.1 Secale cereale
CGATTGAGGAAAAACTCCTCCCTGTTCCGCCTCGGTGACAAAAAAATCATAGATAGTCAAGTTAGTGGTTTTCCCTTATGTGAGAATAAGGGGATCGGAGTGGAGACCACCGGGTCCCTACAGGCCCCACATGACCATGTGGCCACCCTTGGGCCTCGAATCGTGGGGGTGTGGTGTGACGCCTCCGATTTGACTGTGCACTAATCATACACGCAAATGTGTACGACCAAGATCTGGTACTCACTGGAAGATATCACAACACAACTCTAGACACAAATAAAATAATAAAAGCTTCATATTACAAGCTAAGGGCCTCGAGGGCTCGAAATACAGAAGATCGAATACAAACGAGTCGGCGGAAGCAACATTTTCTGAGTACAGACATAAGTTAGATAAGTTTTGCCTTAAGAAGGCTAGCACAAACATCAACGATCGAAGAGGCAAGGCCTCCTGCCTGGGACCTCCTAACTACTCCTAGTCGTCGGCAGACTCCACATAGTAGTAAGCTCCGACGGGGTTGTAGTAGTCGTCGGCGAAGGCATCTGGCTCCTGGGCTCCATCATCTGGTTGCATCAACCGAGAGGAAGGGAAAAGGGGGAGGGGGAGCAAAGCAACCATGAGTACTCATACAAAGTACTCGCAAGCAAGGATCTATACTACATATGCAATGGTATCTGTGTAAAGGGGTAATATCTGTGGGCTAAACTACAGAATGTCAGAACAAGAGGGGGAAAGCTAGGCCTATTGAAGACTACACTTCTGGCAGCCTCCATCTTGCAGGAGTATATGAGACTAGCTGGAAAGTAACAAGTATCCTCGCTTCTGGCAGCCTCCGACTTGCAAAAGTAGAAGAGAGTAGATGGTAAGTTCACCAAGTAACATCGTGTAGCATAATCCTACCCGGCGATCCTCCCCTCGTCGCCCTGTGGGAAAGCGATCACCGGGTTGTCTCTGGAACTTGTCTGGGTGTGTTTTATTAAGTATTCGGTTCTAGTTGTCATGAGGTCGGAGTACAACTTTGGTCGTCCTTTTACCGAGGGACACGGCTATTCGAATAGATAAACTTCCCTGCAAGGGTGCACCACATTACCCAACACGCTAGATCCCCTCTGGCCTGACACACTTTATTGGGTCATGCCCAGCCTCGGAAGATCAACACGTCGCGGCCCTACCTAGGCACATCAGAGAGGTCAGCACACCGGTCTAAATCCTAAGCGCGCAGGGGACTGGGCCCAACGCCCATTGCACACCTGCATGTTGCGTACGCGGCCGGTGAGCAGACCTAGCAACCTCCATTTCCAAGGAAGTTGTGTTACGCGATCCAACTCGGGGCGCACTTCTTAGTCGTTAACGTCAACAAGGCTTCGGCTGATACCACAACGTCGAGTGCCCATAATTGTTCCCGCGTAGTTGGTTAGTACGTATAGGCCAGTGGCCAAACTCAGTTCAAATTTCCAAACTCGTTAAGCGTGTTATTATGAAATAACCGTGGACAACGACCAGGGACCAGGCCATCTCTCTACTGGGTGTCTCAACCCGCCCTATCGCTTTGCCATAAAGAATCACTCGGGGGGAGGGGGCGTCAGGAACCCAGGCCCACCACTACCTGGATGGAACCACCTGTCCTTTCAGCCCCCACATCGGAATCACTTGTGGGTACTCTACGAGCCGACCCGACTTTAGTCACAACATGTATCATGTATAATATGTATATAATATACCCATGATCACCTCCCGAAGTGATCACGGCCCGATAGTATAGCATGGCAAACGAACAAGAATGTAGGGCCACTAATGGAATACTAGCATCCTATACTAAGCATTTAGGATAGAAGGTAAAGGTATCAACAATTGTAGCAACAATGACAGGCTATGCAGCATAATCGGAGCTATCGAATCATCAACAGTAGCAAACCTAATGCAAGAATAAGAGAGAAGAGAATGGGCGATATCTGGTGATCAAGGGGGGTTTGCTTGCCTGAAAGCTCTGCAGACGAAAGGAATCTTCGGAAGCATAGCCATAGTCGAACGCCGAAGCATCAACGGCCTCGAGGTCTATCGCGGTATCGCAGTCTACCAAAAAGAAGCAACGAAGGGGAAACAAATAAATAACAGAGCAAACAATAGCATCACATAGCATGACATGGCAAAACGCTGAGCTACGGGTGACCTAACGCAGTGCTAGGCGATATAGGTGAAGGGGGAAAACATCCGGGAATGTTTTCCCGAAGTTTGTCATTTTTGGACAGATGAACTGGAGGTGGATTGTTGCATGTTCGCTATGCTAGGAACGTGTGGTGAACGAGTGGACTGCATATTCGGATTCGTCTCGTCGTTCTGGGCAACTTTCATGTACAAAGTATTTTCATCCGAGTTATGGATTAATTTATATATTAAGTTTTTAAGTTTTATTTATTTTCTGGAGTTATTATTAATTCGAAAATTAATTAGCTAAATACTATGGGTACACAACAGTGTACCCAACGTTGTGTGCATGTGTGTGACATATGGGGCTAGAGGGCCCAGTTGACCCAGTCAACATTGACTGGTCCACCGATGAACAGTGTTAGTGGGGTCCAATTGTCATGGACTCGGGTATGTTAATTTGGTCTGTTTATTTTAATCTAACAATGGGTCCTACATGTCATAGCCTCTGATAGTTTTAACATTGTTTTAACAATTTAACTTTAACTTTAACTGGGGGGCCCACCTGTCATTGATACTATACACTAATCCTAATGCAGTTTAGTAATAACTAACCTAAACAAGGGCTGGCCTGAGCGGCTGTGGCTCTAGCTAGTGCGCACGCACGAGCACACAGGGTGCCGGGGGCCACGGCGGGCGTGCACGGCGCGAGGGGGAGCAATAGGCAGCGGCGGGCGCCGGCGTGTGCGGGAGCGGCGGCGAGGTGGCCGTGTACGCGAGCAGAGGAGCGGAGGGCGAGCAGCAGCTGCTGTGGTAGGCGGGACGAGGCCACGGGCGGCTGCGGGTGCGTGCGGAGGGGGCTGCCGGCGTGGCGGCCGCGGCGTAGGGCGCGAGCAGTGGGCGAACTGTGCGTGCAGTGACGCGGAGGGGCGCGGTCGGGGCTCACGGGCACGGCCAGTGGGCGCCCGTCGGAGCGCGACGGGGCAAGTGGGTGCAGTCGTGGCGAGCAGAGAGAGGGAGGACGGGGGAGCGCTCGCATCGAGGCGTGTAGGGGGGCAGGGGAGCCGGATGGACCCTGCCAGCGAGGTCCGGCGGCCGGACGGGCCGGTAGGCGCGAGGGCGAAACAAAGGTGCGAAGGAAGAGGAGCCGCGAGGAGGAGGCTGTGGGGTGGGGTGAGGCGGCGGCGGCGACGGTGGACGGTGATGGTCGGCAACGGGGCGGCACCGGTGCGCTGGCGCCCAGGACGCGTCGGGGCGGGCGTCGGGCTCGATCTAGATCGAGCGAGAGGGAGACAGGGGGGAGTGGGGGCATTAGGGTTAGGCTAGGGCAGCGGGGGTTTTACAGGGGCTGACTGGGCCGGCCTGGCGGCCTGCTGGGCCGAGGCCCAGTTTGGGGGTTACCCTATTTTGTTTTTCTTTGTTTTTGCTTTGCCCTATTTTTTATTTCTTTTATTTTTTTTCTATTTTATTTAATTTTAGTTTTATAACTTTCAAAAGTTGTAGCTAAAATAGTATTATTAATTGTGCCACTGTCATAATTAATTTTGGCGCCTAAAATAAGATCGTTTATAATTGTTTATTACTTTAAAAGCATTTAAATAATTGTTTAGCCCCTATTTTAATCAATTTAGTGCATTTAGATATTTTATAACGAGAAGATTCCTCCATCATAATTACCTATGAAATAGTGGCCATCTTTAGAGCATTTTAGTTTTGTCATTTGAAAACTTTTAGCGTTTGACTTCAATTCAAATTTGAATTTAAACCATTTTGAACTAACACGAGTTTATCATGAGTAACCGATGTGACGTGACATCATTAGCAGAGGTTTATTGTAGCTTAATTATCCGGGCGTTACATATGGACTCCACATGCCACCCCTAGGCCTGTGACTTTTCACATTTGCTCTTTTTCTTCATGCATATAGTTTTAATTATTTTTTCTCGAATTATTCTGGCTTGAGAAAAAAGAATCTTTACTTTGCCTTCGACTAGTCCTTTGTGAGAACTTCTCGATGTCCCCCCGTTTGTTGTACACATGCAAAATAAAAGGGAAAATTGTATAAGAATGATGACATAATATATAAAACATGATTATAAATGAGAAGTTTATAAGAAGAAGAAAATGTTGATGCAAAACGACCGTAACAATGTAAACAACCTCTGAGCAGAGTAGCAGACTAGAGAAGTACATTTATCTTGCCGCACAGTTTCAAGTCGAATCCAACCTACACATGAGGCAGCAAAACAGATACTAAATTATGCCGCGAGAAATATTAACTTCCATGAATTGTATTTTGGGTATTATTTACAACGGAATTTATCCTTTTTATCTGTCCTCGACTATGCATAAAGAAAAACTGATATTTTAAAACGATATGACAAGGGAAATGTTCGCCGCGTCATGGATTCAGTTTGTCCTCTACGTGCATGCTTATGGCCTTTTGCACCATATAAACCACGAACGCACCCACCCGACTCGTGCTCCTCCACACCACATCCATATGCACCACACCAGAGAGTGCGTCTCGGTGGGAAAGTACGTGCCCGCACTACAGAAGCACAGAGGCCAAGGATCCATCCACGTCGCCGCGCCAAATCCAGCCGTAGACGTGGCCAAAGCCAGCGGACGACACTGACGAGTCGTAGCACATGATGATGCACACCATCTACATGCATGCACAAGTGTGCACGTACGGTTATCGCGGTTGCGCTCAACTGGCGGCGAGCCCAAAAGGGGCCCGTGGCGGAGCGCCCTTCCCCGAGCATGTTGCACCGGCAGAGACATATACGGGGCGCTATGACGTGCGCGCGCCTCTGTGGTCCAAAAGTGCACGAAAGAGCTAGTGATCAGATCGGCGATATATAACATATATTCCTCCTACATATGTTTGCTGAGGCGATTATTCCTTGCAAGTGATTGCTTGCTTGCTCACCGGGCATACATACATGTCATGTGTGGGTCGGTCGATTCAGAGTCACAAGTGGCTTTGTGGTTCTTCAGCTGGCTCTGGCTGGCTGGCTGTATGCCTATGGAGGGGTCAGTTGTTGAGTTAGACGGGTCATCCTAAAAGCAGTAATCATGCGTGATTTATACTCGCAAAGTGCACTATCCGTTAATCAGAAAGTGGATCGTCAGCCTAAGTGGATATGCATAGATAGCATGGGTCAAATTAAGACCATAACCCTGAGGATAATGTCTGGACTTTAGAGGGTCGAAGAGCCTATTATGATCTCGAGACTTGGTGGGAGAGCCAAATACACAGGCATGCTCTAGCTAGGCCAATGTTTATTTTGACAAAGGCATACGAGGAAGAGTTTGCTCAGGCGGTCTTACAACTTGTGTCAGTTGGTGGGATAACCCGGGATCCGCACCTCGTGACGCAACAGTGCCCTCCAGCACGGCCACGCCATAGAAAAGGTTAAGAAAGACCCGATTTTGCATCTGTCCTCCTCCTCCTCCCAGGCACTGTCCAATCGTGCATCCATCCACTCGTCCACATGTAAGTTTTCGCGAGACAAAAAATCCGTCAACATGTAGACAAACGCGAGAAAAAAAAATCTGGTCCAGTTGTGGCGGATACGGGGCCTGAGCCGAGCGACTGCAGTCGCTCGCTCGTCCTTGCCGTCTCCGTGAAATTGTGGCGGTCAGAGCACGCCGGCATGGGCCGCGAACACAAAAATCCAAGCCGGGTTTAGCTTGTGGTGGGGTCAACTCGCTCCACATCTTTTTTGTGAACGACCCTCGTGGTAGCTCGTTTACCTCCGTACGTGTCCACACACGGACACACCGTCGCTGTACAAACGATGATATTGCAAACTATGAGGTGCCACGGCGCCACAGCGACAATGTGAACCAGTGAACCTCACGGGGTAGATCCAAAACGTACACAGCCTATGGAGCTCGGAAGATGCAGCCGGAGTGCAGTGCTGGCCGGACATGTATACAGCAACGGGCCGTGGGTCCGGAGCCAAGCGTGTGTGTGTGGAGAGCGAGGTGGAGGTGGTGCGTGTACGCGTGTGGCACGTACAAAATACTCCGATACCAAGCCCGAAAACAGAAAGAGGAAAACCGCACCGGGCGCGCGTACGGCCAACAGAGGGACAAGGAAACGCGGTAAAATATAGAGGCGCCGCGCGCTGCTTCCTTTCCTGCGGCGGGAATAAAACGGAGCACCACCGCCACCTCCACCTCCACTCCCCGACCCATCTCTCTCCTCCGCCCCTCGGCTCATAAAACCACACTCGTTGACGCACCGCCATTAGCAACGCAGCCACAGCTACCTAACCAACGACCGGCCTACACCTGAGGCGGGCAGAGGCAGCTTCTACCTTCAACCTTCAGGAAGAGCATTATCAAGGAGTGCTTCGTCTTCCTCCGTCCCATCCATGCGTGCATGTGAGTCATCCTCCTTACCTCCTCCCCTCCTCGTCTCTCTCCGCTTGCTTGCTCCCATCCCATGATCATCACCCATGCAGCAACACCATCAGCTAGCCTTGAATCTCCACCCCTTTCTCCCCTGCAATACATTAGAACTCAGAAACCATAGCCAAAATCACTAGAGAAAACCACAACCAGCGCCGTCCCTTTCCCGCATATATTCGAGGCCAGCCAAATACCGTTTTCCCCGGATCGGTTCGGCTGACGGCGAGAGGCCGGCCGCAAACGAGCGCAGACCGAACCGAATAGTATAACACGCAATAGTGGCGGTTGGGTAGCTAGCAGCGCATTCGGTTCTGCCTTCCGTGGTCGGGAGCGCAAGCCACATATAGATGCGTTCCGTGCCCGCCCGCCAATCCCTCTCTCATTCCTTCTTCTTACAGCAGCCGGGTAACCCGGGGTAGGATCGGATTCTGTACCGCGACGTTTACTTCAGCTCCGGCCGCCCGGCCGTACGTGGATCTAATCAAGGTGCGTCGTCAACGATGCTTTTCTCACCCTCTCCAATTAAGATTCTAAGATTCCAATGCCTTTCCCATTTAGTGGCCGGGATAAATGAGAATCTCTATGTTCATGTAGCAGATAGATTAGCAGTATGGAAATATCTAGCAGTAAGCTTAGAAAAGGTTCTCCATATCATTCAGAGAATATGTGCAAGCAAAAAGGAAAGGATGGGATTATTGCTTGCTTGGAAAGAAGATCCTTCCTAGCTTTACACAGAATTTGAGTTTAGAGGTTACCTAGTACACTAATCTAGTTTATGTTATTATGCAAAAAGGACTCTCGATCTATGGTTGCTTGGTAGCAGCAACTTGGCTGCACGACAGAGAAGAGGAGGACGGGACTAAGCAAAGGAAGCCCTAAGCAACCCGCCCAAGCCAAACCACATTTAAAAAAAAAAATAGATCATGTGCTTGCTCCATGCACAATTAATTAATTACGACATTTCTGTTACGTAGCGATAGATAAAATCCTGATCAAGGAATTCCACATGTCTCTCTTTCCTTTTCCCTTGATTCAATCTCTTTGCCATTTGTACGCTTTGCCTTTGCGGCTTTTGCTCTTTTGTTTTTCCATTCCACAACCATACATATCGGCCGTCCAAAGCTCCACATGACAGGCACAGAAAGGAAGAGAGCCATGTGCGACTGTGCATCCTCCTCAATCCTATGACTACTCACGCATGGACCTCCTCTCTTTCTCTCTTTAGTTACCTCCATCTCTGACCCTAATCTTCCTTTAAAGGCAAGCTTTGCTGCTACACATAAACACGTAAATGTAGTAACATGCATTTTCTCTGGTCACTCCACTCACGCCTTGCTTTCCCTTTTTAATCATCCACATCAAATTGGATACCGCTCTATGTATGTGTGTATGCAGCTTTGGCACAAATCCTTTGACGATTCAGCAGCCGTCGTTCAACACAACACACAATCCTAGCCGTTGAAAGTGAAATGAGAAAGCAGTAAAAATTAGCAAGCCGTTTTTGTGATACAATTTAACTTAGCCATGCCGTTTAGCTCAGAACCGTCAAGGTCAGTAGTTAATTTTTTTAACTGAGTAGCCGTAGTTTGCTAGTAGTCGTTAGTCCTGTGGGGTCGATAAAATATGGGACGTCAACCGGGGTCAAACTTGGGAGTGATGGACTGATGGCGGGCACAACTAAATCATATTTCTGTCCAAGCAAAGCAGCTTAGAATGGTCTTAATTCGGGCATAAAAAAGCATGCCCGGGACGTCACTCCGTTGAGAGGGAGTAAAGTAACACATCGTTTTCGCTCTCACGAGCTAGCCGATCCGTCTATTCATATAGACTCAGTAGATCGGTGGAGGCGTACGCCACGAACAATCTCGTGACCCTGCTCGTTCATGTCCGCAGGAAAGCCGGCACAGCTATAGCAGCACTCGTCCATTGGTGCTCGTTCTTGCGATCAAGCGGTCGACCTATGACGCTTGATGGAGGCATGCCAGTCACCACCGGCGGCGCCGGCGCGCCCCCGGCGGCAGAGAGGGGCAGCGGTGCCCGCGTGGCGCCCGAGGTGGTGGTCGAGAGGGATGGCGGCGTGGTGACCCCCGCGATGGAGAGGGACGGCGGCGTGGGTGCCGGCGTGGCACCGCCCCCTGCGGCGGAGAGCGACGGCGGCGGCGGGAGGAGCTGCGGCGAGCAGTGCGTCATCCGGGTGACGGAGGAGTCGTGCTGCGCGCGGTGCGTGTGCGCGGGCCCGAACCCGATGGTGGCGCGGTACGTGTACGCGCTCATCTTCCTGGTGACCAACCTGCTGGCCTGGACGGTCCGCGACTACGGCCACCCGGCGCTGGGCGAGCTCCGGCGGCTCAAGATCTGCCAGGGCGCGGGCTACTGCCTGGGCGCCGAGGGCGTGCTGCGCATCAGCCTCGGCTGCTTCCTCTTCTTCTTCGTCATGTTCCTGTCCACCATGAAGACGAGGAAGGTGCACGACTGCCGCAACTCGTGGCACTCCGAGTGGTGGCCCGTCAAGATCGTGCTCTGGATGGCCCTCACCGCCGTCCCCTTCTTCGCGCCCTCGCCGCTCATCCAGCTCTACGGTCAGTCCCAAACTACTAGCTCCCGAGCAGAAATTAACTCATGCTTCTTCATCTTGCCGTTGCTGATCGACGTTGGCGTTTGCTTTGTCTGAATTTTCTCAGGGAAGGTGGCACATTTCGGAGCAGGGTAAGTTACATCTCATTATCTTGCCCGCCATTGTTCTTCGGTGGCATTCTTGGAGCATGTGACCGATCAGCTTGCCTCCGGGGCTAATTGAACTGCAGGGCGTTCCTGGTGATCCAGCTCATCAGCGTGACCAGGTTCATCACGTGGCTCAACGACTGCTGCCGATCGGAGCTGAACCTCAAGAGATGGTGCGTGGTGCCACTGCCTTTTTCCTCCTCTCTCTGTCTGAGTCTGACGAATCAAGTTGCTGTGAAATCTGGTCGATCTAACGAACAACTGGGGATGGATGTTGCAGCCACATGCAGGTGCTGGTGGTGTCGATCGTGACGTACGTGGGGTCCATCCTGGGGATCGTGCTCATGTACGTGTGGTACGCGCCCACGTCCGCCTGCAAGCTCAACATCCTCTTCATCACCGTCACCCTCGCGCTCGTGCAGCTCATGACGTTCGTCTCCGTCAACTCCAAGGTGCTTAGTCAAGCTTAATGGCATCGTCTCAGTTCTATGATCGGTCTCGAAAGAAATTGCATTCTGACCTGTTGGTTGAATGATCAGGTGAAGGCGGGGTACCTGGCGCCGGGGCTGATGGGGATATACATCGTGTTCCTCTGCTGGTCCGCGATCAGAAGGTGAGACAAATTAAGAGATGGATTCAGACCTGTCCGCCGTCCAACATCGTATTATCATTTCATTTGTCGACACGGGAGTTGCTTGCTTACATCTTTTTTGCATGGTGAAATTTACAGTGAGCCGCACACGGAGATCTGCAACAGGAAAGCAGAGGTCGCGACGAGCGCGGACTGGCTCAACATCGCGGTAAGAACGCCTTCTCTCTTCAGTGATAAAACTGTTTCAGTAGAAAGTTTTAGCAGAGGAGGCAAAGATGCCATCATCTTTTAGTAGAGGTTGCTATGCTTGCAAGTATTGTCTGAAAAAAAATTAAATGTGTAATTTTTTGCAGAGTTTCGTGATCGCGGTGATCGTGGTCGTCGCGGCGACCTTCTCGACGGGGATAGACTCAAAGTGTATCCAGTTCAAGAGCGCCGAGACGGAGTCGGAGGACGACGACATCCCCTACGGGTTCGGCTTCTTCCACTTCGTGTTCGCCATGGGCGCCATGTACTTCGCCATGCTCTTCATCGGCTGGAACGCGCACCAGGAAATGGAGAAGTGAGTTTCAGACAAGGAAAAAACACTCTGGCAGACTGACTGCAAAATCAGAATGTTCCTGATCTGAGAACATTGATTGATTGATTAACGCGTTGCCTGATTTGATCCTCAGGTGGACGATCGACGTCGGCTGGGCGAGTACGTGGGTGCGCGTCGGCAACGAGTGGCTGGCGGCGATCGCCTACAGTAAGTGTGAACGCCATGGCCGAGCTCAAGTTTTCTTCTGTATTTTGGAAGAAACTATGCCGATTTGTTTGTGTATATCTACTGACGAATGGATAATTTGCAAATCTCGCAGTATGGATGATCGTCGCTCCGATCGTGTGGAAGCGGAGGCAGGTGGGGTCGTCGTCCGCGTGTGCGTGAGCGAACGTTTTATTCTCGCTCCTGCTAATTACCTACTGAAGAACAACTAATCTACATCTACAAGAAAGAGAAGAGAGAAGTAGGGAGCGTGACACGATGCTACTTCGCTTACACGACGCATGGACCGATGATGATGATGACGACGACGATCAAGAAGTGTTGGTCAGTCCTCGTTTTTGCCAAGCTGGAGGTAAAGAGCGAGAGGGAGAGGAAGGGAAGAGCCGAACGTGTTCCTCTTTGTATATAAGGCCAATTTTGCTTTCTGGCCGTTGCAGATAAAAGCTAATTCTTTTGGAGTTGAGTTGATTGTATATTCTCACTCCAAAAAAATATTCACCAAGGAAACAACCCGTGACCGAATTTCAAATTCCTTGTGGGGTGCCGAAATGTTTGCGCCAGGAAATTTCAGGTCAAAATTATTGAAATGTTTGACAACAAAATGTTGGAATAGTTTCGAGATCTCGACAAGGACATAAATATATGAAAATCACTGCTTAAGATGTACCGACTCTCTTTTCTCCGTTTTCTCTGTTCTCTCTCCGTCTCCTTCCCTTGAGCGTTGCCGTCGTCCTCCTAGCTCCCAACCTTTCCTTCTCCGGCAGCCTTGCTGGTCGGAGTAGGGATGGGTGGGGAGGCCGGATCTCTCCTGTTTATAGTAGACTAGCAAACAGGTTCGTGCGTTGCAACGAAAGAAGAAAAAATACCACATACATAGATGTTGCTCATCATGCTTTGTATCCGCTTGATGCTACATTTTGAGTCAATAAAATACCCTTTATCGAAAAGAGGTGCTAGTGTATTGCTATGATTTTTATTTCATTTTATTTTTAGGCCATGGAGAATTTGACTAAGCCTAGTGTTTATTTGGGCCAGTTAGCACACTTAGAGTTGTCGTTGTCCTGACCATGGAGTGTAGAGATCAAGAAGCCTACCCATTTCCTCCATCGGCGTTGCCGTAATAGGGCCAAGGATAGGATGACTCCAAGAGACGATGTATGTCACAACAAAGGAACAAATTTAGGATCCTCATGCATATCATGACGTGTATTCTAGACCTTTTTAAGTTAATCACTCTCCTTCTTACGCTACCGCCAAAAAAATACTCACCTTCTTCTACCTTCCTTTCATAAAAAACTAAAAGACTGAATCAGCAACCAGCAAAAATAAACATTGCACACAACCATTTTAAGTATTAATCTTTATGTTAGATAATAACGAGAATAAACGAGACAGAGATACACGAATTTAACGTGGAAACCCTTGCGGGAGAAAACCACGGACGCACGAAGGCGCAAGCACTATGAGGAGGAGTATTACAAGCACGAGACGACAGGCCGTCTTAGGTCCGACTACATGTGGTATATATTGAGGGCAATACATAAAAGTCCTTGAGGACAAGTAAACGAGTTGTACTTGTACGCATCGGTACCAACGCAAAGGCCCACACCGTATGTACTACGTCTAGTCCAATACGGTACTAGAATTTGGACCACAATTTAACAATCTCCACCTTGAGCCAAATTCCCTCCGGTAGTCGAAGAAAGTGAATAACTCTATCCAAATCAGCATAAACACCTTGTGCATCAAAATCCATAGGACTAGTGAGAAATACCAACTAAGCCTGAGCAAAGCTCAAACTTATTGGTCGGAACTGGCTTTGTCATCATATCCGCAGGATTATCATGAGTACTTATCGTGCATACCTTCAAATCACCTTCAGCAACAACATCTTGAATATAGTGAAATCTGACATCAATGTGCTTCGTTCTCTCATGATACATTGGATTCTTTGTAAGATATATAGCACTTTGACTGTCACTAAATACGATAGGGCAAGATAAATCTCCACAAAGCTCAGTGTATAAACCTCTCAACCAGATAGCTTCTTTGCATGCCTCGAAAATAGCCATATACTCGGCATCAGTAGTGGAACAAGCCACAATAGACTGCAAAGTTGCTCTCCAACTCACAACACAACCACCAATGGTGAAAACATAACCTGTGAGCAATCTTCTCTTATCAAAATCACCAGCAAAATCAGAATCAACAAAACCAACAAGTCCATCTCCAGTTTTCCCAAACTGCAAATAAGCATTAGAAGTACCTCGCAGGTATCTGAAAATCCACTCAACTGCTTTCCAATGCTCTTTTCCATGATTAGCCATGTATCTACTGACAACACTCAATGCATATGATAAATACGGACGGGAACAAACCATGGCACACATAAGTGAACCAACTGCACTCGAATAGGGAACTCTACACATGTACTCAATATCTGCATCTGACTTAGGACATAAAGTTGATGATAATTTGAAGTGTGCAGCTAATGGAGTACTTACTGGCTTGGCATTATGCATATTAAAAGGACGAAGAACTTTATCAATATATCCCTTCTGACTTAGATATACCTTTCCAGACGGTCTATCTCTGGATACTTCCATGCCAAGAATTTTCTTTGCTGCACCCAAATCCTTCATCTCAAATTCATTACTCAATTGCTTCTTTAGTTCATTAACATCTGACATACTCTTTGCAGCAATTAGCATATCATCAACATAAAGGAGCAAATAAATAGTTGAACCTTTGACAGTTTTCAAATAAACACAACTATCATAATTAGACCTTTTGAAACCTTGAGAGAGCATAAAAGTGTCAAATCTCTTGTACCACTGTCTAGGGGATTGCTTCAATCCATAAAGAGATTTCTTTAACTTGCAGACAAGCTTTTCTTTTCCAGGAATAACAAAACCTTCAGGTTGTTCCATATAAATATCCTCTTCTAATTCTCCATGTAAAAATGCAGTTTTAACATCCAATTGTTCAAGCTCAAAATCATGCATGGCAACAATACCGAGTAAAGTGCGAATAGAGCTATGCTTCACAACAGGAGAAAAGACTTCGTTATAGTCAATACCTGGAATCTGGCTATTACCTTTAGCAACTAACATTGCTTTATATCTTGTCTCATCATTAGGAGAAACACCTTCTTTCCTCTTTAAAACCCACTTGCAACGAATAGGTTTCTTCTCTCTAGGCAATTTTACTAAATCCTAAGTGCCATTCTGTTCAAGTGATTCCATCTCATCATGCATAGCGGTCATCCACTTATTACTGTCACCGGAAATAATAGCCTCGGAATATGAAGAAGGCTCGGCATTACCTTCAATTTCCTTTGCAACAGATAAACCAAAAGAAACAATATTGCACTCTGCAATTAACCTTTTAGGTTTATCAATACCCCGCCTAACTTTGTCACGTGCAAGATTCCAATCGAGTGGAACAATAAGCTGATTTGGAGTGGGAGTGACATGTTCATCATCAACGACGGGTTCATCATGTGCATCAACAATTTCATTACCAGATGTATCACCTGAATCAATAACATGCTCCACCTGAACAGTAGGATGCTGAATAGTAGCCTGATGTTCACTCTCAATGGGAACATTAGTAGATGGAACATCATGTAACATAGCAGATTCATTAAATATAATGTTTCTGCTAATAACAACCTTCTGGGTTTCAGGATTCCACAATTTAAAACCTTTAACACCAGACTTATAACCAAGAAAGATGCACTTAATAGCCCTAGGCTCCAATTTTCCATTATCAACATGAGCATAAGCAGTGCAACCAAAAACTCTCAACTGTGAATAATTAGCAGGTGAACCAGACCATACCTCAATTGGAGTTTTCTTATTAAGAGCAATAGATGGTGAACGGTTAATGAGATAACAAGCAGTGGAAGCGGCCTCGACCCAAAAACGCTTATGCATACCTGCATTGGACAACATGCAACAGGCTCTGGAAATAATGGTCCTGTTCATACGCTCAGCAACACCGTTTTGTTGAGGAGTATAAGGAACGGTGTAGTGTCTGACAATGCCTTCAGACTTGCAATAATTCTTAAATTGCTTAGAACAGAATTCCATACCATTATCAATGCAAAGTATTTTTACCTTCTTTTCAGTTTGTCTTTCAATCATAATCTTCCACTCCTTAAATGCTGAGAATGCTTGCCATTTATGCTTCAAGAAATAAGGCCAAACTTTTCTTGAATAATCGTCAATTATGGTCAGCATGTAACTAGCACCACCTAATGACTTCTTGCGAGACGGTCCCCATAAATCAGAATGCACATAATCAAGAATGCCTTCAGTTGTATGAGTCGAAGTATTGAACTTCACCCTCTTGTGCTTGCCGAAGATACAATGCTCACAAAATTTCAATTTACCAGTTTCGTATCCTTTAAGAAGACCTCTCTTATTTAACTCTGCTAAACCAAGTTCACTCATATGTCCAAGATGCATATGCCAAAGGTTAGCAGCATCACAATCATAATTCTTTGAAATAAGGCACAATTACATTTGAGCCCTTAGTTGTGTCACACCCGTGTGTTTTGCCCCTAAATTCAAAAAACCCTCGTTTCTGCCCAAGTTCGTTTGCTCTTCTTATGCTTTTGCCCTTTGACCGTTTGACCGTAACTTTGTAAACATTATAAAGAATTCATACTAACTCAGAAAAAATGCATATAAGATATCAAAATGTTCGGAAAAACATCACCTATATGTGCACATCATTTGCATTCATGACAAAAGTGTTGAAAATCCAAAAAAAAATCATATGAGCTCAAACTGAGGTATAGACTTTTCAGCACTGTTGCCATGAATGCAAATGACATGCACTTATGGATGATGTTATTTCGAACATTTTGATATCTTATTTGCATTTTTCTGAGTTAGTATGAATTCGTTTTGAAGTTTTCAAAGTTGCGGTCAAACGGTCAAAGGGCAAAAGCATAGGAGGGGCAAACGAGTTTGGACAGAAACAAGGATTTTTTGAATTTAGGGGCAAAACACATGGGTGTGACACAACTAGGGGCTCAAATGTAATTGTCCCTTGAAATAACTAGAGTAGCATTACCTGAAACGGTAGAACCTCGAAGGTAATAAAGACCATTGGTCGAACTTAAGTCACCTTTCATCACAATAAGGGAACCTCTGGTGACCTTCAAAACACTATCTCCACCTGAATACTTGTACCCCTTTGCATCAAGGGGACTCACAGAGATAAGATTTATCTTCATCTTCGGAATATACCGAACATCTGTCAAAGTTCTGATTATGCCATCAAACATCTTGATTCGAATAGAACCTATGCCTTCAATCTTGCATGGTGAATTATCAAAACCCAAAACGGAACCAGCAGCACTAGTGGAATCAAAAGTAGTAAACCAATCTCTATGCGGGCACATATGAAAAGTACATGCAGTGTCAAGTACCCACTCATCATTGGTCTCAGCACATCCAACAGTAACGACAAGAGCATAACCGGAACTATCATCACGAGCAACGTTAGCAGAATTTTCACCTTGTTTATTACCTTTTCTCTTTTCCTTGTTCTGCAACTTGAAACACTCGGAGATGTCATGCCCGTCTCTCTTGCAATATCTGCAGTGCTTCTTGTCTCTGGATTGCGACCGGCCCCTGTGGCCATTCTTACTTTTGCCTCTGTTTCCATTATTGGAGTTCTTCTCCTTTGTCCTGCCACGAACAGATAATCCCTCGGCTTGGGATGAACTTGAACCATCATGAGGCACCATTAATTTCATCTTCTCCTTAGAGTTCAAAGCTTCATAAACTTCATTAAGTGTGAGAGTATCACGACTGTATAATATGGTGTCTCTAAAATTGGTATAAGAACTTGGCAGTGAACAAAGTAGAATTAAAGCAGTATCTTCCTCTTCATACTTAACCTCCATTGCAGCTAGATCGGATATGATCTCTTTAAATTCTAAAATATGATTTAAAATATTACCTCCCTCGGGTGTCCTGTGAAGGAATAATTTTTGCTTCAGATGCATCTTGCTGGTCAGATCTTTTGTCATGCAAATGCTTTCAATCTTTAACCATAGAGCGGCGACAGTTTTCTCGCTCAAAACTTCCTATAAAATATTATTATGCAAATGGAGTTGAATTTGTGACAAAGCCTTACGATCCCTTCTTTTCTCATCGGCAGTCCAGTCCTGAATTCGGTCCTTCCCAAAACTATCAAATGCATCATCATAGTTGGCCTGTGCCAACAATGCCCGCATCTTGACTTGCCATAGGGTAAACCTTGTGTCACGGTCCAGCAGCGGAAGATCGTACCTCATGGATGCCATGAGTAGATAAATCTGTGCACAAAGTAGTACAAGCCGGTAGAAAAATTCTTGATAGAATTAATATGCGAAGCAGACGAAAAATAGGATAAATAGCACCTGGTAGATCACGTCTCGGGTGGATGTAGGAATCATCGATGAATAGTACAGACCAACTAGTACTAGCTGATCACGTGAGCAATAGGACACGCCTGTACTTGAAGTAGTGCTACCGATAGAATTGGTCTTCACGTGCGCACGAAGATAACTGGATGGATTTGACTTGTGTGGGGTTGCGGCTTTGCTTCTCTCGCCTTGAGACTCGGAGCAGCGGCGGCCAGATTAAATCACGCAACACACGTCGGCTCGGTGCAGCGAAAATCAGTATTCGATCTTGATCTGGACACAGATGATGAGCCGTCAAAATCCTGTTGGACTCAGCCACTTGCGGCGGCGCCGAACTCGACGCAACCCTAGCTTCTCTCGTTCGTCTCCAATCTCGTATGTGCTAACCTCAGCTCTGTATACCACTTGTTAGGTAATAACGAGAATAAACGAGACAGAGAGACACAGATTTAACATGGAAACCCTTGCGGGAGAAAACCACGGACGCACGAAGGCACAAGCACTATGAGGAGGAGTATTACAAGCATGAGACGACATGCCGTCTTAGGTGCGACTACATGGGGTATATATTGAGGGCAATACATAAGAGTCCTTGGAGGACAAGTAAACGAGTTGTACTCGTATGCGTCGGTACCAACTCAAAGGCCCACACCGTATGTACTACGTCTGGTCCAATACGGTACTAGAATTTGGATCACAATTTAACACTTTATAAATTCAAAGGTGTAATATAATAAATGAAAACAACAATTTAAATATATTGACTGCCACCATGTGTTCTGTAAGAACTGCAAACAGCATGAAACTGGTAATTCAAGAACCTTCAAAGAACAACTGATCATGTGGCTTTTTTATCCTCTTATGAGCTTGACCTTGTTTAAAAAAACAATTTATCTATTCATGTTCATAGTTTGATGGAAAGATGCATGCGACAGCGCACTTGGATGAACTTGAATTTCTAATTACCCTAGGCAGCTACGATAAGGAAATACTCTGAATTGACTTACTTTATTCATCGGGATTAAGTCCCTTCTTATAGCTGATCTAACTTAGCCCTCAAGAAAAAACTAAACTAATTATAATATGGACTCTTTCTCTCTTTATCTAAACAGAATCTAGAAGTTAATTGGATCCTGACTGGAACTGAAAGCTATGGGAAACATAGTATCCCTGATACTCACTCCTCTTATCGCGGTTCCTTTGCTGTATTGTTGTAGGCCCTATGGCTATAACTCTGGCCCCACATAACATCACTCCCCTCCTCAAAAAGCAGCTCGGGGACGGACTGGATGGAAGAAAACGAGCGGCAAACTTGTCCAACGGCTCCATGGTTGCATCATCTTTCAAAAGTATCCACCCATTGGATTAAGACCTGCTTGATACCATGGTGGAGACGACCACAAAGAACTTTGGCGGGGGTAGGTACGACACGGCCTTCTTCAATCTAAGGCAATGCAGGAGTAGTTGTGGGAGGATCCCTGTGGAACTTCTTGAGCAGGCTAACATGAATACGTCATGTAAACGTGTACCAACAGGAAGGGCAAGTTTGTATGCCACCGAGTCAATGTGCTCAAGTACCTAAAATGGCCCATAAAAACGAGGTGCCAACTTGCCCCGCTTGTGCCCTGGTAGAGATGCCGTTGGCCGATGCTGAAGGCAAAACCCTATCCACTTGCCAATGTCAAAGGAGAGATTACGATGCCTATTGTCATAGTAGTGTTTGGACCGTTGTTTGGTCTGAAGTAGCTGCTCGAGCACATCGCGAAGAAAATAATCATAGCCCTGAAGGGTTGTGTCAACAGCTTCCACCTTCAACATGCATGGGCTGTAGTCACGCAGATAGGGTTGAATGCCCATAAAACTACTTCAAAAGGCGTAGCACGGAGGGGGAGTGGTATGATGTTTTATAGCAGTATTCTGCCCAAGAAATACACTCCATCCAACGACGTGGTCGATTTCATGTTAAGGAACGGAGATACATAGCAATGACCTTGTTTACCACCTTAGTTTGTCTGTCAGATTGCTAATGGAAAGGGTGAATTCATGTGTAGTTGAACACTAGACAATTTGAACGATTCCCGCAAGAAAACGCTGGTGAAAATAGGATCTCAGATCACTGGCAATTGACTATGGAAGACCATGAAGGCGTACGATCCCCTCAAACAATGCATGTGCCATTGAACTGGCAGTATAGGGATGTTGCAGTGGGATGAAGTGTGCATACTTGAAAAAGTGATCGACGACAGAGAAACACATACTTGCCACACACGCATGGCAGTGCCTCCACGAAATCCATAGATATATCATCCCATAGAGTGGAGGGAATTATCAACGATAGAAGAAGGCCAGTAGGGTGAAGGGTCACTGTCTTGTTGCGCTGGTAGATGAAACAAGTACGCACCAGATCAACAACGAGGCAACGATCGCGTGACACATGGAAGTCAGCATGGAGGCATTGTACTTTCTGATGCACACCCTCATGAGTTGTGTGGGCATATTTGAGGATTGCAACCAATGTTGGGGACGTCTCCAGAGCATGAACATGACGTCCATGGAGAACCAAGTTATCGGCACAACTCCATGGAGCAGTTAGCTCACCTGCTAAGATACTTTCACGCATGGTTGAGAGATCGGGAGAGGCGCTGATCTCCTGCCTTATATCGCCTTGCTCAAATAAAGTTGTTTAGTAGTGAGTCTCACCTTAAGTGATATCTCCCTTTTTATTAGGCACCTAGGAGCTACACACTTGTGTTTATATCTTGTCTCACACGCACTTCATCAAAACCTAGGAGAAGGCCTCTCCTAGAACTAGTTTATTAACTTACGCGAGGTGCTTAGGTTGATAAACCGATCTTGTTGAGACAAATATTTTTACCACGTGTCTTGCTAATCCTTTGTGCTACAAAAAAATGAAAACCCCACAAAAGCACAAAATCATGTCGTTTCCTTTTAGTTTTGTTCTAGCGGGTTCTATCGGAGGGCAGCCACCGAACCGCGACAAAGGTATCAACTGAAGCATGGTCCATGTCTATTAGAAGAGAGTTCATATATGCCTCAACGGTAAAAGCGTCTAACCCTTTGCTTAATTAAGCTTAGGGGAGGTAACCACTTCTCACGCTCTCTTTTAATAACTGCATTTTCTCTTTACTTTCGTAATTTCCCCTAGTTTAGTTCTAAGTGTGGGGAGATTACTCTTCCATGTCTAGTGTCTTGTGCAATGCTCTTGATCATATTGTTTTTGTGCATTAGTTTGTCTTGCTGTTTTGACATGCTTGCTTTGCACTTGTTTGACTTAACTTCTGGGAATCTTGTTATCTTCTGAAAAACATTCCCATGTTTTTTTTATCAAAAACCCAAAAAAGGAGTCTTTTGAACTATTGCCTTTCTTTCACCTAATTACATAAGTTGGGAACTCTAGTGGTAGGTTGATTAACTACTGAACGATTGTAGAGGCTTTTTGCTGATGAACCTGACATCTTTGGTTGATCTGGGACACACAATGGGGTTTATCTCCACCAAAATATCCCTCGGGATACTTAGATTTTGAGTCTTATGCAACATGACACCGTGATACTCTTGTGTAATATTTGAGTTCTTTATGATTAAAGCAAGTTTCAAGCCTCTTGCACTTCCATTCATCTTTCAATTGCTAGCCTCTACAGTACCGTGCATTGCCCCCTCTTTGGAGCAAACTTTGCAGGTACATTAACACGTGGGAGGACTTTCTCTTGTTCTCCTACACATAAGACACCCCATCTCCACAAAACAGCCACCATACCTACCTACATGGAATTTTCATAGCCATTCTGAGGATATCGCTGAGGGAGTCCTATATTCAGGGGTCCTCAGGCAACCGGGTCGTTGAAGCTGGGCCGTATTGGTAGGCCGCGTAAAGAAGAAGCAAAAGACCCTCCCCCGTGTTCGGCCAGGACTCCTATGTATGTAGAAAGGCAAGTGTAGAGTCCGGATGTATCAATTAGTTCCTCCCCGAGTCTCCCTTGTAACCCTAAGTCCCGCTGGCGTGTATATAAGCCGAGGGGTTTAGTCTGTAGAGGAGATCATCGTCATCACAATATCCTCATAGGCTAGACTTTAGGGTTTAGCCATCACGATCTCGAGGTAGATCAACTCTTGTATTCATATTCATCCATATTAATATAGCAGGAAGTAGGGTATTACCTTGATCGAGAGGGCCTGACCCTGGGTAAACATCGTGTCCCCAGCCTCCTGTTACCATCGATCCTCTAAACGCACAGCTTGGCCCCCCTACCTGAGATCTGCCGGTTTTGACGCCGACAATGGTGCATTCATTGAGAGCTCCGATGTGCGCTCGCGATGAGCGATCGATGGCTCGTCTCATCATCAACGACGGGATCACCTTCGGAAACAACTTGGCTATCGGCCAGGTTCTCCAGCTCGGCGAGTTCGCTGTATGTGCCCGCATGACCTCTGGGCCGGCCGCACTCCCTGCGGCGATCGAGCACCACCTTTATGCCGATTCCGGCCACTCCGATGACGCGACCTCGGGAGAACTCTCGCCCTTAAACGAGCTGCTGGATCGCATCGCCGCCCTGGGGCTTTCATCACCTGAAAATCAGATCGGAACTAATCCAGCCACGCTGAGATCGATCCCTTCCCGATCACTCACCTAGTGGCAGCAGTTGAGGACGGAGCCGAAGAGACTCCCCCTCTCGAGACGAAGACCGACATAGTTCGTATCTCGGAACCCATCGTGCCTAATACTCCCCTTTCAGGAGGTACCTTATGTTTCGCGAGCTCTGGGATTAGCGCCGGGCCCAGGGAACAATTAGACCCTATCAAGCCTGGATCACCCACATCGGAGGTTGTCAAAACTCCGAATACCAATTTGGGTCGGGATTCAAAATTACCAACACCAACCCACCCTGGGAAAAACTCTCCAAGTAAATCCGGACTCCCGGACATAGATGATCTCGCGAACATACAACAGCAGTCCGAGGAAACGGTCAACCACTTATGGGCCAGGTTCCTACTTGTTAAAAACAAGATCAAGGACTGCTGCGATGACGAAGCGGTTTCCATATTTTACCGAAATTGCAGGGAGGAGGGCATCTCGAATGCCCTCAACCGACATCACGTTCTGAGTTTCACAGACCTACCACAGTTAGTACAGAAGTACCATGCAATGGAAAATACTTGGAAAGCCCAGAATACATCTCTTGAACAGTCCATATCCGGACAGTACACTACCAAGGCTAAACGGACATACCCTAGTAGGTCATCCGATAGCATGCCTATTGGCAAGAATACCAAACTTTTTTTCAGGCACAAGTCCGTACTGGATGAACTACTCGATACACCGTGCCAGATACACACAACCCTGGACAATGTCCCAAACCACTGCCTTAGAGCATGTTGGGTACTCCGGCAAGTAGTAAAGAGCAGTACGGCAATTCTCGCCACCATCGTATCAAGGGAGAAGGGCGTCGATGTCTTCACCGTCTTCGAGATGTTCTGCTCAAATAACCGCCGCAAGAGAGCGAATCGCGAACTTGCCGAGGTTTACCAAATTAGCTCTGCAAGCCCATGGAGCGACACGGTAATTAGTTTTTCTGCCAAAGACGCACCTCGAGTCCGGCCAATCCGAGCATCAGCAACTCTTGTACTAGATCCAAAGTGGACGGCTTCCGCCTCACTAAAGTACTTATGGACGGAGGAAGCGGACTAAACCTCATATATGAGGAAACACTTGCAAAAATGCAGGTCAAGAAATCCGGCATTGAGCACACCAACACAACCTTTAGAGGAATTATACCAAGCCGCGAAGCCCGATGTTCGGGAAGCATTAAGCTCGATGTAGTATTCGGCACACCCGATAACTACAGATCGGAGGAACTACTCTTCAACATTGTTCCCTTTCATAGCGGATACCACGCCTGTAATGCCCAGTATGAGACTATACCTCCTACGTGTCGAGGCACGACTTAAAGGCATAATCTCATACTAGAATGATCTCAAGTATGGTATCTTTGCACGACTCATGTAAAAGAGGGATGAAATTGTAAAAGAGTAGTTGGCTTACACTCGCCACGTCACACAATGCATTACATAAACATTCATCATCTAAATAACATCAGTGTCCGACTACGGATGAAGATCTGATGACCCTCAACCGTAAGGGATCTGTTGCATCGTTTTCGATAAGTAAGAGTGTCGAACCCAACGAGGAGCAGAAGGTATTAATAAGTGATTCTGAGCAAGAAATTACTGCAAGCACTGAAAGATAACTTTTAGGGGTTTTCTCGATATAAGCAACAGGAATGTAAAGGCAAGTAATGTAAAAGGTACTGAGAGTAACAAGTGGCCCAATCCTTTCTTAGCAAAGGAGAGGCCTAGCAACTGAACTTATAAAGACTAAAGCGTTCTTGAGGACACACGGGAGAGGTAGTCATGTGCTTTCGCCATATTCCGTAACGATACTATGTTATGTGTTGATAAGTGTTGGTGGGTGGATCTATCCTAGTGCACTCTCTAGACTAAGATGAATGCACTCTTATGATTAAACACCTTGCAAGCATCCGCAAATACAAGATAGAATTTAAGGCAAAAGCCTAACCATAGCAATACGATCGAGGATCCATTATTCCCTTATGCAAAAGCGTGCGAACTGGGGTTCAGGTTTCTATCACTCCGGCAACCCACCATAAGCATTCTTTATACACAATGTATTCTCCTAGGTCCTTAATAAGGCGAAGTATTGGGTGTTCGACTCACACAACACCACTAGTAGAATGACAACGCAACTTAAGTATCAAACAACACATATTACTTCAACAGCATATGACTACTAACAACAAGACTTTCCCCATGTCCTCAAGAACTAAGGTAACTACTCACAAGACATAAAAGAGAGCATGATCAGTGGGGATAAATATGTGATAAACAATCTGGACATAATAATATTTCTCCAACAAAACTCAATAGCATTCACCACAAGGTAGTAATCAACACCGATAGAGTAGAGAGGATAGGTAGTACAAGTTACAACAAGAGTTGCGATGGAAAGATGAGATTTGGATGAAGATGGAGATGGTGCTGGTGTTGGGGATGATGTTGATGATGATCTCGATGATGCCCGTGATGATGGTGATGACGATGGCGACGATCTCCCCTTCCGGGAGGTGATCTCCCCGGCAAAATCTGCCCACCGGAGATGCCCTTTTCTTCTCTGCAGGTTTCCGCCTCGAAGCGGCGGCGGAACTCCGTAAAAAGTCCCATGCCTAGGGTTTTCGGAGGACGGGGAACATATATGCAAAAGGGGGCGACCAGAGGTGGGCCAGGGGCTCTAGGCGCCCCCCCGACGCGGCCAGGGGGGGCGCCCCTAGGCCGCCTGGGCACCCTGTGGCCCCCCTCTGACTCCCCTTTTGCGTGTCTTCGTTATTCTTCCAAAAAATACCTCCCGTCAATTTTCAGGTAATTCGGAGGTGTTCTTCTTCAGCAACCCAGTATCCACTTTTTCTTGCTGAATTCTGCGCCTGCTGTTCCGGCACCGGAAAGTTGCAAACTGTGTAAAATAGACCAAAACAACATAAGAACATCATCATAACGTGAAATATATCAATGAATAAGGATAAATTATAATACAAAATAGTGATGCATTTTGGACGTATCAACACCCGCAAGCTTAGACCTCGCTTGTCCCCAAACGAATATGAACTCGGTAAACCTGTCCACAAGTTTAGAGAGTGAAGTGTCGATAAAGAGAATATGGACAAGAAGCATCATAGTCTCTTCACCAACTCAAATATTCTCAGCAACAATCTTCAACTCATAAGGCTCTTATGAAAGAGTGTCAACACTTATATTTGAAAGTAAGACCAATGGGAACTCATTATATCATGGCAAACATGTCCTTTGGTCAAAGAACAACAAATAATTTTAACTTTTGCTTTTGATGGGATTAATTGAAGCTTTTTGAAATAACAAGTTAATAAGCAAGAAGTGAAAGTGTTAACACGAAGGAAGATATTTGCCTTACCTGGGCATGACAAACAACTTACTTATCAAATGATAATGTCAACAAGGATATGATATGACAAATCTTAATGCAGCTTTATATGAATGAATCCCTATCAACATCAAACGTCTGCTCTCTTTGAGAAATAGAGGGAAGTAGAAATAACTGACTCAACTTAAAATTAAAAGATAGGCCCTGCTCTAGGGTAGTAGGGAAAACTCATGTGCTATCCTCAAATCAAACAGAATGAAAACATGTTTTTGAGAGGTGCATGATTCGTCAACGAATGCTAATAGATAACTCAATTACTTCTTGAACTGGACAAGTTTCGAGGAACGGCTCCCGTATGAGGACGATAACATCCTCTTATTCTCCTTTGTTTATCACTGCCAAAGTTTTCTGATTTCTCATGAACAAAGCGTGAAGGAGGGTTTGTTTGTTATATTATTTTTAAGCCGGGCGCACTCAATGCCAGTTCCTTTTCGTATTATGGGTTTGCACATTATACATGCAATCCCGGGGTGAAGCTTGTCCAACTCAAAAAGGTCATGAATTAGCTACTACTTCCTCATGAGCTAAAGCAGAGGCACAAAATAAAAGATTTTGAACATTTAAGGATAACACATAAATTATATACTTTAGGAGGTGGTAGTGGAGTACCACGAGTAGGTAGGTATGGTGGACTCATATGGAAGGTATTGGCTTAAGGGTATGGACGCACAAGCAGAATTCCGCTTAGTGCAGAGTTAGGCTAGCAAAGGTTTGAAAGAGCAGACAACTGATGATGACTAAGATGCAAATCAATATAAAGCATGAACATTGAAATAAGCATAACACATCAAGTTGTCTTCCTTGTCAACATAACACTTCAAGCATAATAACATAAATGTTTTGGCTATGTCGATACTTTAAGAACATCATGCTTGTTGTTATGACCAAAGCTATATTTGCCAAGATTAAATAAAGTTTCATAGTCATACCTGACATAAGGTCAATACTCCCCATAAGAATCATCATATAAGGTCGATTGCGTGAAGAGAATACCGAGTGCAGCAAAAAGGAACCGATAAACTTCTCATTAATATTCCATCATAAACGACTCCACACACACGGATACAATTCTTCACCGAAGGGGTGATAGACCTCAATGCACACACCTATCTCATATAATAACCTCCCTAGACATGATACGACTCTACTTGACTTCTGAAAGACAAAAGGTAAAAGATAAAGATACCGGGCACTCCCCCAAGCTTGGAACAAGCCAAGGGAATGCCATTACCCACGGAGATCTCACTCATCATCCTTGTTGGCGTTGATCAAGTAGTTCTTGGCGAAGCTCTTCCATGGAAGGGGTTCTCCAGTCTCATATGAGAAGCTCGTCTCCTGGATCCTGCATTCAGCACCCATACCCATGTGTAGAAACCTTAGTTCATACTCACAGTTCTGGTTATGTAGATCATTAATTTGCCCTTGGAGTTCTATGATTCTGTCTTCAGACGCGGTGATTCTTTCCCACATCTGCTTCATCTCCTTCAAAAAGTAGTTCTTGAGCTCGTTGGTGATGTCAAAGTTAGCTTCGACACCACGCTCGGTCATCTTCTTGTACTTGAAGACTTCCTGCTCCACTTCTTCCAGCCTGACCTGGACGCTCCCCTCCTTGATAGGTCCCTTCAGATCTTCTTGATGAAGGACTCCCTCCTTCATCTGAACAACCTGAGGGTGCTTCTTCACCTTAGCGAGGTAAGGGTTGATGACGTTGACGACGAACGTGTCCTTGGGGGAACTTGGAGAAGCCATGGCACCTAAATTTAGCTGAAAGATTTCCTGACAGAAACTGATCGAAGAGAAAACACGCGAAATCGCAAGATACGTTGCCGGAACACCCCGGGCAAATATATAGGAAAAATTTATGCACAGAAAGGAAGGTAACGGACCAAAGCGGGGTCGGAGATGGGCTCCGGGGTGTCCAGGCGGCCTGCCG
>LR738711.1:144576332-144623900 GCA_902687465.1 Secale cereale
TATATTCACATCAACATCGACAGGGTCTCCTGCTATGTAATGTTTAAGTCTTTGCCCATTCACAACTTGAGGTTTGGTGCCTTCAAAATTATTAATCTTAATTGCACCAGACCGATAAACTTCTTCAATATGAAATGGTCCTTCCCACCTGGAAAGTAGTTTACCTGGAGAAAACCTGAAACGGGATCTAAACAACAAAACTTTATCACCAACATTAAATTCACGTTTCAGAATCTTCCTATCATGCCACCTTTTTACCTTTTCCTTGAACATTTTAGCGCTCTCGTAAGCTTCACTTCTCCATTCATCTAGAGAAGTCAAGTTCATGAGACGCTTCTCACCAGCTAGTTTTGGGTCAGCATTAAGCTCTCTAACAGCCCAGAAAGCTTTGTGCTCTAGCTCTAATGGCAAATGGCAAGCCTTGCCATATACCATCTTATAGGGGGACATGCCCATGGGGTTTTTGTAAGCAGTTCTATATGCCCACAAAGCATCCCCTAATTTATTTGACCAATCCTTCCTATTTTTGTTTACTGTTTTCTGCAAGATCAACTTAATCTCTTTATTGGTAAGCTCAACTTGCCCACTAGTTTGAGGATGATAAGGTGAAGCAATTCTATGATTAACATCGTATTTAGCCAAAGCTTTTCTAAAAGCTCCGTGTGTGAAGTGTGATCCTCCATCGGTCATGAGATACCTTGGTACACCAAACCTAGGGAATATTACATCCTTAAGCATTTTCAAAGATATTTTGTGATCAGCACTTTCAGTGGGGATTGCTTCAACCCACTTGGTCACATAATCAACAGCTACTAAAATGTGAGTGTACTTGTGCGAAGAAGGAAAAGGACCCATAAAATCAAAACCCCAACAATCGAAAGGTTCAATCACTAGTGAGTAATTCATAGGCATCTCATTCCTTCTACTAATGTTACCAACTCTCTGACATTTATCACAGGCTAAAACATAATTTCTAGCATCTTTAAAGAGAGTAGGCCAATAAAAACCTGATTGAAGAACCTTATGTGCAGTCCTCTCACCGGCATGATGTCCTCCATAGGGACTATCATGACACCGTCGGAGAACGTCCTTCTGCTCATGTTCTGGAATGCATCTTCTCACGATCCCGTCGGGACCTTCTTTGAAAAGATGCGGGTCATCCCAAAAGTAGTGCCTCAAATCATGAAAAAACTTCTTCCTTTGCTGAAATGTTAGACCTGGAGGCAAATACTTCGCAACAATAAAATTAGCATAATCTGCATACCAAGGGTCGGAAAGAGGTTGTATTTTTACAACGGCAAGTTGCTCGTCTGGAAAACTATCGTTAACTGGGATGGGGTCATGCGGTATATCTTCCATTCTTGAAAGATTGTCCGCTACCGGATTGTCTTCCCCTTTCCTATCAACAATCTGCAAATCAAATTCTTGGAGAAGGAGTACCCATCTGATAAGCCTTGGCTTGGCATCCTTCTTTGTCATAAGATATTTAATGGCAGCATGGTCAGTATGAATAATAACTTTGGAATCAACAATATACTGCCTAAACTTATCACAAGCAAAAACTACAGCTAAGAATTCCTTCTCAGTAGTAGCATAATTTCTTTGAGCACTATCAAGGGTTTGACTAGCATAATGTATAACATTCAATTTCTTATCAACCCTTTGTCCTAAAATAGCTCCAACAGCAAAATCACTTGCATCACACATAATTTCAAAAGGTAAATTCTAGTCAGGTGGTTGTACTATAGGAGCAGTTATTAAAGCTTTCTTAAGGATTTCAAAAGCTTCCTTACAATTTTCATCAAACGCAAAAGGAACATCCTTCTGGAGAAGATTAGTGAGGGGTCTCGAGGTTTTAGAAAAGTCTTTAATAAATCTTCTATAAAAACCTGCATGACTGAGAAAACTGCGAATACCTTTGATGTCCCTTGGATAGGGCATCCTCTCAATAGCTTCAATCTTGGCTTTGTCCACTTCAATTCCCCTTTCAGAAATCTTGTGACCAAGAACAATTCCTTCATTAACCATAAAGTGGCACTTCTCCCAGTTGAGTACCAAATTTGTCTCCTCGCATCTCTGCAAAACTTTATTAAGGTTGTGAAGACAATGGTCAAATGAAGTTCCATAGACGGAGAAATCGTCCATGAAGACTTCCATAATATCCCCGCAGAAACCATGAAAGATAGCAGACATACACCTTTGAAAAGTAGCAGGGGCATTACATAAACCAAAAGGCATACGTCTGTAAGCATAAGTACCAAAAGGACAAGTAAAAGTGGTCTTCTCTTGATCGGCAGTGTTAACATGAATTTGAGAGAAGCCAGAATAACCATCGAGATAACAAAAATGGGTGTTTTTGGATAACCTTTCAAGCATTTGGTCGATGAACGGCAATGGGTAGTGATCCTTCCTGGTTGCCTTGTTCAACTTCCTGTAATCAATACACATTCTATATCCAATAATAATTCTCTGAGGTATTAGTTCATTTTTATCATTAGGAACCACAGTTGTACCTCCTTTCTTAGGAACACAATGTACCGGACTTACCCACTTACTGTCAGCTATAGGGTAGATAATACCTGCGGCTAGAAGCTTGAGAATCTCAGTTCTCACAACATCCATCATCTTCGGGTTCAACCGCCGTTGATGATCAACAACTGGTTTAGCGTCGGGCTCAAGGTTGATAGTATGTTGACAGATAGATGGACTAATCCCCTTAAGGTCATCAAGGGTGTAGCCAATTGCGCCTCGGTGTTTACGAAGTACTTCCAATAATCGCTCTTCTTCATATCCTGAAAGGTTAGAATTGATAATAACAGGATATACTTTATTTTCATCTAAATAAGCATACTTGAGCGTATCGGGAAGAGGTTTAAGATCGAACACCGGGTCTTCTTTCGGTTTTGATAAAATTCCCAAAGGTTCAACCGGAAGGTTGTGCTTCAGGATAGCAGGCTGCCTCAAGAATATTTCATCTAGTTCATTTCTTTCCTGCATATGCAAATCATTCTCGTGGTCCTCCATGTATTGCTGCAAGGGATCATCAGGGGGAATAGCAATAGAGGCAATACTTTCAATAATTTTATCATCACTAGGTAAATCAGTACCACGAGGCTGCTTAGAGAACTTAGAAAAGTTAAATTCATATGGCTCACCATCGAATTCAACATAAACTTTACCTTTCTTGCAATCTATTATAGCTCCACAAGTTCTAAGAAAAGGTCTACCAAAAATGATTGGACAACAATTGTCCCTGGCTGAACCAAGTACCAGAAAGTCGGTAGGGTATTTTACCTTTCCACATAGGACTTCAACGTCCCTCACAATTCCGATAGGAGAGATAGTTGATCTATTTGCAAGATGAATAGTAACATCAACTTCTTCAAGTTCACAAGTGGAAATCTCACCGATGATTTCTTCATAGAGTGAATAAGGAATAGCACTTGCACTCGATCCCAAGTCGCATAGCCCATAATAATTGTGATCTTCTATTTTAACAGATACCACCGGAGTACCTGAAATTGGGCCTTTGTTCTTGGCTGTGACAAGGTTAGTGGAAACAACACAAAAAGTTATATTGGAATCCAAAACATCATCAGTAGCAAGGTCTTTAATCAATGCAACTTGAGGATCGATCCTGATCTGGTCCTCAGGTTCATCAACTTTTCTCTCACTTTTATTTATTATGCCTGTCACAAGAAAGTGCTCCTTTATCCTCGTGGGAAAAGGAGGCTGTTCATATATAACTGCATGTAAAATAGGCTCAGCAACATAAATATCAATAGGTGGTTTTTTAAAAGGTGCATGGTGCTGGTCTCTAATCTTTTTAAAAGCATCAACGTGAGAGGCAAAATTCTTACATAAATCAATCACTAGATGGGAATCAAGACCAATCTTAGAGCAAAAAGTATTGAAGTAATCAGTTTCCACATAACTCTCAATATAGTCATGTTCATAATTTATAGCGGGTTCAATACCTTTATCAATTTCCCAATCTTCAGTATTCCTTTGGATTCTTTCAAGGAGATCCCACCTTTCTTCAACGCTCTTCTTCTGAAATACCCCACTAGAGGAGGCATCCATCATCTCCTTATCCTGACGAGAAAGCCTGACATAAAAATTTGTAAGTATAATTTCCTTGGGAAGCTTATGAATTGGGCATTTGAGCATTAGAGACTTCAGTCTCCCCCAAGCTTGAGCAATGCTTTCTCCATCACGAGACCTAAAGTTATATATATAATTCCTGTCTCGATGAATTTCATGAAGAGGATAAAACTTAGTATAGAAAAGAGACATAAGCTCCTGCCAGTCCAGCAAATGTGAGTTATCGAGAAGCCCATACCAATCTGAAGCTTTATCTATAAGGGATACGGCAACCAATTTCCTCATGACAAACTCCCTCGATACACCTGCAAGCTTAAATAATGAACATAGTCGTGACAAATATAGCAAGTGCTCACCGGGATGTCTGTCTCCTGCATAACGATTAGCTAAAACATAATTGATAATGCCAGCTGGTATTTTGTAAGGCACAATTTCAGTAGGGGGAGGATCAACCACCACAGGTGTGGAGTGTCTTCCCGCAAGCAACGCTCCAATAATAGGGTTATCCATAGGGACAAAGAACAGCAATAGCAAAAAATAAAAACAGAATTATAAAAAGACTTTCTTACCAGTTTCACTTTACCAATAGCGCTACGCTCCCCGGCAACGGCGCTAGAAAACGGTACTTGATGACCCTCAACCGTAAGGGATCTGTTGCATCGTTTTCGCTAAGTAAGAGTGTCGAACCCAACGAGGAGCAGAAGGTATTGATAAGTGATTCTGAGCAAGAAATTACTGCAAGCACTGAAAGATAACTTTTAGGGGTTTTCTCGATATAAGCAACAGGAATGTAAAGGCAAGTAATGTAAAAGGTACTGAGAGTAACAAGTGGCCCAATCCTTTCTTATCAAAGGAGAGGCCTAGCAACTGAACTTATAAAGACTAAAGCGTTCTTGAGGACACACGGGAGAGGTAGTCATGTGCTTTCGCCATATTCCGTATTGATACTATGTTATGTGTTGATAAGTGTTGGTGGGTGGATCTATGCTAGTGCACTCTCTAGACTAAGATGAATGCACTCTTATGATTAAACACCTTGCAAGCATCCGCAAATACAAGATAGAATTTAAGGCAAAAGCCTAACCATAGCAATACGATCGAGGATCCATTATTCCCTTATGCAAAAGCGTGCGAACTGGGGTTCAGGTTTCTGTCACTCCGGCAACCCACCATAAGCATTCTTTATACACAATGTATTCTCCTAGGTCCTTAATAAGGCGAAGTATTGGGTGTTCGACTCACACAACACCACTAGTAGAATGACAACGCAACTTAAGTATCAAACAACACATATTACTTCAACAGCATATGACTACTAATAACAAGACTTTCCCCATGTCCTCAAGAACTAAGGTAACTACTCACAAGACATAAAAGAGATCATGATCAGTGGGGATAAATATGTGATAAACAATCTGGACATAATAATATTTCTCCAACAAAACTCAATAGCATTCACCACAAGGTAGTAATCAACACCGATAGAGTAGAGAGGATAGGTAGTACAAGTTACAACAAGAGTTGCGATGGAAAGATGAGATTTGGATGAAGATGGAGATGGTGCTGGTGTTGGGGATGATGTTGATGATGATCTCGATGATGCCCGTGATGATGGTGATGACGATGGCGACGATCTCCCGTTCCGGGAGGTGATCTCCCCGGCGGAATCTGCCCACCGGAGATGCCCTTTCTTCTCTGCAGGTTTCCACCTCGAAGCGGCGGCGGAACTCCATAAAAAGTCCCGTGCCTAGGGTGTTCGGAGGACGGGGAACATATATGCAAAAGGGGGCGACCAGAGGTGGGCCAGGGGCTCCAGGCGCCCCCCGGCGCGGCCAGGGGGGGCGCCCCCAGGCCGCCTGGGCACCCTGTAGCCCCCCTCTGACTCCCCTTTTGCGTGTCTTCGTTATTCTTCCGAAAAATACCTCCCGTCAATTTTCAGGTAATTCGGAGGTGTTCTTCTTCAGCAACTCAGTATCCACTTTTTCCTGCTGAATTCTGCGTCTGCTGTTCCGGCACCGGAAAGTTGCAAACTGTGTAAAATAGACCAAAACAACATAAGAACATCATCATATTGTGAAATATATCAATGAATAAGGATAAATTATAATACAAAATAGTGATGCATTTTGGACGTATCAAGATCCAAATGAAAGATACCATAAATAAAGCAATACAAGGTCCCGATCATCCTAGTAAGAGCCCTACTGATCCTCGGGGTAAGACACGTAGTATCGACCACGTTCTTCATCGAACTCCCAGTACAACTCTGAACCACCAGCTGTGTAGTTCTCAACTGTACCTGCATCTGGTGTGGTGTAGAATCTGTGAGCCACGGAGGACTCAGCAATCCTGATCTCGGGTAGCAATACTATCAAAGCCTTGGGTGTGGTAAAGGCTTAAACAAGGTTTGCAGCAGCACTAGCACTAGCTTACGTGTTTAGAGCGAGAAGAGAAAGTGCCAACGATCGTCAAAGTGATCACGAAGTGATCCTAACTAAGCACGTCAAACATAACCCCACCGTGTTCACTTCCCGAACCCCTTCGGGAAGCGACCGTCACAGTTACTCACGCTGGTAGTGTATTATGAACATAGTGTCAAGTTTTCTACAACCGGATATTAACAAATTCCCATCTGCCACATAACCGCGGCCACGGCTTTCGAAAGATCAAACCCTGCAGGGGTGTCCCAACTTAGCCCATCACAAGATCACGATCTGCAGAGTCGGAACTCCAAGGTGGGAAGACCCGAGTATCTCGGAATCTCGTGCTCAAGATATTCTGACTAAGGTAAAACTAATCTGGCAAGACCTCCCGGCGTGCCGACACCCTGATAGTAGCCGCGCGTATCTCGTCTCAGGCCACAACCGGATAAGTCATCCTACAGGTTTTACCAGTCCTTGAGTTTCCTCGAGGTGGCCCCGCAGTCTGCTCAGTTTGGACCAACACTCATGTGAAGCACTGGCCCGGGTTGTTGATTAAGAAAAAGGGTTTATAACTCTCTATGCAAGTTTTAGTTATTAGGCAAATGTAAAACCAATGTTGGGCCTTGCTGGAAAAGCTTTAGCGCTAAGCGGGTTATCAAGGGGGGCCCATAAACCCCAACCGTGTTAGGGACGCAAAATTTAAGGAACATAACACCGGTTTAAACGGTTCCTAGGGAGGCATGAGTGGAACAAAACACCAAGCAAAGGCTTAGCCTTCCACCCATTGCCAAATATATAGATGATTTAGTTCAACAGATTATATATTGTGATATCCCAACAATAACTTCATCATGAAGCAATAATCTTCAAATCTTCTCCTGCAACTAACAATGCTATAAGAGGGGCTGAGGAAAGCTTACGTAGCCAATCAAAGGTTTGCTAGGTTGGGTGGTTAGAGAGTTTCATGGCAACAATAGGAGGCTGACAAACAGACATAGGCATCGAGGCAATAAGCTAAAGAGCGAGACATCTAGCATAGGCAAAGATAGTAGTGATATCTGGGTAAGGTCATCTTGCCTGTTGAATCCTCGGAGGTAACGTAACCTTCCTCCTCACACTCAACCTCAGTAGAAACCTCGTACTACGTATCGTCACCGGGCTCTACCCAAACGCAACAATGCAACACCGGAACAAAATCAATCAACATGCAGTGCTCAATCACATGATGCATGCACATGAAGCATATGAACATGGAAGAAATGATGCATGGCCTAGGGGTCACAAGAGTGCAATATCATCACATCCAACAAGATCAAACACAAGTATGAAACAAGCAAGGAACAACTTAACAAGTCTATGTAGTTTTTTCCAAACAAGCATGCATCATGTTTTAAAGAAGTTGGTTAACATGGCAAGGGTGCAACTAACACAACAGCAACATGCTAGCACATTTAAATGGGCTGGAATTAAATACAACAATATCAAGAAACTCCCATATTCATTTATTTGCATTTGGGTCAGATTTGAAAAACTTCCGTGATAGAGTTGTCAAACATGCTAAACAACAGCACCAAAATATTCTACACATTTTTCTACCCCAAATGCATATAAAGTTTGTTGAATTTGGAGTTGTAGATATTTAGTTATGATTTTTGCAAGTTTAAGCATATTTAAAACAAGTTTAAATTCAAACAACATTTTAAATATTTTTAAACATGGCAGCAAGTAGTATATTCATAAACTACATAAAATTCTAAGCACTTTTCATATATAACTCAACTTCATCTAAAACATAAATATGATGATATTAAATAAACAAGAAAAACAGAAAAGAAAAAGAAAAACAGAAAAGAGAATAAAACAATATAGGCGCCAGGGTCTAAAACGACCCAGGCTCAGCTAGGCACGCCCACTGACAATTGGGCCCGGCGAGGCTGAGCTGGCGAAGTGGGTGCGCGCGGGGGTGGAGATGGAGCTGTGACGCTGGCAGGTGGGGCCTACCTATCAGCCTCATGAGAAAAACAAAATTGGGCGAATACCACTGCGCCCGCGAGGGATCGAACCCACGCCCTTTCGCTGAATCTGATGGAGACAAACCACTGCGCTACTGAACTGAACTTGACAAATAGCAAGTAGTATAACTGAAGAATATGCAGCAACAGGCAGAACAGGGGAGGCACTGGCTGTAACACCCCAGATGTAACACCTTCCAATTATGTCAATATATGAAACTTTGACTTCATCAATTCCATTCTGGGTTCTTCTTTCATTTCGGGTTTCCTCGTTTTGTCGTGTGCGTGTGTGCATTTCATCCATGTCATGTTATCATGTGCATTGCATTGCATTTGTGTTGTCACTTGCACCCGGTCCCACTCGTCTCTTTCCGTTGTCCGTTTCGAGTTCCGACACTCACACACGTTCCCGTGGCACCCCCCAGTCCTTCTTTCGTGTGTGGCCGTGTAACGTTCCCAGAATGAGGTGAGACTTGTCGTGCGTTGTTGTTTTGGTACGTGTAGGCCGCCTGTCAAGTTTCATCGCGTTTGGAGTTCGTTTGGTACTCCAACGGTTAACCTAGTGGGCTAAAAGCACCTCTTCCTTTTGGCCCAAGACCCCCTCCACAACAGCCCACAAACCCAGCTCAACCACTCCCATCCTCTCGGTCGTCGGATCGTGATCGCGTGGCAGAAAACCGCTCCCCATATGGACCTTCCTAGCTCCCTATGCCTATAAATCAGTCCCCCACGTCCATTTTTTCGGGCAGAACCCTAGCTATCTCCTCCCCGCCGCCGCCGGACACGTCCAACCCGGCCGGACGTGTCCGACTTGCTCGGCTGCCGCCACGTGGCAGCGTCCTACTGGTCCGCCGGGCGCGCCCACTTCCCGCCGCCAGGGCCCGCCGCGGCCCGACTCCAGCCCGCCCCGGGCCGCCTCCCGGGCCGAAGCCACCGCGCCCTCGCGCCTTCTTCCCCGCAGTCGGCCGCGGAGCTCGCCGCCCGCCGCCACCGGTCCTTCCGCCGGCCATCGCCTTGGTTGCCGCCGCCGCCCTCATCGCCTTCGCCCAAGATCCCCGCCGTCTCCGCGTCTACGGCCGCTGCTGGGCCTACTCGTCGCCGGCATCGGTCGGGCCGCCGCCTCCCCGCACTCCGGCCGCCGTCCCCGTCCTTCTTCGGCGAGCCGCCGCCCCGCTCCGGCGAGCCGCCCCAGATCTGGATCCGGGTGGACGAGATCCACCCGTCCCGCCAACCAAACACCACCCCGCCTCCTCGGGATCTCCTCGTCCCGCACGCCTCCGTCCATGTTTGACTTTCGGGAGGTATAAAATCCACTAAGTCCCCAGATCTACTACATTTTGTTGCCTCCTTTGCATGGCTGTAACTTCGTGCTCGTAGATCCGCTTTGGGCGTGTAATATATCAAAATGATCGTGGTGATATGCTCTACATTTTGTTCCATTGTGGCATGCTTGTTTGAGTTCATCTAGATGCCCTAATCTTCATGCCGAGAGTGCATGTGGCTGTAACTAGTTGTCTGTGTAAATTATGTTGCCATGTTTGAGATGTGATAACTTTGTGCATGTTTTTCCAAATGGAGCATATGATATGTCAAAATGTTCATTGTGAAGTGCTCTACATGATGGTTGCTGTAGCATTCATGTTAGGTGTCATATTGCCATGTTAATCTCTGTTGCAAAAGTGCATGTGGTTGTTAACTGCTGAAACTTCTTATGAGATGCTGATTTGAAGTGCTCATTGCTATTGATGTGTTAGTCCTCACTAGATGACCAATTGCGCCAAATGGCGCAAAGACCCGTTTAAAACCATGTTTGTGTTGAAAATATTTGCATTTTTTCAATAATCTTATATTTGAGTACATTTGGTAAGAACTTATACCCCTTATTTATAAAGGAAATTAAATGTAAATATTTTCTTATAAGGTAATAATGTCACAAATTAGATCATCGATAGGTCAAGATAGTTGAGTCTACAATTAGGAACTCCAAGTAGCTGTAAACTTGCGTTGAAAAAAAGTAAACACAAGTGACACAATAAAATGTACTTAATACATGAACTCGTGAACATTGTGTACAAAAGAAGTTAATAGAAATAGTGGTCAATTACATCATATAATTTGGTTCTATACTCTTTTGTGTGTATATATATCCTGTATGCTACCCCTTTGTGATCAACTCTTTGTCCTTCGAATCAAATGGCACAACTACCGCCCCTTGTGGAAAAAGAAAGGACTATATAATACTCATAAATGTAAAAGGAAAACATCATGTGATGCATCTCAACCTGCGCAAAACAATGTAAAAACCATACATGCTATCTACACTCTCATCGTCTAGCAAAGCATAAGTAGTTGAGGGACCCTGTACAAAAGAATTGACAATTAGCAAGAAAGAAGCATGCCATCAACTGTCTAGACAACCATAAAACATGCAAAAGCCCCATCAGAATTAGCATTTGCCATCCAGTTTATGAGCTAAAGTTGAGCATTCACCGGTCGATAAAACATATTAAGCATCAGCTATGAAACAAACTCTATTTTCCTAATAAGACAACATAGATATGAAGTGGGCAAACTCTATTTTGCCATCCAGTTTATGAGCTAAAGTGGAAAGCCATGGTCACAAATGCATAAATAAACAATATGGAAAATTAGTTAAACAGATTCTGTTTTTTCCCTTGAAATACCTAAAGGAGCACGCTAATTCCACGTGTGCTTTGAAAAGAGTACAATGTATTACTTGTTTTAGTCGTGGGAAACACATTCTGCCTTATAACCTTTGATAATAAGATAGACATAGTTTTGAAAACTATGTGCATTTTTAGAAGCATGTGTATTTTGAAGTAATTTCCTGTGTGAGCAAAGATGCATAGTAAAAAATATATGGCCTTGTATATAAAAAAACAGAGAAGGAAAAGCAATCAAAAAGGAAAAAAATACAATGGAGCATAATAGAACCCTTGGAAGCATCTCAGGCGGAAGTAATAGGCCTGTGAAAGCAGTAGAAGACCAGCGTGCACCGCCTGCTCATAGGCGTGCATAAAACAACATTACACCGCGTTCCATGAGAAAGCCCTCAGTGGCACCCCCTCTGGGGCGGTGTGAAGACACTATCAAAGACCACTATCTTGCTCCCTCCATATGCTCTAGATGACCAGAGAGATAAAAGCGTTCCTAGTTTTCTTTTGCTCATCCTGCATTCTTGACCAAGCATCCTGCCACCAGGCCCAGAGAGCAAGATTAGTATGAGTGGCCTCGTTTCAGTGAATGTACATTGACAACATACAATTTTTGCAGTTGATATCTAACTAAGACATCTCTTCCCAAATTACCAAGATTAAAAAATTGTTCCGATGGTTAGCACAACAGACACCAGCCAACATAATGGTCGTTCTAAAATATTGTCATGCCCAAACATCAAATAAGCGACAACTAACAGTAATTGTTCAGGGCAAAAGACAACACAACATGTGAATTGCACACGATCCCTGTACTTTTATTTTGGTTGCAAGATTTTCACATTCGTACAAAATTCAGAAGTTTAGATACAGAAAAATTTATCAAAAGTGCAACAAAGTCACTTCAGGTGAATGATTAAATCAACGATTTTTTTCTTTTCTAATCAAACCATACAGTCTACACAAACTATTTGAGAAGCAATTGAATTAGAAATAGAAGACAGTGAGAAACAGAACAAAAACATACAACATGCAGGAACGTCCTGTGTCCGTCGACTCGTCGGTATTCTTCAGGTCCAGCAAATTAGCAGGATGGTTGCACGTATAAAACTACTTGAGCTGCTGGTTGCGCTCATATGGATCCGTCTCCAGCGAGCTTGCTCGTTGCCGGGGCTGCCATCGACCATGGCTGTAGGAGGTCACCGGGGTGGGTCTCTTCTCTATCAGATCTGAGACAAACAATACAAAATTACGAATCGCACTACAACATGCATTACTATCTTGCAAGGGCTTGATCGACTATAGTGTAGCCTCCTCATAAACAGCCAAACAGGCTCGACATGCACAACCCCAGAAAAACCTCGCCGCCATGGAGGCCCGTCCCGAGCTCGCCTCGCCTCGCCGCCATATATGCAGTCAAGATGAATGAATCAAAGAGAGGAGGTATTACATTGGGGATCAGATCTTCGCTGGAGTGAAGCGCATGCCTATGTCACAGTAGCATCTACTCTGATATAAATCAAGTTGGCATACCATTTAGAAGGGAGTGAAAAGACGTGCTTCAGCTACCCAGAGTTGGTGTTCAAATGAAATATCAAGTTAGATAATTTAATCCGACTCCTAGGTACTAAACATTTATACATCTTTGAGTCCAGGATATATCAGCATGTAAGAGAAAGACATTACACCTCATGACAATACACTTGTATTGAATAATCAACAGCAGGAAATCAACCTGACCAAAATAGGTAAATTATACAGCTAGTGTAGTAAACATAGATGTAATACCGGATATTGGCTGATGCAGAACCTATGCACAGAAGCCAATTCTTATGAGCAATTGCCCAAAGAGGAAAAAAAATACATCACTAATGTATTCGAGGATAATCTGTTAGAATTGTACCATCACAACTACAAAACATGTTAGGACATGGAAAGAGAGAAAATGCATGTGTCGTGAGAAGATATTCACAGGAGCTAAAATAGGAGTGCCGCCAAGCAGTCGTATTGACATTATTTTTATTTAACACTTGATGCTATGCTTTCTAGATTCTTGATAGAACTACACAAAGAAAGCTATTTATTTAATCAAGGGACTGTATATTCTCAAGTTGTGCATGTTCCCACCAATCCAAAATTAGTCAAACATTATGTGCACAGAGCTTGCCTCAAATATAAGTGTTTCTTAGCTGAAAAAGGTAGCATCATTAAAGAAGAGGTCGAGTTGAATGGTGAAGCTACTACCGCATCAAATCCAGGAAAGTAAAAGGCTACATTGACCATTGAATTTTTTTACAATCCTCTACCCCTATAGCCTGATCCACAATGAGTAACAAATGTTTGATGTGGAGAACAACTACTTATGCAGCCAGTTAGCAACGATGTAGCAGATAAACCTATACATGGTCAGATTCAATAAACAGGACTTGCAACTCAAAGGTCAAAATCACATGAGTAAATAAGTGAGTATATCTCACCTTTGTTTGAACAACCACCAATTTGGACTACGCTTCAGCCTGAATTAGCATCAACAAGTTGATGCATGCCTCTCTCAACTGTAAGCAAACTATTATAGGCACAAAGGTTGCAGCTGTAAGAGTTTGGGTAATTAAATGAATAATATACAATGCTAGATAAATGAAGGTAAAAGGTAAAGATCTCTAGCATGGCAATATTAGGGACCACACAGAAAGATGGATAAACTATTTAGGTCAAGATAACCAACTTCTGCGACAAACATCAAGCAAAGCTGCTTGATACATTTGGCCACTCCAAGAACACACACAAGAAGCAAGTAAATAAATGATTGCATCCAATAGAATAAGAGCACTAACATTGACTACTTCATGGAGTTAAATTGGGTTTACATTCAGAAAATAAGAACAATGCAAACACACTGTAATTATTTACAGGAATGTACCTAATTTTAAAGATGGGTTGTTATAAAAGTTACATAAATGATTGGTAAACAGCTATGAGAGAACATGAACTATCGATGTACAATATTATTTATCACTATGCATCACTTCTTTTATTCTTTCATTAGTTAGTAACCAGGCGATGATCAAGCATAAGTAAACAAATGGAGACTAAATAATGAAGTTCTTTGTTATCTACATTTAAAAATTTAACTGACTATATATAAAACATGTTGGGTGCAGAATGCAACATCAAGGGACAGAACAAAGGGACAAATGAAGGGAAGGTATTTGTTCTTACTTCTTCCAATTAAGTATGAGCTGGATCACCGCAGACACTCAAAATCAGAATCTAAAACATTAGGCATAACCAGAACGCTAGGATGCAACTGAGATTATGTTATTTCATCCATGCCAAATAATAGACGATCGAATCATAATTAAGTTTATCTAGCACATGGAGTAATCTTGAGATGACACAACTTATAGTGCTGAATGCCCAAAAATGTTAGTCCACAACACATGTGAAATAACAGTGAGTCACACATGCTTTCATATTGAAAATCGCTAGATCCTGAACATCCCTGATCCTGAGAACATAAAAAATTGCATGAAGATTTATTACTTCCTCAAGCAACATCAAACAATTCCATGCGTGCGCCACAAATCTATACCATGTCAAATCATGGTCTACTTTTCCAAATCTGGATCAACGCCTAAGCGAGCAAGATTAAATGTGGCTGAGAGAGAGGGAGGGAGGGACGCTGACCTTGTCGACCATGGTAGGGGGGGGGGGCACAGCGACTAACACAACATCACCTAGAAAAGTGGAAAAATTTGCAGGCATGGAAAGATGAGGAAAGGGGGAAGAAAAATAGGAAGAAGCCCACCTGTGCCGTAGTCTCCTCCTCAAACTGGGAGCATTCTCCTCCTGGCGACTTGTCCACGGCTCCCTTGACCCCTACGGTGGTGTGCTCCCGGACGGCTTTCTGCTCGGACGCCCGCCGGCGGGCGTCCACGACGGCCCTCCCCTTCCATGCAGATCCCTGATGCTCCTCCTACTTATCCCTCATCCGCCTCTCCTCAACCCCATGACGCGTCCGCCGCCTAGACCTCCGGCCTGGCTGCTCCACCCCCACCGTCGGCTTCTTGGCCCTCCCCTGCTCCTCTACCCCCGGTCTGAAGACCCGGCCATCCATGGGGGAGGCCCCCTGTCCGAGGACGAGGGCGAGGGGCGCCAGCGGGAAGGAGGAAGGAGGAGGAAGGGGGGGAGGGATGCGGCGGCCGGCGGCCATCTGTACGAGCAGGAAGGAGGGAGGGGTGTGGCGCCTATGGGGTCGAGCGAGGGAGGAAGGAGAGGTGTGGCGGCTAGGGTTGGTGTGTGTGTGGGCTCTGGCGCCGCAACCACGAGAAGAGGATTGGGAGCGGAGCGCGCGCTCGGGACTTATCTCTCCGCGCTGCTACAGTAACTCGAATAAGAGGAGACGTGGCTGGTGCCGCTAGTTGGGCGCACTAGCTCATCTTTTATATGTTCAATGCCACAGGTCAATATGTGTTAGTCCTCTTGCTCCTGCTGTAGCTTATTTATTTCTTGCTCTCAAGTTGCTATAAATTATACCTGTCAGGTTTTTATCAGCATGATCAATTTGGTGTAGCTTGTTGCTGTTGATCCATGCCTCCTATGGAGTTGGTCCCATGGAGTTGTTTGTTGTATGCTATGTCTACTACATGTCCATGATCTTTGCATGCTTTGTGGAGTTGATATGCATGTTGTTTTGTGCCTTCGAAGGCAGCATCGTGATGATGTTTTGCCTTCCCAGATTTTGACTAAGTCTGGATAAATTTATTGCAACTTGCCATGCTTGGTTAATTGTGTGCCAGTAGGTTTTTGGGTGTGTTCTAAGTTCATGATTGTTAAGTAACATGCCTACTTCATGTCCATGCCCTTTGTCTCCATGCTTGAGTGCTGTAGCATAATTATTTCTTGCTCCAAACATGCCATGTGGTTGTAATCTGCAGCTTTGTATGAATATTGTTTTGCTTGCCTTCTGCAAACCGTGTGTCCGTTTCCGGCGATCTTTATATCGATTTCAACCGAAATCTTCCCATCTATCCAGTGGCATGCTTGGTTTTCCAAGATGAGGCCTTCCCCATCATCTTCTCCTTAGGCTCAAGTGCTGCCACATGCATACGCACATCATACTTGCATCATTATGATTGTGCATTGCACCGTGTTTGATATTGTGCCATGTTGTGTTCTTGTGTTGAGTAGAGCCGGGAGCCGAGACCGAGAACGAGGTTCCTACCGAGGTTGAATGTGAGGAGCAAGGTTACGATCCCATCGACGACTCAATAGGCAAGATGACCTGACCCAGATATCATTACTATCTTTGCCTATTGCTAGATGTCTCGCTCTTTAGCTTATTGCCTCGATGCCCATGTTTGTTTGTCAGCCTCCTATTGTAGCCCTGAATCTCTCTAACCACCCAACCTAGCAAACCTTTGATTGGCTACGTAAGCTTCGCTCAGCCCCTCTTATAGCATTGCTAGTTGCAGGAGAAGATTTGAGGATTCTTGCTTCATGTTGAAGTTATTGTTGGGATATCACAATATATATATAATCTGTTAAACTAAATCATCTATATACTTGGCAATGGGTGGAAGGCTAAGCCTCTTGCTTGGTGTTTTGTTCCACTCATGCCACCCTAGGAACCGTTTAAACCGGTGTTATGTTCCTTGATTATGCGTCCCTAACACGGTTGGGGTTTATTGCCCCCCCTTGATAACCCTCTTAGCGCTAAAGCTTTTCCAGCAAGGCCCGACATTGGTTTTACATTTGCCTAACAACTAAAACTTGCATAGGGAGTTATAAACCCTTTTCTTAATCAACAACCCGGGCCAGTGCTCCACATGAGTGTTGGTCCAAATTGGGGGTTCTGTGGGGCCACCTCGGGGAAACTCAAGGGCTGGTAAAAACCTATAGAATCGCCCATCCGGTCGTGGCCTGAGACGAGATACGCGCGGCTACTATCAGGGTGTCAGCACGTCGGGAGGTCTTGCTGGATTAGTTTTACCTTAGTCGGTATATCTTGAGCACGGGATTCCGAGAATACTCGGGTTTTCCCACCTTGGAGTTGCGACTCCGCATATCGTGAGCTTTTGATGGGCTAAGTTGGGACACCCCTACAGGGTTTGATCTTTCGAAAGCCGTGCCCACAGTTATGTGGCAGATGGGAATTTTTTAATATCCGGTTGTAGAAAACTTGACACTATGTTCATAATACACTACCAGCGTGAGTAACCGTGACGGTCATTTTCCGAAGGGGTTCGGGAAGTGAACATGGTGGGGTTATGTTTGACGTGCTTAGATAGGATCACTTCGTGATCACTTTGACGCTCGTGGCACTTCTCTTCTCGCTCTAAACACGTAAGCTAGTGCTAGTGCAGCTGCAACCTTGTTCTTCAGCCTTGTTCCACACCCAAGGCTTAGATAGTTTTGCTACCCGGGAACGGTATTGCTGAGTCCTCCGTGGCTCACAGATTCTACAAAACACCAGATGCAGGTTCCATGGTGAACTACTGTCAGGACCGGTTTTTCAGTAAAATAATTACCGAAAGATCGACCTTTTATCGAATCAGCAAGGAAGAATACTTCTTGCTGATAGACAATTCCTTGATACAGAGCTCCAGGATACTGAATATTATACAAGGTTGAGCTGAGGTCACTCAACAATTTATTACAAGTACGCCAATATAGTACATAAAGGCGGATATGACACGATGGTAGGGTGGCATACTACTAACTCGTAATAAAAGAAAGGTGGTGGATATGTTACAGTGTAGCGGGTGGCGTGACTCCATTATCATACAGTTCATCGAGTGTTGGAGTGAGACCCGATGAATTTATTTGGTGGTTGGCGGAAGCGGTTATATAACAGTGATCAACTCCAGGATCGCAAGAGACTGACTGGGACTCCACTAGACGTCGGACTCGCTATCGAACTCTTCATCCATGAGGTCGCCTTCGTCCACATCTGGCCAAATCAACAAGCCAGGTGAGTACTTTGAATGTACTCGCAAGCCAGTTCAGACATAAGATATAATAAATGCAAACATGATGCATATGAGTATTCTAGCAAAATGCAACCGGATAATAACATTTCAGTGCTGCAAGTAAAAATAGAAGTCGGGCGGTAATCCTCCCGAAATCCTTAAGATAAATGAAAGAAGACCAAACGAGTGTCTGAGTGATGCCTCGTGAGGAAAATAAATAGAAACATGCCATAGTCAGATGTTTGAGCGACATCACATACAGGGATTATACTGAAAATAAATAACAAGAATGCCACAGTCGGAAGTCTGAGCGACATCACACAAAGGGCTTATAATGAAAATAAATAACAAGAATGCCACAGTCGGACGTCTGAGCGACATCACATAAAGGGCTTATAATGAAAATAAATAACAAGAATGCCACAGTCGGATGTCTGAGCGACATCACATAAAGGGCTTATAATGAAAGTGAATCACAAGAATGCCACAGTCGGACGTCTGAGCGACATCACATAAAGGGCTTATAATGAAAATAAATGACAAGAATGCCACAGTCTGACGTGTGAGCGACATCACATAAAGGGCTTATAATTAAAATAAATGACAAGAATGCCACAGTCGGATGTCTGAGCGACATCACATAAAGGGCTTATATAAACAAAAGTATAACGGTGAAATACTTCAGGAAGTCGATCAGTACAGATATAATTGGTTAGTTCATCTACCAAATGAACTTGACAAAAATCACCACTCTTGTTACTATCAAGAATTTGCTAGTGACGGTCACCGGGGTTGACACGAAGATTGACCATAGGCCATAAACATGGCTACTCAAATGATTTGACTCTGTAGAGCTTGTACTAATAAATCATAGCCAACGGATTCTACTAGCCACAGGGACTAGTTCCGTCTACGGTGTTTTAGCAGAAACCCAACTGACCATTACACACCCATTTCACATCCCGCTGCCCGGAATCACCCGTGACAACATTCACAGAAAACTTTAAGACGGGGAGGCTACAACCTCGAATAGCATGGGATCAAATTTATATATGCGCGCTCTAAGGGGTGCCCCCCTCTCGGTCCCAACCGGAAACACCCATGCCCCCTGATCGGATGACGGGCTTTAATCCAGGGCCATGGAACCCTCATCCCGGCCCCTCTACTTGGTGTGTACACGGAAAGTGGTTTGCAACTGACTAGACCGTAATCTTAACAGACGGCATATGACCGTACCATAAAGGAGATGAACGGGATCATGACTTGATCCATGTTGATACTAAGTTAACCATCTACTGGCATGCTCTAACAATACCAGTACACCACCCATCATGTCACCACATGATCGAGGTGGTTCAACCGTTATCATTCGGGGCTCACCCGAAGCTAGCTTGCATGAAATATAATCATCCACAAATGCTTATATGACCATGCTTATGAAAAGAACTACTCGAGCAAACATGCAACACACTCATCATATCAAAGGTTCAAACATGCTTGCCTGGTTCGGACTAGTCGGAGTCTAACTCGGTGAGGTTCGCGGCTCCGTCACGTCCTTCGGTATCTACGTATTCAAACAAAACAGATACTAACATAAATACCGTGCGTGAAAAGAAAACTAAACAGAAATATTTTCACATAAATATGACAAAAAACTAGACAGAAAACTAAAGAGGACAAAAAAAGAATCAACTCAAAATCATCTTTAGTTAAAAAGATAATAGAGTTTCTGTCCAGGGACTCATCTGCAAAGAAACAGAAAGTTTCCAGGGGCTAGAATAGAAAACAGAAAAGCGAACCGGTACGCAGTAAGCCAACTGAATACGAAGACGTACTTTGCCCGAAGGCGCTTTCCAGAAAAATGTTTCGGAGGGAAACGAGAGGCTGACGAGGGGGTCCCACTCGTCGGGTTTAAAAGCTGAAACAGAGCCGCGCCGGCGCCAGAACCTGCGGTGGTCGCCGGCGCCGATCCACCGCGAGGTAGGGGAAGGGAGTGGTACGTACAGCTTCCTGATGTTCTTCCGCGTCGGTGGGTGGTGAAGTTGAGCGCGGCGAGCCCCACGTCGACGGTGAGCCTGTCCTCGGCGGACGGCGGCTCGGGTGGTCGTGGGCCTCGTCGGAGAGAGCTTCTGGGGTCAAATTGGAGTGGGGTTAGACTCAGGTAGGTGCCAGGAGGTTACGTTCGAGCCCAGGGTGGTGGACGAGATCTCACCAGAGAGAACATTGCTGGAGCCCGAGGCGGACCGAGTTGGCCGGAGTTGAGGAAGAAGGGCCCCTCGAGGCTCTTCCAGAGGCTAGGCGTGGTCTAGAGAGGTGGTGGAGGTGCGCGGGCTCGAGAGTGAGCTCGTGGGCACTATATATAGCCAGCCCGAGGCGGTTGCCGTGAACGGGATAAGTTCGGCGAGTGATTACGGCGGTGCAGTGGCTGGACGGTCGGTTTAGGGGCTTGAGGATCGACTAGGAGGTCTACTGGTTCCATTCCAGTGCCTAACTTAGCAGGGGAGGGGCGATTACGGTCTGCCCTCGACGGAACGGCCGTGCGGCAGAGAGCGCGCCCTGTGCGCGCCAGGCCACGGCGACGGTGCTGCAGGCGTGCGCTGGCGGTGGAGAAGGCCATGCGGAGGTCTCGGGTGGCTTGGGCGGTGCCAAACGGCATTGTGCCGCAGGGTGCCCCCTGTCGGCCGCCACGGGAGGTTCTGCCGCCGCGGAAGACGCCGGCGTGGGCGGGCCAGGGCGCCACCGACGCCAAGAAGCAGCCAAGCAAGCGTGCGGCGCTCTGGATAAGAAGGAGGTGCAGTGAGCATCGTGCCAGGGTGGGCGCTGGTGAGATTGTCGAAGCTGACTGACGAAACTGACGAACTGCACTGTCGCCTGCAAAGTTCAGTTAACGTTTTCTGAAACTGATAGAAACAGTGGACGCCAGGTGTTTGATGAAATGATTTTGGCATGTGGAAAATATTGCTGGAGCTGATATTTGGTGGAGTGGCCTCTTGATGCATCTACAGGCTGCCTGAATTTTCATAGAATTTTTGGAAGAAGTAAAATATGAATTTCACCAAAATTTGCAAATCTTGTCCAAACTTGCAGTAGGTGAAATTTGAAAATTTTGAACTGTGGACCAGTGAAACAAGATGGATCTAGGTTGTAGGTACTAAGGACTATCCAGGGAAGTTAGTTTGGAATCAAATAACAAGGTGGACATGGTGGTTCCTTTGTAAATCACCAAGGTTCACTTTAATGGACAAAAATTGTTTTTGGAGTAAAATAAATAGAGGAAAAATTCCAATAAGGTTGAAACTCACTGGAATTAATGAGAGACTTGTCCTAAGGTGAAGAGGAGGTATTGGAGAGAAGTATTTCTGTTGGGTTTCATGGCAAGATGAAAGTTGGAGAGGAAGATAAGCCCAAGGTTAAACCTATGATGGTTAAATCAAGAAGGGAAAAGAATCAAACAAACCCCTATGAAAAACAACTTATGTTGAGCTAACACAAGAAGAATCCTTCAAGACAAAAAATCAAGCTTGAGAAGAACACACAAACTTTGGTCAGAAAAGAAATTAGAAGAGTTTTCAAGAGAAGATCAAACATCCCCCTTCAAAAGACTAAAAGTTTGGAAGAAAAACCAAACCAAAAAATTTGGAGTGTTACAACACGTACCCCCTTAGGAAAAATCTCGTCCCCGAGATTTCAGCTGATCCTCAAATAGGTGTGGGTGTTCTGTCCGAAGGAAATCTTCCCTTTCCCATGTTGCCTCATCCTCTGTGTGATTACTCCACTGAACCTTGAGAAATTTTATTGTCTTCTAACGGGTTCTCCTTTCAGACTCCTCCAATATTTTTATTGGGTGTTCCCGGTAGGTGAGATCTGGTTGCACATCGAGATTTTCATGTGACACATGCTTCTCTGGGTTGCTTACACAGTTCCGTAGTTGCGAAACATGGAACACGTTGTGGACGTCTGACAGTTCCTTGGGAAGGTCCAACTGGTAGGCCACTGTGCCTCTTCGTGCAACTATACGGAAGGGTCCGATAAATCGTGGTGCTAGTTTCCCTTTGACCTTGAATCTCTGTAGGCCCATCATAGGATATATACGTAGGTACACGTCTTCACTGGGTTCAAAACTTACTTCCCGATGCTTTTGATCATAGTAGCTCTTCTGTCGGCTTTGGGCTGTCTTGACTCGACCCCGTATTATTTTAACTTTTTCCTCAGTTTCTTTTAACATGTCTGGGCCGAAGATACGACTGTCCCCGGTTTCTGAGTAGTTTAATGGAGTACGGCATCTTCGTCCGTATAAGGCTTCGAAAGGTGCCATTTGCAGGCTGGCTTGGTAACTATTGTTGTATGCAAACTCGGCATATGGTAAGCTTGCCTCCCAACTGGTCCCATAGGTGAGGACACATGCCCTTAGCATATCTTCTAGTATTTGATTTACTCGTCCCGTTTGTCCTCCAGTCTGGGGGTGATAAGCGGTACTGAACATTAGTTGCATTCCGAGGGCTCGCTGCAACTGATCCCAAAATTTGGAGACGAACTGAGTGCCTTTGTCGGATATTATAGTCTTTGGAACTCCATGTAGGCATACTATACGGGCGAGGTAAAGCTTGGCAAGCTTTTGGGTGGTGTTGGTTGTCTTGACTGGAATGAAGTGTGCCACCTTAGTCAGTCTATCCGTGATGACCCATATGGCATCATTTCCGTGCTGTGACCGTGGCAGTCCAACAACAAAAATCCATCCCAATAGCGTCCCATTTCCACTCAGGTATCTTGTTTGGCTGTAACAGTCCTGCGGGTTTTTGGTGCTCGGCTTTTATGCGTTGACATGAATCACAGCATGCAATGTATGTGGCTATATATCTCTTCATACCGTGCCACCAAAATCTTTCCTGAATGTCCTTGTACATTTTAGTCCCTCCAGGGTGAATTGAGTACGGAGCGGTGTGGCTTTCTGCTAGAATTTGCTGTTTAAGGTCTTCGCTATTTGGTACGCAGAGCCTGTCTCCGAACCATAATATTCCCTAACCGTCTATGGTAAATTCTGAGGCCTTGCCCTGACTTACTTTTCTTTTTATTCCTTCAATGCTGGGGTGTCCATGCTGAGCCTTCTTTATTTGTTCTATTAGCATAGGCCGTATTTCCATATTTGACACTTCGCCTTCAGTGACCATCATTAAGTTGAGCTTGGCGAATTCTCGCTGAAATTCGGGTCTCAGGTTCTGTAGGCTGCCGTTGTCCGGGCTGGGGTTACGGCTGAGAGCATCTGCTACCACGTTTGCCTTTCCTGGGTGATAGTGGATGCCAACGTCATAATCTTTTACTAGCTCCAACCAGCGTCGTTGTCGTAAATTGAGTTCTGGTTGCGTGAAAATATATTTGAGTCTCTTATGGTCCGTATATATTTCACAACGATTCCCAAGCAAAAAGTGCCTCCACTCCTTGAGTGCATGAATGAATGCTGCCAATTCCAAATCGTGAGTAGGATAATTTTCTTCATGTTTCCGTAGTTGCCGGGAAGCGTAGGCGACTACTTTGCCTTCTTTCATTAGCACGCATCCGAGGCCTTTCCGGGATGCATCACAATATACTTAAAAACACTTGTGTATGTCTGGTACAACCAATACTGGGGCTGTTGTTAATTTCTTTTTGAGTTCCTGGAAGCTTTTCTCACATGCTTCTGTCCATACGAATTTCTTATCCTTCTTGAGTAACTGTGTCATTGGTTTGGGTATGGTGGAAAATCCTTCAATAAACCTCCGGTAATATCCAGCCATTCCGAGGAAACTTCGTATATCCGTTACATTGGCCGGTGACTTCCAACCAAGTACAGCCTTGACTTTTTCCGGGTCCATAGCAACTCCCTCTTGTGTCAATACGTGTCCTAGAAAACCAACTTGCCTTAACCAAAATTCACATTTGCTGAATTTGGCGTAGAGTTGATGTTTCCTTAATTCTCCCAGTACAATACGGAGATGTTCAACATGCTCTTCTGGTGTCTTTGAATATACCAAGATATCATCAATAAATACTACCACAAATTTGTCCATGAATTTCATAAACACTTTGTTCATGAGTTGAACGAAATATGCGGGGGCGTTGGTCAGTCCAAACGGCATTACTGTAAATTCATATAGTCCGTATCTGGAGGTGAATGCTGTTTTCGGGATATCTTCTGTCTGTACTTTTAATTGATGATGACCTGACCTTAAATCAACTTTTGAGAAAACCTTGGCTTGCGCGAGCTGGTCAAATAAATCATTTATCCGTGGCATCGGATATTTGTTCTTGATGGTGACCATGTTGAGCGCTCGGTTGTCTATACACAATCTCATAGTCGCATCCTTCTTTTTGGCAAATAATACCGGCGAACCCCAAGGTGAGGAGCTGGCCCGTATAAATCCTTTGTCCAGCAATTCCTTTATTTGTTTTTTTAGTTCAACCAATTCGGATGGCGCCATTCTGTATGGCTTCTTGTATATGGGGGTGGTTCCAGGTGCTAGTTCAATAATAAATTCTATTTCTCTGTCTGGTGGCATGCCTGGTAGTTCTTCGGGAAATACGTCCGGAAATTCACATACTACTGGAACTTTTCTTAACTCAGAAGTGTCTACCTTGTTTAATTTTGGTTGCCGCGATACTGGTCTTTCTTGAGCTGCGACTCTTATCATCTTTCCGTGATGATGAGTAAGAATCACAGTCCGGTTGAAGTAGTCGATAAATCCTTTGTTGGTGGTTAGCCAGTCCATACCCAGGATAACATCCAGTCCCATGTTTTCCAACACGATGAGGCTTGCGTGAAACTTTAACCCTTCAATTTCAATGGCTATACCTTGGCAGTAATTTTGAGTGATCTGCCTACTTCCGGGGGACTTGATGGTCATTAACTTTCCCAAGGGAAGCATCGAAAAACCATGTTGTAAAGCAAAACTCTTCGAAATGAACGAATGAGAAGCTCCAGAATCAAACAAAACCGTGGCAGGTATTGTGTTGACAGGGAACATACCGAGTACGATATCCGTGGCATCCTGTGCTTGCTCCTTGGTCACATGGTTCAGGTGGCCTTTCTTGTGATTGTTATTGGGGTTGAAGTTGTTACGCTTGGGCGCGGAATTGTTTCCGTTGCTGTTTGGCTTCGGTGACGAGTTTCTTGGCTTTCGGCACTGTTTAGCATAGTGTCGTTATTCTCCACAAGCGTAGCAAGTAACACCTGAGCGATAGGTGAAATCCTTGTCCCTTGCATGAATTTTTTTGCTTGGACGTGTGTTATTTGTCATGGATTTGTTCGCCCCGTCTTTCTGAAAATTTACCTTATTCCTGTTGTTGCGAGGGTGGTTGGTCTGATCCCTTTTCCGCTTGCGAATGTCTTCCAGACTGTGACATTCATTTTCCAACGTAATAGCCTTGTCCACCAGTGTCTTGAAATCTGGAAAAGTGTGTACGACTAACTGACATTTAACTGCTGGTGCCAGACCGTCCAGGAATTTTTCCATCTTCTTATTTTAAGTCATACGCTCTTCGTTGGCATAACGGGATAATTGAGTAAACTGGCTGTTGTACTCAGTTACTGTCATGCCCCTTTGCTTGAGGTCATCAAACTCTCTTTTCTTGATCTTCATAATGCTCTTAGGGATGTGCGCCCCACGAAAGCCTTCTTTGAAATCTTCCCAGGTGATATCATTTATGTTGGGGTGCATATGCAGAAAATTCTCCCACCATGACGCGGCTGCTCCAGTAAGATAATGCGGTGCGTAAAGTAAATTTTCACGGTCTGAGCATTGTGCCATAATTAATTTTCTTTCAATGTCTTGAAGCCAATCATCGGCCTCAAGAGGTCTGTCTGTGTGAGAAAATGTTGGCGGATGTGTCTTCTGAAATTCAGATAATTTTGAATGCTGCTGGTATGGCTCACGTTGATTTCCCATGTTAATGACATGGTTCATCATTTCCTGATGATGTTGCTGACTTTGCTCGTAAAGACGGCATACTTGAGAAAATGTTGTTTCGTTGCCATGCTGACTTGACCGCCCCTGCGTGAAATTGTTACCTGTCTGTGTGCCATAATTTTCCTCTGGCGGACTTGGCATGGAACGCGTCCAGGGACGAGTCATTTCTTACTCTGGGGTATTATTGCAAAAATGATGAGAAGAACTGGGCAGCAACAATAAACCAAGATTTGCAAAAGCAGCAAAACGCGAGCTCCAAAGATTTTCAAAATAAACTTGATTGCGCACGGAGAAGGACCGCTTAGTACATATCTCACACGCGAGTCGTAATTATACATACGCCACTCAGGATGCGCGTACACATTCCTGACATGTTATTTATGCTAGTGCACTCCTCCAAGTTCCTACATGATGCGCAAACAGACTACTCCCCACCAACCTATTTTACATATCACACATATCATACAAGCGAGCATAACGCGTCGCGGATAGACTCACTAGTCGGAGATGTTGAAGACTTCCCTCGGCCTGCCGAGGGTAAGGCCCACCGGTGATGGAGACTCAACTTCCTCCTCACTAATAGGCTCCAGGCGTGGAGTATGGGTATCAGGCGTTGATGCGGGTGCGGTAGGTGGTGCAGCTCTGACTAGGGTAGGAGCAATGACCTGGTCAAACTCCTCAGTGGTAGGCAGACGGCTAGCGGTGGCTAAGACGGAAGGTGCATAAGATGCGGAGGACGAGACAAAAGTCAGTGGTGGCGCAGTATGGAGTAGCTCCCTCCTGTTGGCGGAGCCACTCTGGACCAAGTCCATACGAGCAGCCACCAAGTTGTCCACAAGATTATCAAAGGCTGCCTCAAGGGCCTTGAGGTACTCAACCATTGATTCGATGGCTTCATCACGTTCCCCATTTGCGCAAGCAAACGCATAGTGGCACGTGTAGGGCACGTGGCATGGGAGGTAACGGTAGCGACGAGTCTTCATTGAAGGAAGAATATCTAGGAGACGAGCTATCGCCTCACGGGGAGCCATTTGCATGGCATGCCTCTCCGTAGGCATGGCCCTGCCCACAAATCGGAGGCGGCGCGCTTCAGAACGCCCCCCCCCTTGAAGTGCACCACAGCCTGGTGCATCGACACGCTGTCGTTGAGCTTGTGACGGTAGAGTGTAAACTCTGGACGGGTTGATGGCCCGATCGTGACCTTGGTGATGGCGAAGAGGAGCTTGACAAACCCCTCAGGAATGTTGGCGAACACTTGTGCATCGCAGTCGCCGCTGGCCATCTACATAAGTAGACAAAAATTCCGAATAGTCAAGTCATAAATTTATGACGACTAACAGAAAATTGCTACAAATGCAAAAATGCTGAATAACAATTATTACGCTAATAACCGATTAGCGATCGCACCTAGTGGCTTCCTACAGTCAGCCTGGCTCTGATGCCAAGGTTGTCAGGACCGGTTTTTCAGTAAAATAATTACCGAAAGATCGACCTTTTATCGAACCAGCAAGGAAGAATACTTCTTGCTGATAGACAATTCCTTGATACAGAGTTCCAGGATACTGAATATTATACAAGGTTGAGCTGAGGTCGCTCAACAATTTATTACAAGTACGCCAATATAGTACATAAAGGCGGATATGACAAGATGGTAGGGTGGCATACTACTAACTCGTAATAAAAGAAAGGTGGTGGATATGTCACAGTGTAGCGGGTGGCGTGACTCCATTATCATAAAGTTCATCGAGTGTCGGAGTGAGAACCGATGAATTTATTTGGTGGTTCGCGGAAGCGGTTATATAACAGTGATCAATTCCAGGATCGCAAGAGACTGACTGGGACTCCACTAGACGTTAGACTCGCTATCGAACTCTTCATCCATGAGGTCGCCTTCGTCCACATCTGGCCAAATCAACAAGCCAGGTGAGTACTTTGAATGTACTCGCAAGACAGTTCGGACATAAGATATAATAAATGCAAACATGATGCATATGAGTATTCTAGCAAAATGCAACCGGATAATAATATTTCAGTGCTGCAAGTAAAAATAGAAGTTGGGCGGTAATCCTCCCGAAATCCTTAAGATAAATGAAAGAAGACCAAACGAGTGTCTGAGTGACGCCTCGTGAGGAAAATAAATAGAAACATGCCATAGTCGGATGTCTGAGCGACATCACATACAGGGATTATACTGAAAATAAATAATAAGAATGCCACAGTCGGACGTCTGAGCGACATCACATAAAGGGTTATACTGAAAATAAATAACAAGAATGCCACAGTCGGACGTCTGAGCGACATCACATAAAGGGCTTATAATGAAAATAAATAACAAGAATGCCACAGTCGGATGTCTGAGCGACATCACATAAATGGCTTATAATGAAAGTGAATCACAAGAATGCTACAGTCGGACGTCTGAGCGACATCACATAAAGGGCTTATAATGAAAATAAATGACAAGAATGCCACAGTCGGACATCTGAGCGACATCACATAAAGGGCTTATAATGAAAATAAATGACAAGAATGCCACAGTCGGACGTCTGAGCGACATCACATAAAGGGCTTATATAAACAAAAGTATAACGGTGAAATACTTCAGGAAGTCGATCAGTACGGATATAATTGGTTAGTTCATCTACCAAATGAACTTGACAAAAATCACCACTCTTGTTACTATCAAGAATTTGCTAGTGACGGTCACCGGGGTTGACACGAAGATTGACCCTAGGCCACAAACATGGCTACTCAAAAGATTTGACTCTGCAGAGCTTGTACTAATAAATCATAGCCAACGGATTCTACTAGCCACAGGGGCTAGTTCCGTCTACGGTGTTTTAGCAGAAACCCAACTGACCAGTACACACCCATTTCACATCCTGCTGTCCAGAATCACCCGTGACAATATTCACGAAAAACTTTAAGACGGGGAGGCTACAACCTCGAATAGCATGGGATCAAATTCATATATGCAGGCTCTAAGGGGTGCCCCCCTCTCGGTCCCAACTGGAAACACCCATGCCCCTGACCAAATGACAGACTGTAATCCAGGGCCATGGAACCCTCATCCCGGCCCCTCTACTTGGTGTGTACACGGAAAGTGGTTTGCAACCGACTAGACCGTAATCTTAACAGACGGCATATGACCGTACCATAAAGGAGATGAAAGGGATTATGACTTGATCCATGTTGATACTAAGTTAACCATCTACTGGCATGCTCTAACAAGACCAGTACACCACCCATCATGTCACCACATGATCGAGGTGGTTCAACCGTTATCATTCGGGGCTCACCCGAAGCTAGCTTGCATGAAATATAATCATCCACAAATGCTTATATGACCATGCTTATGAAAAGAACTACTCGAGCAAACATGCAACACACTCATCATATCAAAGGTTCAAACATGCTTGCCTGGTTCGGAGTAGTCGGAGTCTAACTCGGTGAGGTTCGTGGCTCCGTCACGTCCTTCGGTATCTACGTATTCAAACAAAACGGATACTAACATAAATACCGCGCGTGCAAAGAAAGTTGCTCCAAATATTCTCACATAAATATGACAAAAAACTAGACAGAAAACTAAAGAGGACAGAAAAAGAATCAACTCAAAATCATCTTTAGTTAAAAAGATAATAGAGTTTCTGTCCAGAGACTCATCTGCAAAGAAACGGAAAGTTTCCTGGGGCTAGAATAGAAAACAGAAAAGCGAACCGGTACGCAGTATGCCAACTGAATACGAAGACCTACTTTGCCCGAAGGCGCTTTCCAGAAAAACATTTCGGAGGGAAACGAGAGGCTGACGAGGGGGTCCCACTCGTCGGGTTTAAAAGCTGAAACAGAGCCGCGCCGGCGCCAGAAGGTTACGTTCGAGCCCAGGGCGGTGGAGGGTTCTCACCAGAGAGAACGGTGCTGGAGCCCGAGGTGGACGAAGTTGGCCGGAGTTGAGGAAGAAGGGCCCCTCGAGGCTCTTCCAGAGGCTAGGCGTGGTCTAGACAGGTGGTGGAAGTGCGCGGGCTCGAGAGTGAGCTCGGGGGCACTATATATAGCCGGCCCGAGGCGGTTGCCGTGAACGGGATAAGTCCGGCGAGTGATTACGGCAGTGCAATGGCTGGACGGTGGGTTTAGGGGCTTGTGCATCGACTAGGAGGTGTACTGGTTCCATTCCAGTGCCTAACCCAGCAGGGGAGGGGCGATTACGGTCTGCCCTTGACGGAACGACAGTGCGGCACGTCGGCGGCAGAGAGCGCGCCGTGTGCGCGCCAGGCCACGGCGACGGTGCTGCAGGCGTGCGCTGGCGGTGGAGAAGGCCATGCGGAGCTCTTGGATGGCTTGGGCGGTGCCAAACGGCATTGTGCCGCAGGGTGCCCCCTGTCGACTGCCACGGGAGGTTCTACCGCCGCGGAAGACGCCGTCGTGGGCGGGCCAGGGCGCCACCGACGCCAACAAGAAGCCAAGCAAGCGTGCGGAGCTTTCGATAAGAAGGAGGTGCAGTGAGCATCGCGCCAGGGTGGGCACTGGTGAGAATGTCGAAGCTGACTGACGAAACTGACGAACTGCACTGTCGCCTGCAAAGTTCAGTTAACGTTTTCTGAAACTGACAGAAACAGTGCACGCCAGGTGTTTGATGAAATGATTTTGGCATGTGGAAAATATTGCTGGAGCTGATATTTGGTGGAGTGGCCTCTTGATGCATCTAGAGGCTGCCTGAATTTTCACAGAATTTTTGGAAGAAGTAAAATATGAATTTCACCAAAATTTGCAAATTTGGTCCAAACTTGCAGCAGGTGAAATTTGAAAATTTTGAACTGTGGACCAGTGAAACAAGATGGATCTAGGTTGTAGGTACTAAGGACTATCCAGGGAAGTTAGTTTGGAATAAAATAACAAGGTGGACATGGTGGTTCCTTTGTAAATCACCAAGGTTCACTTTAATGGACAGAAATTGTTTTTGGAGTAAAATAAATAGAGGAAAAATTCCAATAAGGTTGAAACTCACTGGAATTAATAGAGACTTGTCCTAAGGTGAATAGGAGGTATTGGAGAGAAGTATTTCTGTTGGGTGTCATGGCAAGATGAAAGTTGGAGAGGAAGATAAGCCCAAGGTTAAACCTATGATGGTTAAATCAAGAAGGGAAAAGAATCAAACAAACCCCTATGAAAAACAACTTGTGTTGAGCTAACACAAGAAGAATCCTTCAAGACCAAAAATCAAGCTTGAGAAGAACACACAAACTTTGGTCAGAAAAGAAATTAGAAGGGTTTTCAAGAGAAGATCAAACATCCCCCTTCAAAAGACCAAAAGTTTGGAAGAAAAACCAAACCAAAAAAATTTGGAGTGTTACAACACCTACCCCCTTAGGAAAAATCTCGTCCCCGAGATTTCAGCTGATCCTCAAATAGGTGTGGGTGTTCTGTCCGAAGGAAATCTTCCCTTTCCCATGTTGCCTCATCCTCTGTGTGATTACTCCACTGAACCTTGAGAAATTTTATTGTCTTCTGACGGGTTCTCCTTTCAGCTTATATATTTCAATCAATGGCTAATAGTTGTCATCTCATTCAGGATGGCTCCTAAAAGGGTTCCCAACGCTAACCCGGAGGGTGAAGAAGTTCCTGATCGTCCTCCTTCCCCTCCTCCTCCGTCTGAGGGCTAGAGAACAATTATGCAAGCGACAAACCAGAACACCCAGATGCTTATGCAAATGATGCAAAACTTTCAAGCCAACCAAGCAAATCAAGGTGTTCATGGGAACCAAGGCCAAGGCAATCTGTTCAATCAACCTCACTTTGCTACTCTCAACCAATTCCTGGCAAACCAACCGAAAGCGTTCAGTTACTGTGTGGATCCGCTAGATGCTGAAGACTGGATAATAGACATAAAAAAGCATTTCGAGTGTAGTAATGTGAGACCTGAGGATTATGTCAAGTTTGCCGCCTTACAACTCAAGGACCAAGCCGCTGATTGGTGGCAACAGTACAAAGATTCCAGAGAGGGACGTGAAACCTCGTGGACTGACTTCTGCAAGGATTTCCGCTCTCACCACATTCCAACTAGTGTCATCGAAGGCATGCGTGAGCAATTCCGCAACCTGAAGCAAGGCACCATGTCCGTTATCAATACAATGTCAAGTTCCAGAACCTTGCCCGCTATGCCAAGCAAGACATCCCAGATTCCAAGAGCAAGATTTATCAGTTCCGTGGTGGTCTGAAGGATGAAGTCCAGCTAGCTCTCACCTTGTTCGAGCCGGATGAATTTGATCAATTCTATAACATGGCCCTTAAGCAAGAGGCAGCCCAGCTCAAGGTTGAATCTTCCAAAAAGAGGATCAGATATGCTGTCAACTCCTCCTCTTCTTCCCAAGTGGTCGCAAAGCAGCAGAAGTTTTGGCTTCCACCTCCTCTAGTGCTCCGCCCTCCCAACAACAACAACAACAAGCACTCTGGTGGCCGTGGTTTCTCCCACCCACCCAACCCAAGCAATCAGTCCAAGAATCACTTTCAAGATTCGAAGTCAAGTGCTCCTTATCACCATCCTTTCTCAGAAGTGGTTTGCAACAAGTGCACACAGAAGGGTCATTATGCTAACAAGTGTCCCAACCCAAGGCGCCTTCCGCCTCCTCCACCTGTCAGCACTGCTATTGTCAAACACAACCCCAAGGTTGCAAGAGTGAATCTGATGAATGCAGCTCAAGCAGATAATTCTTCAGATGTGATACTTGGTAACCTTCCAGTCAACCTTAAGCCTGCTAAAGTTTTGTTTGATTCTGGTGCATCACATTCTTTCATGTCATGTCCATTTGCATCCAAGCATCATGTGAACACAGTGGCTTTACCAAGGCAATTAGCAATTACTTCTCCGGCGAAACAGATGCATTCCAGCTTGTATGCTCCGAATATATCTATTTATATGGGTGATTACCGCTTTCTGGTTTCTCCGGTTATTCTCGGCAACTCCGACATTGATCTTATTCTTGGGATGGATTGGCTCTCCAAGCATGATGCAAACATTGATTGTGCAAATAAGGAAGTCAAGCTTACTCATCCTGACGAAGACGTGATTATCTTCGCCTCTCGAGATAACACAATCAGGCTATTCTCTCTCAATGACAAGGGCGATAATAATGCCATCTCTCAGATTCCGGTGGTCAATGAATATGAAGATGTTTTCCCTGAAGAGCTTCCAGGCACGCCTCCGCATCGTCAAGTTGAATTCGTCATTGAACTCGAGCCCGGTACCGAGCCAGCATGCTGGCGTCCGTACAAGCTTTCCCCTGATGAGTTGAAGGAGCTAAAGAAACAACTTGATGAGCAAGAGCGTATGGGTCTAATCAGGTCTAGCACTTCTCCTTGGGGCTGTGGTGTTCTATTTGTCAAGAAGAAGGATGGCACGGAGCGCCTTTGCGTTGATTATCGGCCATTGAACAAGAAGACAATAAAGAACAAGTATTCGCTCCCCAATATCAATGAATTGTTCAAGCAGCTCAAAGGAGCAAAGGTGTTCTCAAAGCTTGATCTCCGGATGGGTTACCACCAGATTCGTATCCGTGAAGAGGATATTCACAAGACCGCATTCAGAACAAGCTACGGCTCCTATGAATACATGGTCATGTGTTTTGGCCTCGCAAATGCTCCACCCACCTTCTCGAGGATGATGCACTTCATATTCAACCCCTACACCAATGAATTTGTTCTCGTCTATCTGGATGACATCTTGGTATTCTCCAAGAATGAAGAAGACCATGCCAAGCACCTCCGTTTGGTCCTGGACAGGCTCCGTGAGCACAAGTTCTATGCGAAGTTCTCCAAGTGTGAATTCTGGCTGGATAAGGTCTTATATCTTGGCCATATCATCTCTGCTTAGCGTATTTCTGTCAACCCCGAGAAAGTTGAAGCTATTGTCAACTCGGAACCCCCGCAGAACGTCAAGCAACTCCGCAGTTTCCTTGGTCTCCCTAGCTATTGCAGAAGGTTTGTTGAGAACTTCTCCAAGATTGCCAAGCCTCTCTCAAACTTGCTGTAGAAGAATGTCAAGTACAACTGGACTCCTGATTGTGATGTGACATTCAAAACACTCAAAGAGAAGCTCATTTCTGCTCCGGTTCTTACTCCTCCGGATGAGTCCAAGCCCTATGAAGTCTTATGTGATGCTTCTTTACAGGGACTTGGTGGTGTTCTCATGCAAGACAAGAGATTGTGGCATACACTTCTCGTCAATTGAAACCAAATGAGAAGAACTACCTCACGCATGATCTCGAGCTAGCAGCAGAGGTACATGCCTTGATCACATGGAGACACCTTCTGTTGGGCAGAAAAGTGGACATCTTCACCGATCACAAGAGCTTGAAGTACATCTTCACACAGCCGAACCTCAACCTTCGCCAGACTCGTTGGGTTGAGATGATCCAAGAGTATGATCCAAGCATTGAGTACACACCTGGCCAGGCCAATGGCATCGCAGATGCCTTGAGCAGAAAGGCATATTGCAACAGTCTCCTTCCCAAACCGTTCCAGCCTGAACTTTGTGAATCTTTCAGGAAGCTCAACCTCCAAGTTGTTCCGCAAGGCTTTCTTGCAAACCTTCAAGTTGCTCCTACCTTGGAAGATCAGATCCGTGAGGCCCAACTAAGTGATGCTATGGTGCAGAAAGTGAAACATGGTATTGCTAAGGGTACTCCCAAGTGCAAGTGCTATCGCGTTGATGAGAAAGACACCTTGTTCTTTGAGGATAGAATTGTGGTTCCCAAGGGTGATCTCAGGAAGCTCATAATGAACAAAGCACATGACTCCCTCCTCTCGATTCATCCCGGAAGTTCTAAGATGTACCAAGACCTCAAGCAATCTTACTGGTGGACTCTCATGAAAAGGGAGATTGCCCAATTCGTGAATGAATGTGATGTCTGCAGAAGAGTGAAGGCAGAGCATCAACGTCCAGCCGGTCTCCTCCAACCTCTTCCTATTCCCGAGTGGAAATTCGACCACATTGAAATGGATTTCGTCACTGGGTTTCCTAAGTCCAAGAAGGGGAATGATGCTATCTTTCTTGTGGTTCACAAGCTAACCAAAGTAGCTCACTTCCTTCCTGTCAAAGAATCCATCAACGCAGCTTAGTTGGCAGAGTTGTACACTTCCAGAATTGTTTCGTTGCATGTCATTCCTCAAGTTATCTCCTCAGACCATGGAAGTTTGTTCACATCCAAGTTCTGGGACTCCTTTCAGTCAACCATGGGCACTAAGATTCATTTCAGCACTGCGTTTCACCCTCAGACTAGTGGTCAAGTCGAAAGAGTGAACCAGATCCTCAAAGACATGATGAGAGCTTGTATCATCTCTTTTGGCATGAAGTGGGAAGATTGTCTTCCATTTGCCGAGTTCTCTTACAACAAAAGTTTCCAAGCAAGTGCCGGCAAAGCTCCTTTTGAAATCCTCTATGGCAGAAAGTGCCGTACCCCTCTCAACTGGTCCGAGACTGGTGAACGTCAACTTCTTGGCAATGACTTGATCTCAGAAGCCGAAGAAATGTGCAAAGTCATACGTGAGAATCTCAAAGCCGCTCAATCGCGTCTAAAGATTTACTATGATGGCAAGCATCGTGATTTGGCTTTCGACATTGGGGATCATGTCTATCTCCGTGTTTCTCCTATGAAAGGAACCCAAAGATTCGGTATCAAAGGAAAGCTTGCTCCTAGATACGTGGGCCCTTTCAAGATTCTTGGCAAAAGAGGCGACCTAGCCTATCAACTTGAGCTCCCCTCCAACTTTGCAAATGTTCACGATGTGTTTCACGTGTCTCAACTCCGCAAGTGCTTCAAGACACCTGAACGCACCATTCTGTTCGAGGAGATTGATCTTCAATAAGACTTCTCCTATCGTGAGCACCCTATTGCTATTCTTGAGGAAACTAAGCGCAAAACCCGCAACAAGTCAATCAAGTTCTTGAAAGTTAAGTGGTCACACCATACCGACCGAGAAGCTACGTGGGAACGAGAAGATCACCTTCATTCCGAGTACTCTTCCTTCTTCCAGTCCTAGATCTCGGGACGAGATCTTTTTGTAGTAGAGGAGAGTTTGTAACACCCCAGATGTAACACCTTCCAATTATGGCAATATATGAAACTTTGACTCCATCAATTCCATTCTGGGCTCTTCTTTCATTTCGGGTTTCTTCGTTTTGTCGTGTGCGTGTGTGCATTTCATCCATGTCATGTGATCATGTGCATTGCATTGCATTTGTGTTGTCACTTGCACCCGGTCCCACTTGTCTCTTTCTGTTGTCCGTTTCGAGTTCCGACACTCACACACGTGCCCGTGGCACCCCCGAGTCCTTCTTTCGTGTGTGTGGCAATGTAACGTTCCCGGAATGAGGTGAAACTTGTCGTGCGTTGTTGTTTTGGTACGTGTAGGTCGCCTGTCAAGTTTCATCGCGTTTGGAGTTCGTTTGGTACTCGAACAGTTAACCTAGTGGGCTAAAAGCACCTCTTCCTTTTGGCCCAAGACCCCCTCCACAACAGCCCACAAACCCAGCTCAACCACTCCCATCCTCTCGGTCGTCGGATCGTGATCGCGTGGCCGATAACCGCTCCCCATTTGGACCTTCCTAGCTCCCTATGCCTATAAATCAGTCCGCCACGTCCATTTTTTCGGGCAAAACCCTAGCTATCTCCTCCCCGCCGCTGCCGGACACGTCCAACCCGGCCGGACGTGTCCGACTTGCTCCATCGCCGCCACATGGCAGCGCCCTACTGGTCCACCGGGCGTGCCCACTTCCCTGCCACCATGGCCCGCCGCGGCCCGACTCGGGCCCGCCCCGGGCAGCCTCCCGGGCCGAAGCCACCGCGCGCCCCCGTGCCTTCTTCCCCGCCGCCGGCCGCGGAGCTCGCCGCCCGCCGCCGCCGGTCCTTCCGCCGGCCATCGCCTCGGTCGCCGCCGCCGGCCATCGCCTCGGCCGCCGCTGCCCTCATCACCTTCGCCCAAGATCCCCGCCGCCTCCGCGTCTACGGCCGCCGCCGGGCCTCCTCGTCGCCGGCACCGGCCGGGCCGCCGCCTCCCTGCACTCCAGTCGCCGTCCCCGTCCTTCTCCGGCGAGTTGCCGCCCCGCTCCGGCAAGCCGCCCCAGATCTGGATCCGGGTGGACGAGATCCACCCGTCCCGCCAACCAAACACCACCCCGCCTCCCCGGGATCTCCTCGTCCCGCACGCCTCCATCCACGTTTGACTTTTGGGAGGTATAAAATCCACTATGTCCCGAGATCTGCTACATTTTGTTGCCTCCTTTGCATGGCTGTAACTTCGTGCTCGTAGATCCGTTTTGGGCGTGTAATATATCAAAATGATCGTGGTGATATGCTCTACATTTTGTTCTATTGTGGCATGCTTGTTTGAGTTCATCTAGATGCCCTAATCTTCGTGGCAAGAGTGCATATGGCTGTAACTAGTTGTCTGTGTAAATTTTGTTGCCATGTTTGAGATGTGATAACTTTGTGCATGTTTTTCCAAGTGGAGCATATGATATGTCAAAATGTTCATTGTGAAGTGCTCTACATGATGGTTGCTCTAGCATTCATGTTAGGTGTCATATTTCCATGTTAATCTCTGTTGCAAATATGCATGTGGCTGTTAAGTGCTGAAACTTGTTATGAGATGCTGATTTGAAGTGCTCATTGCTATTGATGTGTTAGTCCTCATGTCACATGTCGATATGTTCTAGAAGCACAATCATATGGTCTTTGATGTGGTGCAAACCACTTTCCATGATGTGCCTTGAGGTGACTTAAACAAGCTTGTAAGCATGCCATGCCAATGTTGCTATTTTATACTTAGTGAAAAAACTGCTAAGTCTGAAAATCTGTTAACCTGATGCTATGTTTGCTTGATGCCTCACTCAAATCCATGCTTGTTTTGGAGTGGCCAATGGTCATATCTTGTTGTACATCTTCTGCTGTATGCATCCATGCCCTTACATGCACATTTGGCCTGCTGTAGTTTATTTATTTCTTGCTCTCAAGTTGCTATAAATTATACCTGTCAGGTTTTTATCAGCATGATCAATTTGGTGTAGCTTGTTGCTATTGATCCATGCCTCCTATGGAGTTGTTTTCTGTATGCTATGTCTACTATATGTCCATGATCTTTATATGCTTAGTGGAGTTGATATGCATGTTGTTTTGTGCCTCCGAAGGCAGCATCGTGATGATGTTTTGCCTTCCCAGATTTTGACTAAGTCTGGATAATTTTATTGCAACTTGCCATGCTTGGTTAATTGTGTTCCAGTAGGTTTTTGGGTGTGTTCTACGTTCATGATTGTTAAGTAACATGTCTACTTCATGTCCATGCCCTTTGTCTGCATGCTTGAGTGTTGTAGCATAATTATTACGTGCTCCAAACATGCCATGTGGCTGTAATCTGCAGCTTTGTGTGAATATTGTTTTGCTTGCCTTTTGCAAACCGTGTGTCCGTTTCCGGCGATCTTTATATCGATTTCAACCAAAATCTTCCCCTCTATCCAGTGGAATGCTTGGTTTTCCAAGATGAGGCCTTCCCCATCACATTCTCCTTAGGATCAAGTGCTTCCACATGCATAAGCACATCATACTTGCATCACGTTGATTGTGCATTGCACCGTGTTCGATATTGTGCCATGTTGTGTTCTTGTGTTAAGTAGAGCCGGGAGCCGAGACCGAGAATAAGGTTCCTACCGAGGTTGAGTGTGAGGAGCAAGGTTACGATCCCATCGACGACTCAACAGGCAAGATGACCTGACCCAGATATCATTACTATCTTTGCCTATTGCTAGATGTCTCGCTCTTTAGCTTATTGCCTCAATGCCCATGTTTGTTTGTCAGCCTCCAATTTAGCCCTGAATTTCTCTAACCAGTCAACCTAGCAAACCTTTTATTGGCTACGTAAGCTGTGCTCATCCCCTCTTATAGCATTGTTAGTTGCAGGAGAAGATTTGAAGATTCTTGCTTCATGTTGAAGTTATTGTTGGGACATCACAATATATATATAATCTGTTAAACTAAATCATCTATATACTTGGCAATGGGTGGAAGGCTAAGCCTCTTGCTTGGTGTTTTGTTCCACTCATGCCACCCTAGGAACCATTTAAACCGGTGTTATGTTCCTTGATTATGCGTCCCTAACACGGTTGGGGTTTATGGGCCCCCCTCGATAACCTGCTTAGCGCTAACGCTTTTCCAGCAAGGCCCGACATTGGTTTTACATTTGCCTAACAACTAAACCTTGAATAGGGAGTTATAAACCCTTTTCTTAATCAACAACCTGGGCCAGTGCTCCACATGAGTGTTGGTCCAAACTGGGGGTTCTGCGGGGCCACCTCGGGGAAACTCAAGGGCTGGGAAAAACCTGTAGAATCGCCCATCCGGTTGTTGCCTGAGACGAGATACGCGCGGCTACTATCAGGGTGTCGGCATGCCGGGAGGTCTTGCTGGATTAGTTTTACCTTAGTCGGTATATCTTGAGCACGGGATTCCGAGAATACTCGGGTCTTCCCACCATGGAGTTGCGATTCCGTAGATCGTGAGCTTGTGATGGGCTAAGTTGGGACACCCCTACAGGGTTTGATCTTTCGAAAGCCGTGCCCGCAGTTATGTGGCAGATGGGAATTTGTTAATATCCGGTGGTAGAAAACTTGACACTATGTTCATAATACACTACCAGCGTGAGTAACCGTGACGGTCATTTTCCGAAGGGGTTCGGGAAGTGAACACGGTGGGGTTATGTTTGACGTGCTTAGATAGGATCACTTCGTGATCACTTTGACGCTCGTGGTACTTCTCTTCTCGCTCTAAACACGTAAGCTAGTGCTAGTGCAGCTGCAGCCTTGTTCCACACCCAAGGCTTAGATAGTTTTGCTACCTGGGAACGGGATTGCTGAGTCCTCCGAGGCTCACAGATTCTACACAACACCAGATGCATGTACCATGGTGAACTACACATGATATGGGACAGAGCTGTACTGGGAGTTTGATGAAGAACGTGGGTGATACTACGTGTCTTATCCCGACGATCAGTAGTGGCTTCTACTAGGGGCGATCAGACCTTGTGTTATTTATTTATGGTATCTTTCATTTGGATCTTCGTCCATAGACGGACTGTGATGTTATTTGGATGGTGATTGCTTATGTAATGTATTGGGAGACGTGGCGAGTGTAAGCCAACTACTCTTTTGCAATTTCATCCCTCTTTTACATGAGTCGTGCAATGATACCATACTTGAGATCATTCTACTATGAGCTTATACCTTTAAGTCGTGCCTCGACATGTGGGAGGTATAATCTCACACTGGGCATTACACTGGCCCTCGTCGGAGCTGCTCGTCGGAGCCACTCTGGCGACCAAACGACACGGCGAAGGGGTGCAAGAGGCTCCTGGAGGAGTTCCGCATCCAACCCGCACACTAGCAGCACCTACGGGGCACTACAGCACCGGCGGCGCGCAACTACAGCACGGCGGCAACGGAGCGACGGCGAGGCGAAGCAAGGCCTTAGGCGGTACGACGACTGCATAGGGAGATCCTACGCATCTAGGCGGAGCGAACGGGCAGCATAGCACGACCTAGCGGGGTCGAAACACTCGCTGGCGACGAGGTCCGACGGCGATGCGATCGGGCGCTCGGCGAACTAGGGCCTAGAGTACCTGCAGAAAGGGGAAAAGGGCTCGGGGGGAGAGAGGAGCTCACCATGAGCATAGCGGAGTGCTCGGCTGGCCCAGTCGTGGACGGAGTCGACAACGGCGGCTCTCGAACACCTACGGCTACCGGAGAGGAAGAAGAGGAGGAAGCGCTCGACGAGGAGGCGATCGGGTCCTCGTAGTCGACGTAGAGGAAGAAGACGACGTCATGGAAGCAGACGGACAGCTTTGGCGAGTCGGAGGACGACGCGGGGCTCGCCGGCGACGAGGGGCTGCTCTAAGATGCGCTCGGGTGTCGATGGGGGCGGCGGATCTGGAGGATCTCGGCTCTCCAAACGGCGAGAGGGGGGAGAGGAAACCTAGAGAGGAGTGGAGGACAAGGTTTGGGTTTAAAAGGAGGGCTCGGCGCACGGGGCCTCGACGTCCGTGAATTCATGGCGCGACGGTGAGCACGGGCGCTGCTCTGCCTTTCTGACGGAGGAAGACGGCGACGTGGCCCTGTGCCACAGACATGTGGGACCGGGGGGAGGCCACGACGCGACTGCCAGCGATGTTGGTTGGGCCTGTGGTGGAGAGTTGGGTTGAGCTGCGGGAAAATAAGAGATGGGCCTGCGGGGAAAGAGAGAGGAAGGAGGAGGCCCAGGTGCACTGTGCTGGGTGCTGCCTCTTTTCTTTTTCCTTTTATTTCCTCAGGCAAAAAAGAAAAGAAAACACAGAATAAAATAGGAAGAGTTAGGGTAAAAGAAAAATATCCCCATGCTCAGTGAATTATGCCCTATTTAAATAAATTGACTTGGACATTTTTAGAGGCAGAAAAATAAAAGGAATTTGAATATGGTTCAAACTCTTGATATTTTAAAACCCAACCAAATCATATTCAGTTAGGTTGATATTTGGTGGAGAGGTTGTTCACATGGTACAAGATTTAAAGGAGGAGAAAGAACCACTAAGACACTTGGCTAGGTGGCTTGCACAAAAGAGCAAAGAAAAGGCCAGAAGAAAAGAAAGAAGAAGAAGAAGAAGAAGAAGAAGAGGGAGAGGGGGTAGGGTTTAGCTAGGCTTTGCTAGAACCCACACACAACAACATCACAAGGCCTCATACTTACACCACAATAAGTAAACTAGAATGCCATGATGATATGATGATGAGCAATGCAATGATGCAAAATAATAAAAGATATGGCAATGCAAATAAAATAAATGACAAGAACCCCCAAGGATAATGACAAGGATCAAAAGAGGAAGCTTTACTGCCATTATTGGAAAGTGTTACATCTGGGGCATTACAAACTCTCCTACACTACAAAAATATCTCATCCCGAGATCTAGGACTAGAAGAAGAAAGGATACTCGGAATGAAGGTGATCTTCTCGTTCCCACACAGCTTCTCGGTCGGTATGGTGTGACCACTTAACTTTCAAGAACTTGATTGACTTGTTGCGGGTTTTACGCTCAGTTTCCTCAAGAATAGCAACAGGGTGCTCACGATAAGACAAGTCTTGTTGAAGATCAATCTCCTCGAACAAAATGGTGCGCTCAGGTGTCTTGAAGCACTTGCGGAGTTGAGACACGTGAAACACATCATGAACATTTGCAAAGTTGGAGGGGAGCTCAAGTTGATAGGCTAGATCGCCTCTTTTGTCAAGAATCTTGAAAGGGCCCACGTATCTAGGAGCAAGCTTTCCTTTGATACCGAATCTTTGGGTTCCTTTCATAGGAGAAACACGGAGATAGACATGATCCCCAATGTTGAAAGCCAAATCACGATGCTTTCCATCATAGTAACTCTTTTGACGCGATTGAGCGGCTTTGAGATTCTCACGTATGACTTTGCACATTTCTTCAGCTTCTGAGATCAAGTCATTGCCAATAAGTTGACGTTCACCAGTCTCGGACCAGTTGAGAGGGGTACGACACTTTCTGCCATAGAGGATTTCAAAAGGAGCTTTGCCGGCACTTGCTTGAAAGTTGTTGTTGTAAGAGAACTAGGCAAACGGGAGACAATCTTCCCACTTCATGCCAAAAGAGATGACACAAGCTCTGAGCATGTCTTCGAGGATCTCGTTCACTCTTTCGACTTGACCACTAGTCTGAGGGTGAAACACAGTGCTGAAACGAATCTTAGTGCCCATGGCTGACTGAAAGGAGTCCCAGAACTTGGATGTGAACAAACTTCCACGGTCTAAGGAGATGACTTGAGGAATGCCATGCAACGAAACAATTCTGGAAGTGTACAACTCTGCCAACTGAGCTGCGTTGATGGACTCTTTGACGGGAAGGAAGTGAGCTACTTTGGTTAGCTTGTCAATGACTACAAAGATAACATAATTCCCTTTCTTGGAGTTAGGAAAGCCAGTGACGAAATCCATTTCAATGTGGTCGAATTTCCACTCGGGAATAGGTAGAGGTTGGAGGAGACCGGCTGGACGTTGATGCTCTGCCTTCACTCTTCTGCAGACATCACATTCATTAACGAATTGGGCAATCTCCCTTTTCATGCGAGTCCACCAGTAAGATTGCTTGAGGTCTTGGTACATCTTGGAACTTCCGGGATGAATCAAGAGGAGGGAGTCATGTGCTTCGTTCATTATGAGCTTTCTGAGATCACCCTTGGGAACCACAATTCTGTCCTCAAAGAACAAGGTGTCTTTCTCATCAACACGATAGCACTTGTATTTGGGAGTACCCTTAGCAATACCATGTTTCACTTTCTGCACCATAGCATCACTTAGTTGGGCCTCATAGATCTGATCTTCCAAGGTAGGAGCAACTTGAAGGTTTGCAAGAAAGCCTTGCGGAACAGCTTGGAGGTTGAGCTTCCTGAATGATTCACAAAGCTCGGGCTGAAACGGTTTGAGAAGGAGACTTTTGCAATATGCCTTTCTGCTCAAGGCATCTGCAATGACATTTGCCTTGCCAGGTGTGTACTCAATGCTTGGATCATACTCTTGGATCATCTCAACCCAACGAGTCTGGCGAAGGTTCGGGTTAGGCTGTGTGAAGATGTACTTCAAGCTCTTGTGATCGGTGAAGATGTCCAATTTTCCTGCCCAACAGAAGGTGTCTCCACGTGATCAAGGCATGTACTACTGCTGCTAGCTCGAGATCATGTGTTGGGTAATTCTTCTCATTTGGTTTCAACTGACGAGAAGTGTATGCCACAATCTTCTTGTCTTGCATGAGAACACCTCCAAGTCCTTGTATAGAAGCATCACAAAATACTTCATAGGGCTTGGACTCATCCGGAGGAGTAAGAACCGGAGCAGAAATGAGCTTCTCTTTGAGTGTTTTGAATGCCACATCACAATCAGGAGTCCAGGAGTACTTGACATTCTTCTGCAACAGGTTTGAGAGAGGCTAGGCAATCTTGGAGAAGTTCTCAACGAACCTTCTGCAATAGCTAGCAAAACCAAGGAAGCTTCGGAGTTGCTTGAAGTTCTGCGGGGGTTCCCAGTTGACAATAGCTTCAACTTTCTTGGGGTTGACAGAAATACCCTTAGTAGAGATGATATGGCCAAGATATAAGACCTTATCCAGCCAGAATTCACACTTGGAGAACTTCTCATAGAACTTGTGTTCACGGAGCCTGTCCAGAACCAAACGAAGGTGCTTGGCATGGTCTTCTTCTTTCTTGGAGAATACCAAGATGTCATCCAGATAGACAAGAACAAATTCATTGGTGTAGGGGTTGAATATGAAGTGCATCATCCTCGACAAAGTGGGTGGAGCATTTGCGAGGCCAAAAGACATGACCGTGTATTCATAAGAGCCAAAACTCGTTCTGAATGCGGTCTTGGGAATATCTTCTTCACGGATACGGATCTGGTGATAACCCATCCGGAGATCGAGCTTTGAGAACACCTTTGCTCCTTTGAGCTGCTCGAACAATTCATTGATATTGGGGAGTGGATACTTGTTCTTTATTGTCTTCTTGTTCAATGGCCGGAAATCAACGCAAAGGTGTTCCGTGCCATCCTTATTCTTGAAAAAAAGAACACCACAGCCCCAAGGAGAAGTGCTAGGCCTGATTAGACCCATATGCTCTTGCTCATCGAGTTGTTTGTTCAGCTCCTTCAACTCATGAGGAGAAAGCTTGTACGGACGCCGACATGCTGGCTCGGTACCGGGCTCGAGTTCAATGACGAATTCAACTTGACGATGCGGAGGCATGCCTGGAAGCTCTTCAGGGAAAACATCTTCATACTCATTGACCACCGAAATCTGAGAGATGGCATTAATCTCGCCCTTGTCATTGAGAGAGAATAGCCTGATTGTGTTATCTCGACAGGCGAAGATAATCACATCTACGTCAGGATGAGTAAGCTTGACTTCCTTATTTGCACAATCAATGTTAGCATCATGCTTGGAAAGTCAATCCATCCCAAGAATAAGATCAATGTCGGAGTTACCGAGAATAACCGGAGAAACCAGAAAGCGGTAATCGCCCATGTGAATAGATACATCCGGAGCCATCAAATTAGAAGTCATGTTTTTGCCTGGAGAAATAATTTGCAACTTCTTATCCAAAAATTCCGAAGTGAAAATATGCTTGGTAAAGAATGGTCTTGACATGAAGCAAAGTGATGCACCAGAATTAAACAATACTTTTGCAGGAATAGAGTTAGCTGAGAGGTTACCAAGTATCACATCTGAAGAATTCTCTGCTTGAGCTGCATTCATCAGATTCACTCTTGCTTGCTTGGGATTGTGCTTGACAATAGCAGTGCTGACAGGTGGAGGAGGCGGAAGGCACCTTGGGTTTGGACACTTGTTAGCATAGTGACCCTTCTGAGTGCACTTGTTGCAAACCACTTCTGAGAGAGGATGGTGATAAGGACCACTTGACTTCGAAGCTTGAAAGTGATTCTTGGACTGATTGCTTGGGTTGGGTGGGTGGGAGAAACCACGGCCACCTGAGTGCTTGTTGTTGTTGTTGTTGTTGTTGTTGGGAGGGCGGAGCACTGGAGGAGGCGGAAGCCAGAACTTCTGCTGCTTTGCGACCACTTGGGAAGAAGAGGAGGAGTTGATAGCATCTCTGATCCTCTTTTTGGAAGCTTCAACCGTGAGCTGGGCTGCCTCTTGCTTAAGGGCCATGTTATAGAATTGATCAAATTCATCCGGCTCGAACAAGGTGAGAGCTAGTTGGAGTTCATCCTTCAGACCACCACGGAACTGATAAATCTTGCTCTTAGCATCTGGGATGTTTTGCTTGGCATAGCGGGCAAGGTTCTGGAACTTGACATTGTATTGATAGACGGACATGGTGCCTTGCTTCAGGTTGCGGAATTGCTCACGCATGCCTTCGGTGACACTAGTTGGAATGTGGTGAGAGCGGAAATCCTTGCAGAAGTCAGTCCATGAGATTTCACGTCCACCTCTGGAATCTTTGTATTGTTGCCACCAATCAGCGGCTTGGTCCTTGAGTTGGAAGGCGGCAAACTTGACATAATCCTCATGTCTCACGTTACTGCATTCAAAGTGCTTCTTGATGTCTGTTATCCAGTTTTCAGCATCTAGCGGATCCACACAGTAACTGAAAGACTTCGGTTGGTTTTCCAGGAATTGGTTGAGAGTTGAAAAGTGAGGTTGATTGAACAGATTGCCTTGGCCTTGGTTCCCATGACCACCTTGATTTGCTTGGTTGGCTAGAATGTTCTGCATCATTTGCATAAGCATGTGGGTGTTCTGGCTGGTCGCTTGCATAATTGCTCTCCAGGCCTCAGACGGAGGAGGAGGGGAAGGAGGACGATTAGGAACTTCTTCACTCTCTGGGTTAGCATTGGGAACCTTCTTAGGAGCCATCCTGAATGAGATGACAACTATTAGCCATTGATTGAAATATATAAGTTGAATCAATGGCTAGTACTTGCAACATAAGTCTTCACAAGAACATTCGAACAAAATGAACGAAGGTAATCCATAGTTCAATGGTACAACAATCTTCTCGAGAAGCCACTTGGGAGAACAAAAGATAAATAAAAAACAACAAGGAGCAGATAGAAAAAATACAAGATAGAAGCTTCGTTCGACATGTTCGTGCTGAAAGCTCATGGAACGTGTTACAAAAGGGTTTTGCAATCCCCGGATCAGCATAGCCAATGACCCTTTAAGATGCAACTCCCGATCGGAACAAACGCCCATAAAACCACTTCACTCAATGTAGAACCCCGAACTCCATATCATGCATTCGTTGGAAGAATGCCTACGAAATACTAGATGAACCAACCTATTAATTTCCGAAAGTTTTCGGTTATGCAATCGGGTGTTGGGGATACAGGGGAAGCACCGCGCACTCAACTCTAATCCTACATCCAGCTGTATCCATCCTTCAACACATAACCAGTTATTTCAGGAAACCGTTTACCTCGGACCTTCGAAAAGCATCTGCTATACAAGCTATGGCAATACTCCCGAACTACCTCCCTAGTACTGGGTGATGTCGGGGTTATCTTGCCACCAACCGCATAGAAGAGTTTTCGATGTCGGCCATCTTAAGTATTCCAGAACTGATGCGATAGATTTGTGACGACAACACCTCGGAGCTCAACTCCCCGGGACACTGCCACAACCCCTAAATGACAGGAGGAATCGAGAACAATGTTCTCGTCACAAAGACATCGGAACAATCCAAACAATACTCGCGTGATCCTAAAAAATAGTGAATTTTTGAGAGTAGAAGAGATAGAGTAATCGTCACGAGTCCTCACCAGAGTGATAAAGGGATGAGGAGTAAAAGAAATCCTACTCTCCGATATATATATATATATATATATATATATATATATATATAT
>LR738711.1:144625499-144695368 GCA_902687465.1 Secale cereale
AAAGACATCGGAACAATCCAAACAATACTCGCGTGATCCTAAAAAATAGTGAATTTTTGAGAGTAGAAGAGATAGAGTAATCGTCACGAGTCCTCACCAGAGTGATAAAGGGATGAGGAGTAAAAGAAATCCTACTCTCCGATATATATATATATATATATATATATATATATATATATATATATATATATATATATATATATATATATATATATATATATATATATATATATATATATATATATATATAGGACTCAAAACATTTTCATGTGTGCGCCTAGACTCAACCGTCAACGATTCGATCAATCAGTGGGGGCTCCTAGGTTGGAGAAGGCTATGAATACCAACTTGTAATGCCCAGTATGAGACTATACCTCCTACATTTCGAGGCATGACTTAAAGGCATAATCTCATACTAGAATGATCTCAAGTATGGTATCTTTGCATGACTCATGTAAAAGAGGGATGAAATTGTAAAAGAGTAGTTGGCTTACACTCGCCACGTCACACAATGCATTACATAAACATTCATCATCCAAATAACATCAGAGTCCGACTACGGACAAAGATCCAAATCAAAGATACTATAAATAAAGCAATACACGGTCCCGATCATCCTAGTAAGAGCCCTAATTATCCTCTGGGTAAGACACGTAGTATCGCCCATGTTCTTCATCGAACTCCCAGTACAACTCTGAACCACCAGTTGTGTAGTTCTCAACGGTACCTGCATCTGGTGGGGTGTAGAATCTGTGAGCCACTGAGGACTCAGCAATCCCGATCCCGAGTAGCAATACTATCAAAGCCTTGGGTGTGGTAAAGGCTTAAACAAGGTTTGCAGCATCACTAGCACTAGCTTACGTGTTTAGAGCGAGAAGATAAAGTGCCAACGATCGTCAAAGTGATCACGAAGTGATCCTAACTAAGCACCCCACCGTGTTCACTTCCCGAACCCGTTCGGGAAGTGACCGTCACAGTTACTCACGCTGGTAGTGTATTATGAACATAGTGTCAAGTTTTCTACAACCGGATATTAACAAATTCCCATCTGCCACATAACCGCGGGAACGGCTTTTGAAAGATCAAACCCTACAGGGGTGTCCCTACTTAGCCCATCACAAGCTCACGATCTACGGTGTCGCAACTCCAAGGTGGGAAGACCCGAGTATTTTCGGAATCCCGTGCTCAAGATATTCTGGCTAAGGTAAAACTAATCCAGCAAGACCTCCCGGCGTGCCGACACCCTGATAGTAGCCGCGCGTATCTCGTCTCATGCCACAACCGGATAAGTCATCCTACAGGTTTTTACCAGCCCTTGAGTTTCCTCGAGGTGGCCCCGCAGTCTGCTCAGTTTGGACCAACACTCATGTGGAGCACTGGCCCGGGTTGTTGATTAAGAAAAAGGGTTTATAACTCCCTATGAAAGTTTTAGTTATTAGGCAAATGTAAAACCAATGTTGGTCCTTGCTGGAAAAGCTTTAGCGCTAAGCGGGTTATCAAGGGGGGCCCATAAACCCCAAACGTGTTAGGGACACAAAATTGAAGGAACATAACACCGGTTTAAACGGTTCCTAGGGAGGCATGAGTGGAACAAAACACCAAGCAAAGGCTTAGCCTTCCACCCATTGCCAAATATATAGATGATTTAGTTTAACTGATTATATATTGTGATATCCCAAAAATAACTTCATCATGAAGCAAGAATCTTCAAATCTTCTCCTGCAACTAATAGTGCTATAAGAGGGGCTGAGCGAAGCTTACGTAGCCAATCAAAGGTTTGCTAGGTTGGGTGGTTAGAGAGTTTCATGGCAACAATAGGAGGCTGACAAACAGACATAGGCATCGAGGCAATAAGCTAAAGAGCGAGACATCTAGCATAGGCAAAGATAGTAGTGATATCTGGGTAAGGTCATCTTGCTTGTTGAATCCTCGGAGCGAATGTAACCTTGCTTCTCACACTCAACCTCGATAGAAACCTCATACTTCGTATCGTCACCGGGCTCTAACCAAACACAACAATGCAACAACGGAACAAAATCAATCAACATGCAGTGCTCAATCACATGATGCATGCACATGAAGCATATGAACATGGAAGAAATGATGCATGGCCTAGGGGTCACAAGAGTGCAATATCATCACATCCAACAAGATCAAACACAAGTATGAAAAAAGCAAGGAACAACTTAACAAGTCTATGTAGTTTTTCCAAACAAGCATGCATCATGTTTTAAAGAAGTTGGTTAACATGGCAAGGGTGCAACTAACACAACAGAAAACATGCTAGCACATTTAAATGGGCTGGAATTAAATACAACAATATCCAGAAACTCCCATATTCATTTATATCCATTTGGGACAGATTTTAAAAACTTCTGTGACAGAGTTGTCAAACATGCTAAACAACAGCAGCAAAATATTCTACACATTTTTCTACCCCAAATGCATATAAAGTTTGTTAAATTTGGAGTTGTAGATATTTAGTTATGATTTTTGCAAGTTTAAGCATATTTAAAACAAGTTTAAATTCAAACAACATTTTAAATGTTGCTAAACATGGCAGCAAGTAGCATATTCATAAACTACATAAAATTCTAAGCACTTTTCATATATAACTCAACTTCATCTGAAACATAAATATGCAGATATTAAATAAACAAGAAAAATAGAAAAGAAAAAGAAAAACAGAAAATAAAATAAAACAATATAGGTGCCAGGGTCTAAAACGATCCAGGCTCAGCTAGCCACGCCCACTGACAAGGGGGGCTGGCGGGGCTGAGCTGGCGAAGTGGGTGCGCGCGGGGGTGGAGATGGAGCTGTGAGGCTGGCAGGTGGGGCCTACCTGTCAGCCTCAGGAGAAAAACAAAAATGTGCGAATACAATTGCGCCCGCGAGGGATCAAACCCACGCACTTTCGCTGAATCTGACGGAGACAAACCACTGCGCTACTGAACTGAACTTGATAGATAGCAGGTAGTATAACTAAAGAATATGCAGCAACAAGCAGAATAGGGGAGGCACTGGCCCTCGTTGGAGCTGCTTGTCGGAGCCGCTCCGGCAACCAAACGGCACAACGGAGGGGTGCGAGAGGCTCCTGGAGGAGTTCCGCATCCAACCCACACACTGGCAGCACCTATGGGGCACTACAGCACCGGCGGCGAGCAACTACAGCACGGTGGCGACGGAGCGGCGGCGAGGCGAAGGAAGGTCCTAGGCGGCACGACGACTGCATAGGGAGATCCTATGCATCTAGGCGGAGCGAACGGGCATCATAGCACGACCTAGCGGGGTTGGAACACTCGCCGGCGACGAGGTCCGACGGCGACGCGATCGAGCGCTCGGCGAACTAGGGCCTAGAGTACGCGCAAAAAGGGGAAAAGGGCTCGGGGACATAGAGGAGCTCACCACGAGCACGGCGGAGTGCTCGGCTGGCCCAGTTGTGGACGGGGTCGACGACGGCGGTTCTGGAACACCTACGGCTGCCGGAGAGGAAGAAGAGGAGGAAGCGCTCGACGAGGAGGCGATCGGGTCCTCGTAGTCGACGTAGAGGAAGAATATGCCGTTGTGGAAGCAGACGGACAGTTTTGGCGAGGCGCAGGACGACGCGGGGCTCGCCGACGACGAGGGGCTGCTCTCAGATCCGCTCGGGTGTTGATGGGGGCGGCGGATCTGGAGGATCTCGGCTCTCCAAACGGCGAGAGGGGGGAGAGGAAACCTAGAGAGGAGTGGAGGACAAGGTTTGGGTTTAAAAGGAGGGCTCGGCGCACGGGGCCTCGATGTCCGTGAATTCACGGCGCAACGGTGAGCGTGGGCGCTGCTCTACTTTTCTGACAGAGGAAGACAGCGACGTGGCCCTGTGAGCGCGAGCGCTGCAATGCACAGGACAACCGCCTTGAGCCGAACCCGTGGAACGTTGCCAGGCTCTGACGATTTTATGGATAGTTCGGTAGCAATTTTTTCCTCCTTATAAGTTAGGTCTTCTCTTTTATTTTCTATTTTTTCTCCTTTTCTTTATTCATTTTTTGGCAAGTATTCGGCTCGCCCGAAGTGCCATAGGATAAATACATCTTCAAATGTACCTACCGCAAATATACCCGGGGGCTTCTTTAACGAAGCCCATTACCAATAAAGCTTATTGGTCAAAATGTCGCCTGTTTTTTACAGTCCATCCTTGCCATTATATGCACCAATATGCCTTAAGTTCTGGCCAAGCTGGGTTGCCTGGCTCCTATGCTTACCCCTACATTCCTGATTGTTCGGCTAGGGTGTAAAGGGAGCACCTCTGCGATTGTTACAACCAGGTAATCCGGATATGTACCTCAGACTGGGTGAAGCCGAAAGCTATTGCTCTTAAGGGAATAATCGGTCGACGGATACATGACATATCGCATTCTAAAGCGTATTTTGAAACTACCATAGGACATGTCATCCTACAATCCTTTTCATAGGATTAAAAGCCTAGGCTCACATTTGTATGCACGCCGACCCAGGGAAAGGAACCCTCAACGGCTCTGGAAGATGTTTCTTACGTTAAACAGTAATATAACATAACTCCCCGAACACAGTTTGTCTTTTCAAGCAGTTATGACCGGATAGCCTGGTTTCCGAACATATCACGTGTTCACCACAGATATAGTATTCGGAAGCACCTAGGCCTTTGGGTTTATGGAGGTTAAGGCAGATGGTCGGCCATGACAACCTTTTTTATAAATTTGGCCGGAGATAAGTTTGATGGTGAGAATACATTAATACATAGAATCAAACGACTACTCATTTTCTATTCCCTCTATAAGGCTGTCTAGCTTATAGTCCTGTTGGGAAAGCTTGGCACCTATCTCTACTTGGTCATACACCAAATGCGGAGGAATTTCTTGTCCATCGGACCCTCGAGGTCCCACGCGGGCCATATGATTTGGATCAAGATGAGTGTAGCGCGTCTTCACCATGGCCCAGGCTTCTCGAGCACCCATGCGGCATGCTGATTGATACGTCTCCATCGTATCTATATTTTTTGATTGTTCCATGCCAATATTCTACAACTGATACTATTTTTTGGGACTAACATATTGATCCAGTGCCTAGTGCCAGTTCCTGTTTGTTGCATGTTTTTTGTATCGCAGAATATCCATATCAAACGAGTCCAAACGGAGTAAAAACGGACGTAGGTTTTTTTTGGAATATATGTGAATTTTGGGAAGCGGAACCAACATGAGACGATGCCCGAGTGGGCCACGAGGCAGGGGGGCGCGCCCACCAGGGGCAGGCGCGCCCTGGGCCCCCGTGGCCACACCGTAAGGCGGTTGATGCCCTTCTTGTTCCGCAAGAAAGCTAATATCCGGATAAAAATCGTGTCAAACAATCAGCCCAATCGGAGTTACGGATCTCCGGGAACATAAGAAACAGTGATGGGCCAGAATCTGGGAACACAGAACCAGAGAGAGATACAGAGATAGATCCAATATCAGAGGGGCTCTCGCCCCTCCGCCGCCATGGAGGCCATGGACCAGACGGGAAACCCTTCTCCCACGTAGGGAGAAGGTCAAGGAAGAAGAAGAAGGAGGGGGGCTCTCTCCCCCTTGCTTCCGGTGGCACCGGAGTGCCACCGGGGCCATCATCGTGTGACGGCGATCTACACCAACACCTCCATCATCTTCACCAACATCCCCATCACCTTCCCCCATCTATCTACAGCGGTCCACTCTCCCGCAACCCGCTGTACCCTCTACTTGAACATGGTGCTTTATGCTTCATATTATTATCCAATGATGTGTTGCCATCCTATGATGTCTGAGTAGATTATCGTTGTCCTATCCGTGATTGGTGAATTGCTATGATATATTTAAATAGCTTGTGGTTATGTTGCTGTCCTTTGGTGCCCATCATATGAGCGCGCACGTGGATCACACCATAGGGTTAGTTGTATGTTGATAGGACTATGTATTGGAGGGCAAGAGTGACAGAAGCTTCAACCTAGCATAGAAATTGATGCATACAGGATTGAAGGGGGACCAATATATCTTAATGCTATGGTTGGGATTTACTTTAATGAACATTAATAGTTGCGGATGCTTGCTAATAGTTCAATCATAAGTTCATAGAATTCCAAGTAAGGGATGACATGCTAGCAGTGGCCTCTCCCGCATAAAACTTGCTATCGGTCTAGTAACTTAGTCAATTGCTTAGGGGCAATTTCGCAAATCCTACCACCACTTTTCCACACTCGCTATATTAATTTTATTGTTTCTTTATCTTAACATCCCCTAGTTTATATTTACGTGCTCTTTATATTCTTGCAAACCTATCCAAAAACACCTACAAAGTACTTCTAGTTTCATACTTGTTCTAGGTAAAGTAAACGTCAAGCGTGCGTAGAGTTGTATCGGTGGTCGATATAACTTGAGGGAATACTTGTTCTACCTTTAGCTCCTCGTTGGGTTCGACACTCTTACTTATCGGAAGAGGCTACAACTGATCCCCTACACTTGTGGGTTATCAAGACCTTTTTCTGGCGCCGTTGCCTGGGAGCAATAGCGTGGGGTGAATATTCTTGTGTGTGCTTGTTTGCTTTATCACTAAGTAGATTTTATTTGTTGTTCTGAAGTTGTTCTTTGTCTTTAGTTATGGATATGGAACACGAAATACCAAAAACATTAGGTGTACTTGCTACTCATGGAGATGGGGAACCTCCTAAAACCCTCGATGCCCAGTATGTGAAAGATATTATGTATTACTTTGATAATCCTGAGAAAACCCCATTCAACTATATAATGGGAGTAACGTTGGATCAACGTGAATACTCTAGGGATTATCGCTTGACACAAAAAGGGAAACTATTATGGGATCAAATTTATATGTTGCAAATGTAGGCTCGACAACTATGCTTGAGATATGATTATACTTGTTTCTCTCGGATGAAGGCTCCACACCTTGCCTTTTCATGCAAATTTAATGATGATGAAACCTTAGCTTCTTATGCTAATGGTATATATGATTATTATAATGTGGAACAAATAGAAGAATTTGTTGCTTTTAAGGGTGCTTATGAAATTGAATCTCTATTTAAAAAGAATGATGCTTTTGATGATGATGTTTATAGGCCTTAAAATCTTGCTATATTGAAATATTGCTATTTGAATTATAAATACAACTCCAATATTGATGCGTTTATTGAGAAAGTCTCCGCTGTCCAAGAAGAGACTAATATTTTGCAAGAGTCTATGGAAGAAGAAATTGATGACACTGTGAGCTCATTAGATGAAAAAGATGACGAGGAGATCGAAGAACAAAGGAGGAGAGCGGATTAGCTACCCGTGCCCACCTTCCGATGAGAGTAACTCTTCAACTCATACATTGTTTAATTTCCCTTCGTGCTTACCGAAGGATGACTACTATGATGATTGCTATGATCCCTTTGATTCATTTGAAATATCCCTTTTTGATGATGCTTGCTATGCTTGTGGCCAAGATGCCAATATGAATTATGCTTATGGAGATGAACTTGCTATAGTTCCTTATGTTAAACATGAAATAGTTGCTATTGCACCCACACATGATAGTCCTATTATCTTTTTGAATTCTCCAAACTACACTATATCAGAGAAGCTTGCACTTATTAAGGATTATATTGATGGGTTGCCTTTTTTCATTACACATGATGATTTTTATGAATATAATATGCATGTGCTTGCTGCTCCTACTTGCAATTATTATGAGAGAGGAACTACATCTCCACCCCTCTATGCTTCCAATACGATAAAATTGCAAGAAACTGCTTATACTATGCATTGCCCTTTACTTGATGTGCATGAATTGTTCTTGTATGACATGCCTATGCATAGGAAGAGAGTTAGACTTTGTTTTTTCATGACACAATCACTTTGTGCCCACTACTAAATGCCAAATCATTGTTAATTAAAATTGGCTTTGATATACCTTGGGATCCGGGTGGATCCATTACTTGAGCACTATATGCCTAGCTTAATGGCTTTAAAGAAAGCGCTGCCAGGGAGACAACCCGAATGTTTTGGAGAGTCATTTCTTTCTGTTGTGTGCTTTTATAAAGTTTAAAAACAAAAAAAATAAAGAGGGGAACCTAAAACTTTTTCAAAAAGAACAGTGAAAGTAAGAAGGACGAGCACTGTTGAAATGGGGGAGCTCCTTGAACTTTGTTCATGCCCATGGAAACTTTTCAAACATTGATTACAGAAACTTTTCAATAAAAATAATTATCCCCTTGTACAATTCCATTGTATTATAAAAATAATGTGCGAAGAGTTTCCTTTAGGATGATTAAACTGCTTGTTGGTTTGTGCGGTGCAAAAACAGAAACTTTGGCTGTAGTGCGCTATTTTACATTCTTTACTGGAACATTGAAAGGATCGGAAACGTTTTGCAAAATATTGCTTACAAATTGTTGATTTTTCCTAATTTTTTCAGTATCTTTAGAGTTGCAGAAGTATGGTTAATGTTCAGATTACTACAAATTGTCCTGTTTTCACATATTGCTGTTATAGCTTCATTATTTCCATATGTTTGAATTCTTGTTGATGCCTCCTTGACTTGGGGCCATAGAATTATGATAGCATACAATGGGTAATGTTTGTTTATAATTATACAATAATGTTAGAGCAGTACATGATGGGATTTTATTTGTCATATGCACTAACCCCGCCACTAAAAGTTCGGTTAAGTTTTGTGTGGATGAAGTGTTCGAAGACCGAGGATGTCTCGATGTGAGAAGAAGGAGGAGAGGCAAGTGCTCAAGCTTGGGGATGCCCAAGGCACCCCAAGTAAATATTCAAGGAGACTCAAGCGTCTAAGCTTGGGGATGCCCCAGAAGGCATCCCATCTTTCTTTAACAAGTATCAGTATGTTTTCGGATTCGTTTCGTTCACATGATATGCGTAAACTCTTGGAGCGTCGTGTGTTTTTTCTTTTTCTTTTAATAAATGCACCATGCTGGTATGAGATAGTCCTTGGTTGATTTATAGAATGCTCTTTGCACTTCACTTATATCTTTTGAGTATGGCTTTATAGGATGCTTCATGTGCTTCACTTATATCATTTGAAGTTTGGATTGCATGTTTCTCTTCACATAGAAAACCGCCATTTGTAGAACGCTCTTTTGCTTCACCTATAATTGTTAGAGCATGGTCATACTTTTGTAGAAAGAATTGAAACTCTCTTGCTTCACTTATATCTATTTAGAGAGTTGACATGAATTGGTCATTCACATGGTTAGTCATAAAATCCTACATAAACTTTTAGATCGCTGAATATGATATGTTTGATTCCTTGCAATAGTTTTGCGATATAGAGATGCTAATATGTGGGAGGTACTAGTGAATGATTGTGGTCTAGTAAAAATATTGGTGTAAAGGAGTGTGATTCCCGAAGCATGCATGTATGGTCTCCTAACTATGTAAACAAATTGGCGCACATTATATTTTGATTGTTTATCTTTGCGTGAAGGTCGGGGGTGCGCGATAGTTAACTCCTACCAACCTCCCCCCTAGGAGCATGCGTCATAGTATTTTTGCTTCGAGGGCTAATAGATTTTTCGCAATAAGTATGTGAGTTCTTTATGACTAATGTTGAGTCTATTGATTATACGCACTCTCACCCTTCCACCATTGCTAGCCTCTCTTGTACCGCACAACTTTCGCCAGCACCATACACCCACCATATACCTTCCTCAAAACAGCCACCATACCTACCTATCATGGCATTTCCATAGCCATTCCGAGATATATTGCCATGTAACTCCACCGTTCCGTTTATTATGGCACGCACCATCATTGCCATATTGCCTTGCATGATCGTAAGATAGCTAGCATGATGTTTCCATGGCTTGTCCGTTTTTTATGTCATTGCTACACTAGATCATTGCACATCCCGGTACACCGCCAAAGGCATTTATATAGAGTCATATTTTTGTTCTAGTATCGAGTTGTAAGTAAATAGAAGTGTGATGATCATCATTATTAGAGCATTGTCCCTTGAAAAAAGGAAAGGCCAAGAGAAAAGAAAAAAAGAAGGCCAAAAAAAGGCCAAATAAAAAAAGGAAGGCCCAAAAAAAAGAAAAAAAAGGGACAATGCTACTATCTTTTTTCCACACTTGTGCTTCAAAGTAGCACCATGATCTTCATGATAGAGAGTCTCCTATGTTGTCCCTTCCATATACTAGTGGGAATTTTCATTATAGAACTTGGCTTGTATATTCCAACGATGGGCTTCCTCAAATGCCCTAGGTCTTCATGAGCAAGCAAGTTGAAGCACACCCACTAGTTTTCTTTTGAGCTTTCATACACTTATAGCTCTAGTGCATCCGTTACATGGCAATCCCTACTCACTCACATTGATATCTATTGATGGGCATCTCCATAGCCCATTGATACGCCTAGTCGATGTGAGACTTTCTCCCTACTTGTGACGACCCCGATTTGACCGTACACTAATGATGCACGCAAATGTGTACGACCAAGATCAGGGACTCACTAGAAGATATCACAACACAACTCTAGACACAAATTAAAATAATACAAGCTTTATATTACAAGCCAGGAGCCTCGATGGCTCGAATACATAGCTCGAAAACACAAGAGTCAGCGGAAGCAATAATATCTGAGTACAGACATAAGTTAAACAAGTTTGCCTTAAGAAGGCTAGCACAAAATGTAGCAACAACCGAAAAGGCAAGGCCTCCTGCCTGGGACCTCCTAACTACTCCTCGAAGCCAAACTCCACGTAGAAACATCCTCAGGACCCTCTGGGCCCTGGACTCCACCATCTGGTTGCATCAACCGAGAAGAAAGGAGAAAGGGGGAAAAGGGGGAACAAAGCAACCGAGATTACTCATCCAAAGTACTCGCACGCAAGGATCTACACTACATATGCAATGGTATCTGTATAAAGGGGTAATATATGTGGACTGAACTGCAGAATGCTGGAATAAGAGGGGGGATAGCTAATCCTATCGAAGACTACGCTTCAAGCAGCCTCCATCTTGCAGCACTAGAAGAGAGTAGATGGAATAGTAACAACTATCAAATATTCTGGCCGCCTCCGTCCTGAGTAGCTGAAGAGTTCACCAAGTAACAACGTATAGAATAATCCTACCCGACGATCCTCCCCTTGTTGCCCTGTGGGAAAGCGATCACCGGGTTGTATCTGGAAGTTGTCTGGGTGTGTTTTATTAAGTATCGAGTTCTAGTTGTCATGAGGTCAGAGTACAACTCCGGGTCATCCTTTTACCGAGGGACATGGCAATTCGAATAGATTAACTTCCCTGCAGGGGTGCACCACATAACCCAGCATGCTCGAACCCATTTGGCCGGACACACTTTCCTGGGTCATGCCCGGCCTCGGAAGATCAACGCGTCGCAGCCCTACCTAAGCACAACAGAGAGGTCAGCACGCCGGTCTAAACCCTAAGCGCACGGGGGTCTAGGCCCATCGCCCAACGCAGACATGCGCGTTGCGAGGGCAGCCGGTAAGCAATCCTAGCTGCTCCTAATACCAGAGCGGCGTTCCAGTCCAATCCTGCGCATGCCGCTAAGTCGCTGACGTCAAGAAGGCTTCGGCTGATACCACGACGTCGAGTGCCCATAACTATTCCCACGTAGCTAGTTAGTGCGTATAGGCCAATGGCCAGAATCAGATCAAATACCAAGATCTCGTTAAGCGTGTTATTATGAATAACCACGGACAACGACCAGGGCCAGGCCCACCTGTCTCCTAGGTGGTCGCAACCCGCCCTGTCGCTCCGCCAGAAAGTCACCATCAGGGGGCTGCCGGGAACCTAGGCCCACCACTACCTGTGTGGAACCACCTGCCTCTTCAGCCCCCATCACCGAATCATCAACATGAGTATGTAATAGTATAGCATATACCCGTGATCACACCCAGAGTGATCACGGCCCGGTAGAATAGCAGGGCAGACGGACAAGGGTGTAGGGCCACTGATGGAATACTAGCATCCTATACTAAGAATTTAGGATTGCAGGTAAGGTATCAACACTTGTAGCAACAATGACAGGCTATGCAGCAGAGTAGGATCAATCAAAAGCAGTAACATGCTACACTACTCTAATGCAAGCAGTAGAGAGAAGAATAGGCGATATCAGGTTGATCAAGGGGGGGGGGGTATAAAGCATACATCGCACCACAAAGCATAACATGGCCAAACGCGGTGCTACGTGTGACCTAACGCAGTGCTCGGTGATACAGGCGAAGAGGAATAACTTTCTGGAAAGTATCCCCAGTGTTAGGTATTTTTGGACAGGTGAAACGGAGGGGGGCGGTTGTTGGTTCGCTATGCTAGGGACGTGCGGTGGACGAACGGAATGCGTATTCGGATTCTTCTCGTCGTTCTGAGCAACTTTCATGTACAAAGTATTTTCATCCGAGTTACGGATAATTTTATATTAATTTTTAAAGTTTTAAATCATTTTCTAGAATTTACAAATTTAATTTAATTAGAAAATGTAATTATGATGTCATCATGACGTCTGCATGACGTCAGCGGTCAACTCTGACCACCGACCAGTCAAGCTGGCAAGTGGGGCCCGTTTGTCATAGACTAAGTTTAATTAATGAAAGTTAATTAGTTTAACTCATTGTTTAGGTTACTAAATTTAATTAATCAAATTAATTAAGTTAATTAATTAATTTATTAATTAATATATTTATTTATTTTCGTTTTATTTTTTATTACATTTTTTTAAAGTCCTGGGCCATGGGGCCCCCTTGTCATAGGCCCGTGGGGGCCGTGCGGGTCGGGTGTGTTTAGCGGGGTAGGCGTTGGGCGCTGGGTGGGCGCTCGCACCCGAGGTCATGGCGAAGCGCCCGTGGGCGGCCGCGGTGGCGGCGGCGCGAGGCCGGAGGCCGGGGCCGGCCGCAGCTGCCGAGGGCAGCGATCGGCGGCGCGCGCGGCCAGGCGGCTATGGGGCGAGGCGGGCAGAGGAGGGAGCAGGGCGGACCCCGGGAGATGACAACGGCGGGGCGGGGCGCTGCCCGGGCGCTGGCCTCAGCCGCAGCCAACGGCGCAGTTGCCGGCGGGGCCAGCGGCGGTCGACGGCGACAGCGGGGATGGGTTCCACGGTAGGGGCGCCAGTGAGGCGTGCCTCAGGCGAGGCCAGGGCAAGGCTGGGGAAGTTCACGGAGTATGGACGGGCACGGCATGGGGCTCGCGAGCGCGAAGCTGCGGCGCAAACTCCAGCGTGCCAAGGAACTGGAGCCGTGGTCGCAGGGTTGGGGCGGACGCGACCAGTGAGCAGGAGCGCGGATGGGCGCGAGCTGCGCACGGCGAGGGGCGCGACGAACATGGTGAGCGGGAGTTCGGCCGCTTCAATGCGAGGTCGGGGCAGCAATTGCAGCGACGATGAATGACTGAAACAAGGACAATTGTAGGGGAAAGACGAGGCTCACCCCAGGGAGGTCGATGACGAGCTCGGACGGGCCAGGGGCTTGCCGGAGCACGGATGTGAGGCGGTGGAGCTCGGGGTCGAAGGTGGAAGAAGATGATGATGTCGCCGATGGGGCGGTGATCCGGGCCGATCCGCACCCGTAGATGATGTTGTCATGGACGAGGGTCTTCCTGGACAGCAGCTGACGGCGCGGGGTTGCTCCTGAGCGCGTCAACATCAATGGCGCGGGGGGACCGAGCTCGGGCGACGGCTTCGAGCGAGGAGAGGGCCGAGAGCGGGAAGGAAAGGCGATCTAGGTTTCGAGGGGCGTCGGGTGACGACTTTATACATGGGGGGCAGTGGCGGATGGCCGCCACGCACGGCCATCGCCGACGGATGGCCGCCACGGCACCCCTGCCTCCTGTACCGAGAGGTGAGAGGCAAGTGGGGGTAGGCCTGGTCCGTTTTGGTAGATGGGCCAAGGGGCCTAGTAGATTAGGTTTCTTTTCTTTTGACTAGTATTTTTCCATTTCCTTTTCTATTTATTTATTTAGCTATTTTTTTGTACTTTCTTTTTGCATCAAAATACTTATGTAAAATGTAGATCCTTTCCATATAATTACTATGCATTATTTTGCATTGCCACAAAAAGCTCGGGTTCAAAATAATTTATTAAGTTTGTGTTTATATTTAAATGGGATAAATGTGTTGTTGGTCCATTTTTTTAATATCGAGGGAAAATTTATATTTTGAAAAATGTTAATTCTTTCATGAAAAATTGTTTGTGAATATTTGCAACCCACCGAACATTTTTGCTGTTTTAAGAAATAATAATTTGACTTTATTTTAAATTTGAATTTGAATCAGGTTTGGATCAAAGTGAAGGTTTAGACAATTAATTGCGATGACATGGCACTATTAGGAGGGGATTACTGTAGTTTAATTATCCGGGTGTTACAATTCTCCTCCACTACAAGAAATCTCGTCCCGAGATTTAAGCGGTGGAGTAAGGGGGGGGGGAAGGTGCTGGTAGCGAAACCCTAATGAGTCTTCTCGGTCTTGGTTGCTCTTCTCGAAGAGGTCGGTCCATGACGATGATGTCTTCATCCCTCTGCTTCAAGTCATGGTGATCATGCTGTCATCCTTTCTTCGAGATCTCTATCGTCCTATGAACGCGACTAGGGGGATAAACACCGAAAGAACGCAACTCCACAAAGCTGGGTATCTGACAGTGAACTCAATGGGAAATACACGAGGTACCCACGAGTTGTATTTCAGTGTATTCGTTGGGTGCAATATACGATGGTACCAAAGTTTCAAATGGGTAGGCAATCATTTGATGCCTAGACAGAAGTTGGAATGGGGGCTTGAACAATGAGAATAACATGGTGTTTGATTCCAGGATGAATAATGATATAGAATTTAGCTCGTGAATCACATACGAAGCCACGTGCAAAGGATACATTAGAATCCGGGTTGTAAAGAAGAGTCAGGTTTCGATCCAGTGGACCTGTGGGTTATGGGCCCACCTTGTGGATTGAAAGTAGGAAGGGTGGTGACATCTTGCACAGCCACAACAGGGATGCATGTCAGTGGATAGCTTGTCAGCTATGTCATCAACGATGTCGGTACGAAGGATGGGGAACGAAGAGAACCATTCTCCCATTCGTTGAAACGAGGCGGACCAATAGGCGAAGTTCTCGTCCATCGGTGGTTACCGGAATGTTATCAACAATAGTAACCGGGTCTTACTGACAGAGTTGTACACCCAGGTGCTTACATAAGCAGAAAATTATGACTGCTTAGATTGTATGTAGATCAAAGAAAGGTTAAACAAACAAATGGAAAGGAAAATTGTGATTACTCACAATTAATAGGAGTATATCCTTCCCATGGACAAGCAGAACATGGCATACAGGGTAGGAGAGCAAGTACCCAACCATTTAGGTAAAGAGGCAAGGATTAATTCAAGATGTTACCCATACAATGGTGTTTGGATAACTGACAAAGAAATATTTAGCATTGCGCTTTAAATGCCCTTGTTGATGAGTAGGGTATCATAGTCATGCTTCAAGGTAGCAATGATATGGTGTTTCAATCAAGGGTCAGACTTTGGATTCACAAATGATCCATCACGAGCAACTTATAAAATAAGTCTTACAATTTCCTCCTAGAAGAATGGTTATCCTTGCAAAAGAAATCATAATGATAGCTCCTCCAGCCAGGGGTGCTAGGCATGACATCATATTATCGGATCATCAAAGGACCAACATTATAAATCCTGGAAAGTTGTCCCAACCATCATATCTGACCGAGATTCAGATCCGATTGGTGTCATGATACATCAGACTCAGGATGTTCGAGAAGAAAATGTGCAACACAAATCGACAAAATGACATTGCAAGATTCTCGGGAAATGAACTATGGGAGCGGGTCCCCGAAACAATAGTTCATCATTAAACCAAAGAGAGGATGAGGAGGTGGCTGATGGGCTCAGCGACAACTCATCGAGAATTCCAAACGGAGGGATTTCCACAATAATGTGAACAAGAGGATGCCACTTGTCAATTCAACTGATATAATGTTGTATGCTCGAGGAAAAACATACACCATTAATCATTAAGTGAAAGTGTGCCCGAACTATGACCTTAGGCAGCAAGATCAATGTTAGAGTGACGATTCAATAACCAACAATCTAAGAACGAACTGTCGATCGTTAACTTCAAAGCAATAGGGTTGCTAGAAGTACAAAACTCAAGCATCATCGTTAGCATATTGGTATCCCAGTTAAAAACAACATGGGGACCAAGGAAGAATGGTGATGGTGAGAAGTATCATCATACCGAGAATTTCTAAGAGGTGGATCAATCCCCACCACATTCTCGACATAGAAGACAGTAATACTTCAAGGCAGAACACAACACTAGCTAGAGAGCAAGTTGTATTCATAATGTGGACAAGTTCGCGATGAAAGGAAGTCAAGGGTGTTGTCGATGATAATAAAAATCATCGCGGGCAAGGAAGGTATTTCTCATCATGAACACAGTTGACATCTCGGAAGAAGTCAAAGTGTTGAAGGTGATCTGACACATTTGCCGGGAGGTTTCAAGAGGATGCAATCAAACAACAATGGGAACAGGCAAGGGAATGACGAAGTGGCAAGTTATAGTGTCAATATATAAGATGCAAGCTTGGAACCAACATTGCCTTTCAAGACAAGCAACATGATGTTGAAAGCTCGATGTAAGTCATGCTCACACACTGAAGAATTCGTGCACCATAGAAGGACGAGGTAGCACAGTCAAGGATAGCAAGACCAGGATGCAGCCGATAGTCTAGGAATGACTAGACTGAGTTCAGAATTTCCCAGTAAAAATACTAGCGGTATTTGATTTGTAGTGCGGAATAATTTCGCTAGTCGGTGTCCTCTGTTGACAACAACCCAGAACCCGTAGAGTGATTATGACAAGGAAAGACATTACTTCAACAAAGTTAGTAAGATGTGGTGCAATGGCAAGACATCTTCGAGATACCGGAGGGTAATACTCGAAGGTAGAACATGATAAAAGTAGAACCCAGTTATTGACCTATGGTAGTAGATACTTCAACCTTGCCAAAATATAGATGAGGCACTCGAATGAATTCCAATCAGATATATCAGATCGGGACTGCATGGTCGGAACGATAACTGTTAGGAATCACTTCAAGAATACCGAAAGAATCATCCAGCTGGATAATCATTTTGCAAGAAGCTTATGAGACGGTCTACATCATTTCCATGGGCATGAACACAAGTTCAAGGTTGACTCCCACTTCTTTAATGCATATCATTTCATTCACCTCTTGCTTTTATAAAACTGTAGTGTTGGAATTTTATCTTGTAGAACACCGGAAGAGTATGACTTGTGAAAACTTTCGGGTTCTCACAGATTAGGGGAAGGCATAGGTTCAACCCATTGGGCATCTTAGTAACATATACCACAAGTTTCGAAAGTAAATATTCAAGCTCGAAAGCAGAGCATGGTTGGCCAAGTAGAGGATACAATTTACCAAAGGCATTATGTATCAGGGGAAGAACTCACAAGGTGATTGAATATGAAGGACACTGTCGGATAACAATCCAACAATGGATCGGGCGATCCACAACGGAGCTGATGTGAGTATCGGTACTCACTCAGAGGAAGAAAGAATTCAGAGGCACCAGATTCAAGAATCACCTGATTAGTCTGATGCTTAAATAGAAAGAAATTATGGTTTCCAAAACAAAGGATCAGAAGCAGATGCTCTGATCAAGGATGGATAAGTTGAAAACACTTAGTTGGACAATCGATAAAGGTTTAAATTGCCGATAACCAACTCATGTCCGGAATGACGTCTGAGCCGGAAAGATAATTTTAAAAAGGATAACCTGATGACTGCGTGCATACGCACACATTGAATCAATAGGCTCAAAATGGCTAAGACAATGGATGTTAATAAAGACTACTAGTCATATGGAATTAACCATAATGCCAGCAGGCAAGAATTTCAAGAGTAACAGGCTGCAGAGGATTTTCGAAAGATCGAAAAGTATTCCAAAGAATTTTGTGAGACACATGAACAATCGAGAAGAACGGGTCCTCGATAAATGTGAGGAAATAGCCGTAAGGGTTTTCCTCCAAGATAAAACTGCGAGACAGTAAACTCAAAGAATTCTCGGGACAACGGAGAATATTTCGAGGCATCTTGTAAAACAAAGAGCGACGAGGAATGATCATGAGAATGACAAGTGCATGCAGATATCCATAGGGATATATCGGTGGCAGCGAATTGCAAAGGCGATGAGCACAAGGGTCTCGGGAAAATTATCGAGGGACATCCTCAGAATCTTCTGACGAAGCACGTGACCTTCCGGAATGAGGGCTCTCTGGGAGAAATAGTTACGAGAACCTAGATTCGGAGTTAGTAAAATCTTTTAACCCGAATAGAAGAGAGATCAGAGTCCCAGAGTAAAGACAAGGAATAAACGATCCTAATACCACCCAATGGCGACGTTGGCCCGTAAGCCACACAACCATGTTAGTAAATTTGTTTTTAAAAGACTAGACTCAACTTCGGCCAAGGAATTGGAAAGGGGATTCCTACAGGCAGTCGGCTCTGATACCAACTTGTGGCGCCCCCGATTTGACCGTACACTAATGATGCACGCAAATGTGTACGACCAAGATCATGGACTCACTTGAAGATATCACAACACAACTCTAGACACAAATTAAAACAATACAAGCTTTATATTACAAGTCAGGGGCCTCGAGGGCTCGAATACATAGCTCGAAAACACAAGAGTCAGCGGAAGCAATAATATCTGAGTATAGACATAAGTTAAACAAGTTTGCCTTAAGAAGGCTAGCACAAAATGTAGCAATGATCGAAAAGGCAAGGCCTCCTGCCTGGGACCTCCTAACTACTCCTCGAAGCCGAACTCCACGTAGAAACATCCTCGGGATCCTCTGGGTCCTGGACTCCACCATCTGGTTGCATCAACCGAGAAGAAAGGAGAAAGGGGGAAAAGGGGGAACAACGCAATCGTGAGTACTCATCCAAAGTACTCGCAAGCAAGGATCTACACTACATATGCAATGGTATCTGTATAAAGGGGTAATATCCGTGGACTGAGGTGCAGAATGCCAGAATAAGAGGGAGGATAGCTAATCCTATCGAAGACTACGCTTCAAGCAGCCTCCATCTTGCAGCAGTAGAAGATAGTAGATGGAATTGAAACAACTATTAAAGCTTCTAGCCGCCTCCATCTTGAGTAGCTGAAGAGTTCACCAAGTAACAACGTATAGCATAATCCTACCTGGCGATCCTCCCCTCGTCGCCCTATGGGAAAGCGATCACCGGGTTGTATCTGGAACTTGTCTGGGTGTGTTTTATTATGTATCCAGTTCTAGTTGTCATGAGGCCAGAATACAACTTTGGGTCGTCATTTTACCGAGGGACACGGCTATTCGAATCGATTAACTTCCCTGGAGGGGTGCACCACATAACCCAGCATGCTCGATCCCATTTGGCCGGACACACTTTCCTGGGTCATGCCCGGCCTCGGAAGATCAACACGTCGCAGCCCTACCTAAGCACAACAGAGAGGTCAGCACACCGATCTAAACCCTAATTGCACGGGGGTCTGGGCCCATCGCCCAATGCACACCTGCGCATTGCGAGGGCGGCCAGTAAGCAGACCTAGCCGCTCCTAATACTAGAGCGGCGTTCCAGTCCAATCCGGCGCGCGCCGCTAAGTCGCTGACGTCAAGAAGGCTTCGGCTGATACCACGACGTCGAGTGCCCATAACTATTCCCACGTTGCTAGTTAGTGCGTATAGGCCATTGGCCAGACTCAGATCAAATAAGAAGATCTCGTTAAGCGTGTTATTATGAATAACCGCGGGAAACGACCAGGGCCAGGCCCACCTGTCTCCTAGGTGGTCGCAACCCGCCCTGTCACTCCGCCACAAAGTAACCATCAGGGGGCTGCCAGGAACCCAGGCCCACCACTACCTGTGTGGAACCACCTGCCCCTTCATCCCCCATCACCGAATCATCAACATGAGTATGTAATAGTATAGCATATACCCGTGATCACACCCAAAGTGATCACGGCCCGGTAGAATAGCAGGGCAGACGGACAAGGGTGTAGGGCCACTGATGGAATACTAGGATCCTATACTAAGCATTTAGGATTGCAGGTAAGGTATCAACAGTTGTAGCAACAATGACAAGCTATGCAGCAGAGTAGGATCAATAGAAAGCACTAACATGCTATACTACTCTAATGCAAGCAGTAGAGAGAAGAATAGGCGATATCAAGTTGATCAGTGGGGCTTGCCTAGTTGCTCTGGCAAGAAGGAGGGGTCGTCGTTGACGCAGTCGATCATAGTGGCACCGTCAGCAGTCTTAGTCCAGGTGTCTATCAAAGAGAAGAGGGGGGAGAAACAAACAATAAATATAAAGCAAACATCGCACCACAAATCATAACATGGCAAAACGCGGTGCTACGTGTGACCTAACGCAGTGCTCGGTGATACAGGCGAAGAGGAATAACATCTGGGAAAGTATCCCCGTTGTTAGGTATTTTCGGACAGGTGAAATGGAGGGGGACGGTTGTAGGTTCGCTATGCTAGGGACGTGCGGTGGACGTACGGACTGCGTATTCAGATTCGTCTCGTCGTTCTGAGCAACTTTCTTGTACAAAGTATTTTCATCCGAGTTACGGATTATTTTATATTAATTTTTAAAGTTTTAAATTATTTTCTAGAATTTACAAATTTAATTTAATTAGAAAATGTAATTATGATGTCATCATGACGTCTGCATGACGTCAGCGGTCAACTCTAACCACCAACCAGTCAAGCTGACAAGTGGGGCCCGTTCTCCATAGACTCAGTTTAATTAATGAAAGTTAATTAGTTTAACTCATTGTTTAAGCTAATTAGTTTAACTCATTGTTTAGGTTACTAAATTTTATTACATTTTTTTAAAGTCCTGGGCCGTGGGGCCCCCTTGTCATAGGCCTGTGGGGGCCGTGCGGGTCGGGTGTGTTTAGCGGGGCCAGCGTTGGGCGCTGGGTGCGCGCCCATACGCGAGGTCATGGCGGGGCACCCGTGGGCGGCGGCGGCGGAGGGGGCGGCACGAGGCCGGAGGACGGGGTCGGCCGCAGCTGCCGCAAGCAGTGATCGGCGGCGCGCGCGGCCAGGCGGCTGTGTGGCGAGGCGGGCAGAGGGGGGAGCAGGGCGGACCCCGGGAGATGGCAACGGCGGGCCCGGGCGCTAGCCTTAGCCATAGCCAACGGCGCAGTTGCCGGCGTGGCCAGCGGCGGCTGGCGCCGGGGCCAGCGGCGGTGGACGGCGACAACAGGGATGGGTTCCACGGTAGGGGCGCCAGCGAGGCGTAGCTCAGGCGAGGCCAGGGCAAGGTTGGGGAAGTTCACGGAGTATGGACGGGTGCGGCCTGGGGCTCGCAAGCGCGAAGCTGCGGCGCAAACTTCAGCGTGCCAAGGAACTGGAGCCGTGGCCGCAGGGCTGGGGCGGACCCGACCAGTGAGTAGGAGCACGGATGGGCGCGAGCTACGCACGGGGAGGGGCACAACGAACATGGTGAGTGGGAGTTCGGCCGCGTCAATGCGAGGTCGGGGTGGCAATTTTAGCGACGATGAATGACTGAAACAAGGACAATTGTAGGGGAACGACGAGGCTCACACCAGGGAGGCCGATGACAAGCTCGGATGGGCCAGGGGCTTGCCTGAGCGCGGATCTGTGGCGGTGGAGCTCGGGGTCGAAGGTGGAAGAAGATAATGATGTCGCCGATGGGGCGGTGATCCGGGCCGATCCGGACCGGTAGATGATGTAGTCGTGGATGACGGTCTTCCTGGACAGCAGCTGATGGCGCGGGATTGCTCCTGAGCGCGTCAACATCTATGGCACGGCAGCGGCCGAGCTCGGGCGACGGCTTCGAGCGAGGAGAGGGGCGAGAGCGGGAAGGAAAGGCGATCTAGGTTTCGGGGGGCGTCGGGCGACGACTTTATACACGGGGGGCAGTGGCAGATGGCCGCCACGCACGACCATCGCCGGCGGATGGCCGCCACAGCACCCCTGCCTCCTGTCCCGAGAGGTGAGAGGCAAGTGGGGGTAGGCCTGGCCATTTTGGTAGATGGGCCAAGGGGCCCAGTAGATTAGGTTTCTTTTCTTTTTACTAGTATTTTTCCATTTCCTTTTCTATTTATTTATTTAGCTATTGTGTTGTACTTTCTTTTTGCATCAAAATACTTTTGTAAAATGTAGATCCTTTCCATATAATTACTATGAATTATTTTGCATTGCCACAAAAAGCTCGGGTTCAAAATAATTTATTAAGTTTGTGTTTATATTTAAATGGGATAAAGGTGTTGTTGGTCCATTGTTTTAATATCCAGGGAAAATTTATATTTTGAAAAATGTTAATTCTTTCATGAAAATTTGTTTGTGAATATTTGCAACTCACCAAACATTTTTGCCATTTTAAGAAATAATAATTTGAATTTATTTTAAATTTGAATTTGAATCAGGTTTGGATCAAAGGGAAGGTTTAGCCAATTAATTGCAATGACATGGCACTATTAGGAGGGGATTACTGTAGTTTAATTATCTGGGCTTTACACTACTTTTGTCTACTACCACCTTCTATTCCACCCATAGTGCTATATCCATGGCTCATGCTCATGTATTGCGTGAAGAGTTGAAAAAGTTCAAAAAAGTAAAGTATGAAAACAATTGCTTGGCTCACACCGGGATGGGCGTGAGGGGTACCTTGTGTTAAGAAAAGGGAGCATAAAAGACTATATGATTTTGTAGGGATAACGTTCTTTAGCTTTGATATTTTGGAAGACTTGATTGTTTGTTGGGATGCCCGAGTATTAAATTATTTTATGTCAAATGATAGTCTATTGCTTTGTATCACTCGTGTCTTAATATTCATGCCATGATTAGATTACATGATCAAGATTATGCTAGGGAGCATACCACATCAAAAATTATCTTTTTTATCATTTACCTACTCGAGGACGAGCAGGAATTAAGCTTGGGGATGCTGATACGTCTCCGTCGTATCTATAATTTTTTATTGATCCATGCCAATATTCTACAACTTTCATATACTTTTGGCAACTTTTTATACTCTTTTTTGGGACTAACATATTGATCCAGTGCCCAGTGCCAGTTCCTATTTGTTGCATGTTTTTTGTATCACAGAGTATCCATATCAAACGGAGTCCAAACGGAATAAAAATGGACGGAGATATTTTTTGGAATATATGTGAATTTTGGAAAGCGGAACCAACATGAAACGATGCCCGAGTGGGCCACGAGGAAGGGGGCGGGCCCACCAGGGGTAGGCGCGCCCTGGCCCCTCGTGGCCACACTGTAAGGCAGTTGATGCCCTTCTTGCGCCGCAAGAAAGCTAATATCCGGATAAAAATCGTGTCAAAAATCAGCCCAATTGGAGTTACGGATCTCCGGGGATATAAGAAACGGTGAAGGACCAGAATCTGGGAACGCAGAACCAGAGAGAAACAGAGAGACAGATCCAATCTCGGAGGGGCTCTCGCCCCTCTGCCGCCCTGGTGGCCATGGACCAGAGGGGAAACCCTTTTCCCACCTAGGGAGAAGATCAAGGAAGAAGAAGAAGGAGGGGGCTCTCTCCCCCTCGCGTCCGGTGGCATCGGAGTGCCACCGGGGCCATCATCGTGTAACGATGATCTATACCAACACCTCCATCATCTTCACCAACATCTCCATCACCTTCCCCCATCTATCTACAGTGGTCCACTCTCCCGCAACCCGTTGTACCCTCTACTTGAACATGGTGCTTTGCGCTTCATATTATTATCCAATGATGTGTTGCCATCCTATGATGTCTGAGTAGATTATCATTGTCCCATCGGTTATTGGTGAATTGCCATGATTGATTTAAATTGCTTGTGGTTATGTTGCTATCCTTTTGTGCCCATCATATGAGCGCGTGCGTGGATCACACGATAGGGTTAGTTGTATGTTGATAGTACTACGTATTGGAGGGCAAGACTGACAGAAGCTTCAACCTAGCGTAGAAATTGATGCATGCGGGATTGCAGGGGGGCCAATATATCTTAATGCTATGGTTGGGTTTTACCTTAATGAATATTAGTAGTTGCGTATGCTTGCTAATAGTTCCAATCATAAGTGCATAGAATTCCAAGTAAGGGATGACATGCTAGCAGTGGCCTCTCCCGCATAAAACTTGCTATCGGTCTAGTAACGTAGTCAATTGCTTAGGGGCAATTTCGCAACTCCTACCACCAATTTTCCACACTCGCTATATTAACTTTATTGTTTCTTTATCTTAACAGCCCCTAGTTTATATTTACGTGCTCTTTATATTCTTGCTAACCTATCCAAAAACACCTACAAAGTACTTCTAGTTTCATACTTGTTCTATGTAAAGTAAACGTCAAGCGTGCGTAGAGTTGTATCAGTGGTCGATATAACTTGAGGGAATATTTGTTCTACCTTTAGCTCCTCGTTGGGTTCGACACTCTTACTTATCGAAAGAGGATACAACTGATCCCCTACACTTGTGGGTTATGACTGATGCTTTCCATAGTTCGAAGCGGCGTCGAGCCCCTTTGAACAGGTCCGCCAAATCCTCCATAGTTTCTGGAGGTGAGTCGCCCGGCCATAAAGCCCTGGCCATACTCTTCATGGCCTTCCGAGCCCGCTCATGGACCCTGGAAAGCTCTTGCATCACGTCACCCTCAAAACCGGACACTCCGCCTTCAGGCTGCCCAGTTAACAAACCTACAGGAAAAGTTTTATAAGAAACTTTCAAAATAAGATACTATAAGGAGAGCTAGGTATAAGGGTCATACTAAACATGACACTTTTTAGCCTCCGGATCTATTCCAAGGCGCTTGAGAGTTGGGCCTTTACGCCCTTTAGCTCCTCTTTGAGCCTAATATTTCTATCCTGCGCTTGGTTCCTTTTTTCTATAGCTTGCGTCAGTGCACGCTCGCTAGCGGCTGTTTCCCCTTCGGCAAATTTTTTGTCCGCCAAAGCAGCTCTTAACTCCCTCTCCAATTGGTCGGTCGACCCTGTTGTTGTATTACAAATTAGTACATACATAATAGTAATCAGTAGAACTATCATAGCTTCCGGACAAACAATGTTCTTACCACCAGCATCCTTTCCGGAGTCCTTCGAATTTTCAATTCGGCGAGCTGGGTCCGGCACTCTTCAAGTTCCTTGGATAAAGAGTTATTCTTTTCTTGAAGCACCTACAAAAACACAACGATCCTCAAATCAGTTGTACTAACTGCTTCTCGGGGGCTACTGGCATGGGGACACTCAAAATGAACACTTACCCACATATCTTTGGAAAGCCGGTGAGCGGCTCCGGCGAGTCTGTCTTGATCGGCTCGGATATACGGATCTGCAAAACTGAGGGAGTTAAAAACCTCCTCGGTAAAATCAAGGTCACGCATGGCAGCTTTCCGCCGCCGATGAGCCATCGCAACCTCCACTTCGGAATTAGTAACTGACATTCCGTCTGAATCCTCCTGGAGAGGACAATCCGGCATTGGATCAGCATTAACCCTTGACGGGCCTGATGCCGGATTGGCTGGAGTTTGATCTGCATTATCTCCGGAGACAGTCCGATGTGTATTCCTCCTAAAAGGAAAAAACAAAGCGGAAAGTTGTAATACCGATTTCACCACCCAGCGCGTGTTAAAATGAACATACCTCTTTGAAGGTCCGCTGGTGTTCGTGGTCCTCTTTCGCTTTGAGGCTTCACCCGACGCGGGCGCCACCCTCTGGGTTGACGGTCTACGCATAGTTCGGCGTGAGGAGTGCCGCCCCTGTTCAAGTATGATAGAATACAGTGGGTAAGGTGCACTGGGAATCTTCTCTTTGATGAGATATGTCCTGAAATACTTACACGGGAACAAGGAAATGAGGCCTGGGTAATCGGCTACTATAGCCATCAGGGGACCCTCACGGCAGGCATGGTAGAAGACTCCATCTTCTAGCTCTATACCTATGTTCGGATCTTCATCTTATCCGGGGCCCACATTCTGAAATTGGTCCTATGGCTGTGGGACGGGACTGTTAATCCCCTCGATCACCTTCCGCCACTCCTATTAGGAGAAACCGAATTCAGTTCGGATAATATATCATAACAAAGGAAGAAAAGTGGGCGGTTGATACGTCTCAAACGTATCTACTTTTACAAACACTTTTGCTATTGTTTTGCCCTCATTCTTGCATGATTTGAACTAAACTAACCCGGACTGATGCTGTTTTCAGCAGAGCTGCCTGTACGGTTTTATTGTGTGCAGGAAAACGGATTTTTAGGTATCTCAGAAAATTCCAAGAAAAATCACAGAAAATCCACGCACCCGAAGGGCCCTTGTGCCAGAAGAGGGGCCAGAGGGCAGCCAGGGGGGCCCCAGGCGCCCTGCCCAGGCGGCCCCACCCTTGGCCGCCTCGGGAGGCCGCCTGGGCGGGTCCTTCCCCCTCTGGTGCCCTACCTTGGCCCGTATTTATCCCCGTGACGAGAAAACCCCAGAACAGAAGTCGTTTTCCCAGTTTTCGTCGCGGAGCCGCCGCCACCCTCTGTTCTTCTTCGGGAGGGCTAATCTGGAGGCTGATTTGGCCTCCGGAGAGGGGAGATCGTCGCCATCGTCATCATCATCACCACTCCATCCTCCCTCCATGACTTCTCCTTCCATGTGTGAGTAATTCCCTGCTGTAGGCAAAGGGGGTGGTAGGGATTGGATGAGTTAGATCATGTAATAGTTTATCAGATTGTTGGGGGCATGTTGCCTATCATCTACTTTGGTGTTTATCATCTTTGCTTCAACCTGTTGCTCTTAATGCTTGTCACTTAGGGCCCGAGTGCCATGATTTCAGATCTGAACCATATGTGTTTGCATGAATATATTTGTGTTCTTGATCATATCTATGAGTTGTTTGCACCTATTACGGTCCGGAACCGGCGATCCCAAAAGTGACAGCTTGGGACACCAAAGGGGATGGTCCATAATTTGAGGATTCCATGTATCCATTGAGTTTATTGCTTTGTTCCGGTGCTCTTTGACAGGAGCACCTTAATCTCCATAAGTTCCTTTTGGCCCCGTTCGTAGCGGGATGGTAGGACAAAAGATGTTGTGCAAGTTCTTATTGCAAGCACGTACAACTACCTGTGGGATACATGCCTAATGTTTGATATTTGCCTAGATGATCATTACTTTTCTGTGTGCCTTGCCCCAAGTTAGATTCATGATGTATCTCATCCATGCAGCGCCCAACCATCTATCTCCCTAGCCTACAGTGTTTCAATCCTACTGGTTGTTAGTTGTTACTTTTACTGTTTACTTTTGCTGTCACCACCATCACTATCATATCACCGTTACCATTTATCTTTTGTTGCAAGTAAGTATATTTCAGGTGCGGTTGAATTGACAACTCAACTGTCAAAGCTTATAAATACTCTTTGGCTCCACGTGTGTTGAATCTATAAATTGGGTTATTCTTACTCGCGAAGACTATCTCGATCCCTTACGGTTGAGGGTTATCAAGTACCGTTTTCTGGCGCCGTTGCCGGGGAGCATAGCAATATTTACAAGTCTACTTGAAGTATCCTACCTGCTGCACTTCATCCGCTATGGGTTAGAAAGGAGACCCCAAGGTTCCGATCTTACTATCCACTACAAGAAGAGGTACTGTTCTGAACACTAATGCTACACTTGATTCACCTTCTGTTATGAGTAAGTTTGCCTCACCGCCACCACATGATGCTTCTACTGAATCTGTTACTATCTCTGATACTTTTGATGATGCTTCTACTACTCTTGATGATATTGGTTCACTTGGTTATGCTCTTGAGAAACAGATCGCTGCTGCTGCAATAAAATCTGGAATTGAAATTCCTGTTACTCGCTACCCTATTGGTGGAACTTATGATTATCCTGATTTGAGTAAACTCAAGGAGAGACTCCTTGATGATGATTACATTATGCTTGATGATGATTTATGCAGGGAACTGACAGAGTTTGCCGACTCTGACCCTGAAGCTATTAAGAAGCTGCTTGAAAAACACTCCTTGAAGAACAAGACTGTTCCTGATCCTGAATTTGCTACATCTCCTATATGCATCAATGATCCTGATTATGATATCTCTGTTGATCTTTCACTTATATCTATGGTTGAAGCTGACCCCTTTCATGGCAGAGAAAATGATGATGCTATTGCACACCTAACCAAACTCACTGAGTTGGGTGGCTTGTTTACCACGAATGATAAGATACGAAACTTTTATGTGACTAAGCTTCTTCCTTTCTCTTTGAAGGAAGGTGCTAAAACATGGTATGATGCACTACCATGTGGTTCCATTAAGAGTCCTCAAGACTTAGCTCACTCTTTTATTGATAAGTACTTTCCTGCTCATATGCAACATGCTGCTTTAAAAAAAATTATAACTTTAAACAGTTGCAGGATGAGCACCTCCCTAAAGCTTGGGGGAGGTACTGTAGTCTGATCCAGGCTAGACCAGGACATGGAGTCCCTAAGAATGAATTAATCGATATATTTTATGCTGGTCTAACTGATGAATCCAGGTCCTATTTGGATAGTTGTGCTAGCTGTGTTTTCAGGAAAAGAACACCGGACGATGCAGAAGAATTGATGGGCAGGATTGCCAAAAACCATGAAGATTGGTCCGTCCCTGAACCACCTCCACCACCAAAGAAGAGGGGCATGTTTGTTCTAAGCCCCGAAGATATGCAAGAAGCAAGGAAGTCTATTAAAGAGAAGGGTATTAAAACTGAAGACGTGAAGAATCTACCCCCTATTGAGAAGCTGTGTGAGCCTACCACTCACCCTCCTATGGTAGAGGTACACTCTCTTTTAGATTTCAACGCAAGTGACATCCCTCATGGTAAGCCTCCTGATCAATGTTTAGATGAGCTTGATAATTTTATTATGAAACAAAATCATTTTAATGAGAGGATACAAAGTCAATTGCATGATAATTCCCTTGCTATCAAAAGTTTGCTTGATGTTCTAGGTAGAACAGTTAATGATGTTAAATGTCTTGTGAAGCATTTTCATATGGTTCAAACTCAGCTTGAACAAATTTCTAATGTGCAAAAAGATTTTCTTGCTAACAATGCCAAACAAGATGATTTGCAGGCCTTCGGGATTAAGACCCGAGGAGGAACTAGTACTCAAGATCCTCTCTATCCAGAGGGGCATCCGAGGAGAATCGAGCAAGATTCTCAAATGCAGGAAGAAGAAATTGTTGGCTCTCCAAAGAAGAAGAAGAAGAAACACAAGGAGGCTGACAATTCCAATGATCCTATTACAAGTGAAGAGCCAGATGTTGATCCCAACAGTATATCTACCTCCGATGCGAGACTGAAGACAGTGCCGAACCTGAAGATAAGGATAAGGAGAAGAATGATCCGCCTGAAGTTCGAGAAGAAGAAGCACCTGACAAACGCAAGAAGTACACTAGAGAAGACTTCGTTGCAAGAAGACATGGGAAGGAAAGAGAACCATGGATACAGAAACACATGCCCTTTCCAGGTAAGTCTCTCAAATCTAAAGAAGAACAACATTACAATAAGTTTTGTGAGTGGATGAAACCTCTTTTTCTTCAAATCCCTTTGATTGATGCTATTAAGTTACCTCCCTATTCAAAACATATGAAAGATATTGTTACTAATAAAAGAAAAGTTCCTAATGAAGCAATATCTACTATGCTTGCTAACTACTCTTTCAGTGGCAAGACTCCTGAGAAGCTTGGTGATCTAGGTATACCCACCATTCCTTGCTCCATAAAGAATAATTATGTCAAAACTGCTTTATGTGATCTTGGAGCAGGAGTGAGTGTTATGCCTCTCTTTCTTTACAAGAGGCTTTGTTTAGAGAAACTAACCCCTACAGATATCTCTCTTCAGATGGCTGACAAGTCAACCGCCGTTCCGATAGGTATTTATGAGGATGTTCCCGAAGAAGTTGCTAATTGTTTGATCCTTACTGATTTTGTCGTGCTTGACATGCCCGAGGATGGGAGCATGTCCATTATTCTTGGTAGACCTTTTCTTAACACCGCAGGTGCTATTATTGATTGCAATAAAGGAAAGGTTACCTTCAATGTGAATGATAAAGAACACACGGTATATTTTCCAAAGAAGACCGACAAGAGGCATGGCCTCAACTCTATAGAAGATATCGAGACCGTGAAGATTGGAGAATAGGACTGTCCACTACATGTGCACCACAAATACAAAACTATTATGGTGGGGACAATGTCCATTAAAGTAAAGGTGCAATGATCACTTCGTAAGAGGTGGGACTTTTTGCTCTATGTATCGCCGGTTTGTTGGTAAGACTTGATCAACCTTACTAGTGAGCATGTTTTATATAGGTAAAAAGTTGAGCTTGTTATGTTTTCATTTATTCTAGCTTTTCTTCTCCTTGTTGTACCAAGTGTTTATGTTTTTGAAGCTTCACAATACTAATCACTGCTTTATGTTTTCAGAAAGTTTTGCAGCTTTTTGAACTTCGAAAAAATTTCAATAGTGAAGTTTTCAGAAAAATTCCAGAAAAATAAAAATAAAAATTTCCATGCCGGGAGTGACCCAGAGGCACCTGGGGCTGACCAGGGGGGCCACCAGTGGCCCAGGCGGCCAGCTGGCGCGACCTGCCCCCTGGCCGCGCCCATAGGGCGCCTGGGGCCCACAGGTCCCGCCTCCAGGTGAGTCTTCTTCCTCTCTCTCTCTTTCTCTCCAAAAACATGAGTTATGCACCTATTCTTGCTGTTCTTGGAGGCAATTTTCGATCTCTCTCTACAGCCTATCATCCGAGCTGAGATTTTGAACAAATACTCCCTGGTATGTAACTCCTCCACCCCTCCAATTAGATTTTTGGTTGGTGGCTTCATTTGTGAGTATTTAGTACTTCTTGGTGCTGTGTAGATGAGCTTGCATGCATGTGTAGAAATTTATTTTCCAAGTTTTGATGCAAGTTTATGCCTTAGGTAAGTGAGTTGAGTAGTTTGCCTTAACCCACTTTGTTTAAATCCTTGTTTTTGTAATTTGTCAAAAAATTCAGAAATGAGTTTGTTAGGAAGGGCAAAAGGGTGGCTTGAGAAGAAGAAGCCCACGCGCTCCGATCGAGTTACTAGAGCCGCGGCTTCACCCTCGACTGCTAGGGTGAGCTACAATGAAGATCATGTGCCCCTAGAGTTGTTGGAAGACACAAAGCCATCACGTGCGATGATGTTCCCATGTGATGAATTCCTTGAAGCTGCAGGAATTAAGGATGAGTTTTATAACCTTTGTGCTAATGTAGGTCTGACTGACGTGCCGTGTTACTCAGTATCAAAAACTCACCTCCGGTTTCATTAACAGTTTTAGATATAACCTTGATACTGGTGCTATTGAGTTTAAAATTTGCAATAATCTTTTGACCATGCCCTTGGAAAAGTTTTGTGAAATAATAGGTGTGCCAAACGTTGGGCGGACGGCAAAGATGACCTCTCAGCCCTCCGAGCTGAAAACCATCTTCAACTCTCTCTGCAGCATGGGTACGAGGGATATTCATCGGTCAAAAATCTCCAGCATCTTATTCCCTCACCTCAGGTATTTTGCGTATTATGTTGCTAGAGGGGTATTAGCTCGTGACAACACGAGCAACATTTCTGCGCCGGATATTGCTATCCTGGCAGCCGCCCTCTCAGGGAGGTTTGATTATAATTTGGGTGCCCTAATTGCTCGACGCCTTGCTATGAACGGTAACAAGGGAGATTTATTTGGTGGCATTTATGCCACACTTATCTTAGAGTATCTTAAAGGCACCTCACACCCTGATGATAAGCCTTTTACTTATTTAAGTTTTGATCTTGCTGCTATGAAAAGGCATAAGTTTGTTACCATGACTTCTGAATTTGGTAACCTTGTTTATATCTTGCGTTTCGGAACTACCGTGGAACACAAGATCCGTCTACGTGCACCTCTTTTGTTTGATTTTTCTCGCAGGAACGGATGGTCCTTTGATGTTATCCAGTTCGTTGAGTTCATGGTCCAGCATCAGCTTCATAACCCCATGGAGGGGGTTGTGCCCGACGAGGAGGAGCACGGTGAGTTACCACCTTTTCAGGGGGAGACCGTCACCCAGTTTGGTGAAGGGTCTTCCTCTGCTTGGAGTGCGGACCCTTCTTCGTGGGAGGATCCGAGGAGTTCGGTGTACGCGCCGGAATCCTTTTACGACCCTTGGACTCGCCAGCACCCCCCCCCCCCGGAGCAGGAGGCTCCTGGGGGCAGTAGCTACTACCAACTTAGGCCAAAAGCCTAAGCTTGGGGGAGTACGTGCCTGTCGGTGTAATGAACAGGGGGGTGTCCATTACCCCTGGACATGCACCGGGAAGTTATAGCCCCTAGGCGGGAAGGACATGGCGATGAGAAGAAATCCACTTTTAAGACACATCTACGACCCAAGAATATTAAGGAAGCGCTCAACTCAATGACCAGGAGACAACAGACTAAATGCAGGAATTACTGTAGCGCGACCCGGCAAGCCTTGCCGGGCCAAGCGGCGAGACACAAAGTATGCAAGACAGAAGCTCAAGGCCCCGGCAAGTGGAGCTTGCCGGGAAGGCCGTCCCAGGCCCAAGATTACCTCACTAGCACAAGACCCTGGCAAGAGGAGCTTGCCAGGAAGACTAGAAGATTACACATCAGAAGACATGCCTCGGCGCAGCATGCGCCCCGGCAGGGCCCGGGGAGCGACAAGCTTCAGAGCCCGGCAAGCTTCCGGGCCCGGCAAGGTCAAGACCCCGGCAAGGTGCTTGCCGGGAGGGTTGCGCTGTGTGCCCGCGCTCCAGCTCATCGGCCCACGCGTCGCCCTGGGGCCTTTCCAGGGACGCGTGGCGGATGGCTGTGCAGCCTGGGGGACACGGTGGCACTCCTCGGCGACGGTGCCATCGCCGTGGCAGACGGAGACGCAAGGGCGGGAGCTTTTGGGGTCGACGGCGACGGGCATTAAATGCCCTTGTCCCCCACTGTTAAAGTAGGTATAGACCACTGTTCTGTACTGCAGCTCCACTGTTCCCGCACTGTTACAACTACCACCTATTTTACATTTTTACCCCTTTCTCCTACGTTGACACCTGTCGGTGACCCCTTGCACTATAAAAGGAGGCCCATGCACAACGTGGAAGGGGTTCGGTTCGGTTCGGTTCGGTTCGGTTCGGTTCGAAACCTAGATCATTCTCACGCTCGTGTAGCTGCTTCTTCAAGCTCCGAGCGCCCAACTCAATACACAACCAAGCAGGAGTAGGGTTTTACGCATCCGTGCGGCCCGAACCTGGGTAAAACTGCCCGTGCGTCTGCCTCGATCTGCTCTTCGTGCTCCCTCCGCCCTCGTACCGCACAGACAAGGGACTCCGGTCCCATAGGTGTTCGTGGTGGACAGTTTCCCCCGACATCTTTGGCGCGCCAGGTAGGGGGCGTCGAGGTTGTGCGAACCTGATCCGGCGTTCGCGCGGGCGCATTCTTCATCAACCTCTCCGAATTCGCCAGTTTCTTCATCAGCTTGATCGTCATGGCGTCCAAAGAGAAGGACCCCACGACCCTTGCAAAAGCTAAGTTTTTAAACCTTAGTATTTTCTGCTGTTTAGATATGATTTTTATTCTTCAAATCTCTACATGAACCCGTATGCTGAGGAGCCTTCCCTGCACTAGTCGCGCTCCTAATCGCTTCGAGTCCGCTCAGCGACGTGTGTAGCTGCGCTAGGGCCGGGAAGGTAAACCTTTCCGGGGCTAGTTGCGCTCCATATCGCCTCGAGTACGCTCGGCGATGTGTGCAGCTGCACTAAAACTGGGAAGGTGTTCCGGCAAGCAAGGGAGCATTCAGCAGAAGTCCAGATTACAGCATATTAATTGCAAGCTAGAAGCTAATCAACTTGTTGTGCTGAAACGCTGTCGAGGCATCACATGTTCGACTAGCGTTGCAGGAACACGCATGGGAGGTGAGCTCGGGGGCTGGCAGCGCCCCAGAGGATAACCTTGCACAGAGCTGCCGATCATCATCACGAGCATGGCCTCGCTATGCAAGATGCGCAGCAAGAAAAGATAAGTTTTAGAGACTAAACACAGTTACATTTCCTTTACTCTTTTTATTTGCTCTTTACCCTTGCCTGCGGAGGAGCCTTCACTACGCCAGTCGCGCTCCATGTCGCCTCGAGCCCGCTCGGCGATATGTGCAGCTGCGCTAAGGCTGGGAAGGTAAAACTTTTCCGGGAGGCGGCGTTTCTGGCGAGCCGCTAAGGACCCGTTCCTTAGGCGCTGCCGGCAGAAGTGTGCGCACCGGGAAGCCCTCTGGCAGGCATGGGCCGTCTTGATTGATGTCCCGTCCTTGTACAACAATCTGCACGCGAAGGGGCTTTGTCATGGTCAGTCCGCGCCTAGTTTCGCCTCGAGTCCGCTCGGCAAACTCAGCAGCTGCGTTCTGGCCCGGCAAGTCGCCTTGCCGGCAGTAGTACCGCCAGCAGGCTGCTGACGCCTCGAATCCAGCGCTCGCGGCAAGTGTGCGCGCCGGCAAGGCTACCAGACAGCGTAGGATAAGAGATATGTGCAAGGACGGAATTAATCAAGAGGGAAGCAGCATTTATTTAGCATGGAGACGCTTGTCTTACATGCACAAAGATTGATCTAACCAAAGATAAATTGTTTCTTTGGCAGCCGGCAAGCCCAGGGCCCGGCAAGCCTCAAGCACCACAAGCTCAAGCCGGCGTCGAGAACGCCAGAGTTCTCCGCTGAAGTCGCAAGTTTAGCAAACCTTGTCGTCGAGCCACGCGCTCCGACAAGGGGGCTCTCAACCTTGTCGTCGAGCCACGCGCTCCGACAAGGGGGCTCTCAACCTTGTCGTCGAGCCACGCGCTCCGACAAGGGGGCTCTCAACCTTGTCGTCGAGCCATATGCTCCGACAAGGGGGCTCTCAACCTTGTCGTCGAGCTATGCGCTCCGGCAAGGGAGCTTTAATGCGCCATTCATCAGCACGCAGCTAAAGTCATAAGAGTCGATTACTGGTCGCTGCGCGTATACCGGTGCATGTTTTTGGGCCTGGCCCGGACAGCACTATGCGCGCTTGCCCGACCCAGGCCCGGGGGCTTCTGTCGGTGTAATGAACAGGGGGGTGTCCATTACCCCTGGACATGCACCGGGAAGTTATAGCCCCTAGGCGGGAAGGACATGGCGATGAGAAGAAATCCACTTTTAAGACACATCTACGACCCAAGAATATTAAGGAAGCGCTCAACTCAATGACCAGGAGACAACAGACTAAATGCAGGAATTACTGTAGCGCGACCCGGCAAGCCTTGCCGGGCCAAGCGGCGAGACACAAAGTATGCAAGACAGAAGCTCAAGGCCCCGGCAAGTGGAGCTTGCCGGGAAGGCCGTCCCAGGCCCAAGATTACCTCACTAGCACAAGACCCTGGCAAGAGGAGCTTGCCAGGAAGACTAGAAGATTACACATCAGAAGACATGCCTCGGCGCAGCATGCGCCCCGGCAGGGCCCGGGGAGCGACAAGCTTCAGAGCCCGGCAAGCTTCCGGGCCCGGCAAGGTCGAGATCCCCGGCAAGGTGCTTGCCGGGGGAGGTGCGCTGTGTGCCCGCGCTCCAGCTCATCGGCCCACGCGTCGCCCTGGGGCCACTCCAGGGACGCGTGGCGGATGGCTGTGCAGCCTGGGGGACACGGTGGCACTCCACGGCAGTGGATCCATCGCCGTGGCAGACGGAGACGCAACGGCGGGAGCTTTTGGGGTCGACGGCGACGGGCATTAAATGCCCTTGTCCCCCACTGTCAAAGTAGGTATAGACCACTGTTCTGCACTGTAGCTCCACTGTTCCCGCACTGTTCCAACTACCACATCTTTTACATTTTTACCCCTTTCTCCTACGTTGACACCTGTCGGTGACCCCTTGCACTATAAAAGGAGGCCCATGCACAACGTGGGGGGGGTTCGGTTCGAAACCTAGATCATTCTCACGCTCGTGTAGCTGCTTCTTCAAGCTCCGAGCGCCCAAACTCAATACACAACCAAGCAGGAGTAGGGTTTTACGCATCCGTGCGGCCCGAACCTGGGTAAAAACTGCCCGTGCGTCTGCCTCGATCTGCTCTTCGTGCTCCCTCCGCCCTCGTACCGCACAGACAAGGGGCTCCGGTCCCATAGGTGCTCGTGGCGGACAGTTTCCCCCGACATCTTTGGCGCGCCAGGTAGGGGGCGTCGAGGTTGTGCGAACCTGATCCGGCGTTCGCGCGGGCGCATTCTTCATCAACCTCTCCGAATTCGCCAGTTTCTTCATCAGCTTGATCGTCATGGCGTCCAAAGAGAAGGACCCCACGACCCTTGCAAAAGCTAAGTTTTTAAACCTTAGTATTTTCTGCTGTTTAGATATGATTTTTATTCTTCAAATCTCTACATGAACCCGTATGCTGAGGAGCCTTCCCTGCACTAGTCGCGCTCCTAATCGCTTCGAGTCCGCTCAGCGACGTGTGTAGCTGCGCTAGGGCCGGGAAGGTAAACCTTTCCGGGGCTAGTTGCGCTCCATATCGCCTCGAGTCCGCTCGGCGATGTGTGCAGCTGCACTAAAACTGGGAAGGTGTTCCGGCAAGCAAGGGAGCATTCAGCAGAAGTCCAGATTACAGCATATTAATTGCAAGCTAGAAGCTAATCAACTTGTTGTGCTGAAACGCTGTCGAGGCATCACATGTACGACTAGCGTTGCAGGAACACGCATGGGAGGTGAGCTCGGGGGCTGGCAGCGCCCCAGAGGATAACCTTCTACAGAGCTGCCGGTCATCACCACGAGCGTAGCCTCGCTATGCAAGATGCGCAGCAAGAAAAGATAAGTTTTAGAGAATAAACACAGTTACATTTCCTTTACTCTTTTTATTTGCTCCTTACCCTTGCCTGCGGAGGAGCCTTCACTGCGCTAGTCGCGCTTCATGTCGCCTCGAGCCCGCTCGACGATATGTGTAGCTGCACTAAAGCTGGGAAGGTAAAACCTTTCCGGCAGGCATGGGCCGTCTTGATTGATCTCCCGTCCTTGTACATTAATCTGCACGCGAAGGGGCTTTGTCATGGTCAGTCCGCGCCTAGTTTCGCCTCGAGTCCGCTCGGCAAACTCAGCAGCTGCGTTCTGGCCCGGCAAGTCGCCTTGCCGGTAGTAGTACCGCCAGCAGGCTGCTGACGCCCCGAATCCAGCGCTCGCGGCAAGTGTGCGCGCCGGCAAGGCTACCAGACAGCGTAGGATAAGAGATATGTGCAAGGACGGAATTAATCAAGAGGGAAGCAGCATTTATTTAGCATGGAGACGCTTGTCTTACATGCACAAAGATTGATCTAACCAAAGATAAATTGTTTCTTTGGCAGCCGGCAAGCCCAAGGCCCGGCAAGCCTCAAGCACCACAAGCTCAAGCCGGCGTCGAGAACGCCAGAGTTCTCCGCTGAAGTCGCAAGTTTAGCAAACCTTGTCGTCGAGCCACGCGCTCCGACAAGGGGGCTCCCAACCTTGTCGTCGAGCCACGCGCTCCGACAAGGGGGCTCTCAACCTTGTCGTCGAGCCATATGCTCCGACAAGGGGGCTCTCAACCTTGTCGTCGAGCTATGCGCTCCGGCAAGGGAGCTTTAATGCACCATTCATCAGCACGCAGCTAAAGTCATAAGAGTCGATTACTGGTCGCTGCGCGTATACCGGTGCATGTTTTTGGGCCTGGCCCGGACAGCACTATGCGCGCTTGCCCGACCCAGGCCCGGGGGCTTCTGTCGGTGTAATGAACAGGGGGGTGTCCATTACCCCTGGACATGCACCGGGAAGTTATAGCCCCTAGGCGGGAAGGACATGGCGATGAGAAGAAATCCACTTTTAAGACACATCTACGACCCAAGAATATTAAGGAAGCGCTCAACTCAATGACCAGGAGACAACAGACTAAATGCAGGAATTACTGTAGCGCGACCCGGCAAGCCTTGCCGGGCCAAGCGGCGAGACACAAAGTATGCAAGACAGAAGCTCAAGGCCCCGGCAAGTGGAGCTTGCCGGGAAGGCCGTCCCAGGCCCAAGATTACCTCACTAGCACAAGACCCTGGCAAGAGGAGCTTGCCAGGAAGACTAGAAGATTACACATCAGAAGACATGCCTCGGCGCAGCATGCGCCCCGGCAGGGCCCGGGGAGCGACAAGCTTCAGAGCCCGGCAAGCTTCCGGGCCCGGCAAGGTCGAGATCCCCGGCAAGGTGCTTGCCGGGGGAGGTGCGCTGTGTGCCCGCGCTCCAGCTCATCGGCCCACGCGTCGCCCTGGGGCCACTCCAGGGACGCGTGGCGGATGGCTGTGCAGCCTGGGGGACACGGTGGCACTCCACGGCAGTGGATCCATCGCCGTGGCAGACGGAGACGCAACGGCGGGAGCTTTTGGGGTCGACGGCGACGGGCATTAAATGCCCTTGTCCCCCACTGTCAAAGTAGGTATAGACCACTGTTCTGCACTGTAGCTCCACTGTTCCCGCACTGTTCCAACTACCACATCTTTTACATTTTTACCCCTTTCTCCTACGTTGACACCTGTCGGTGACCCCTTGCACTATAAAAGGAGGCCCATGCACAACGTGGGGGGGGTTCGGTTCGAAACCTAGATCATTCTCACGCTCGTGTAGCTGCTTCTTCAAGCTCCGAGCGCCCAAACTCAATACACAACCAAGCAGGAGTAGGGTTTTACGCATCCGTGCGGCCCGAACCTGGGTAAAAACTGCCCGTGCGTCTGCCTCGATCTGCTCTTCGTGCTCCCTCCGCCCTCGTACCGCACAGACAAGGGGCTCCGGTCCCATAGGTGCTCGTGGCGGACAGTTTCCCCCGACAGTGCCCTTCTCACTTTTCCATTGTATTATCCGTTTTATTTTTGTTCGCTTTAATACTTTCGAAGTTTTTGCCCGTTCTTCTTTGTTCTTTCTTTGCAAAAACAACAAAAAGATTTCCTTTCTCTCTTTAGTTTGCTTTGTTTTCAGAGTTCAGCTCGAGTCCGTGATGGCATTTAATTATATTTCCTACGTTCGATCGTGCAAGTGACGAGGCAGTAAGCGACAAGGAAGACCGGTATGAACTCTTCTTGTTTCTACTTTTGTACATATGCCTGTACTTATGATCTAGAGACCAGCTTGTAGCGACATAGTGCTATGTTTACAATGCTTTCCCAGTGGTTCATGCTTTCCTCGTGGCTAGTCTCAAATAGCTGGAGTATATAATGTGTTATTGAAATGATTTACATGCATTACATTGTTCATAGTTTGGTATACTAAGGTGGTATTTCCCTTTGGAGAATTCTTGGATTGACTTGGCACATGTTTACACATGTTTAAGACTAAAAAGTCTACTTTGCCTTGATGATCTTTGAGTTTCAGAATAGTTATATCACTTTCATGCCCGATTCAATGTTGCTTTGTCGCTCTGCATGATTATGACCGTTATTGCTCTCTAGTTGGTCGCTTCCCAGTCTCTTGCTAGCCTTCGCTCGCACTAAGCGGAATTCTGCTTGTGCATCCAAATCCTTTCAAACCAGTTATTCCATATGAGTCCACCATACCTTCCTATGTGGTGTTTACCTCCATCCTAACAAAGACTTTCTTGTACCATCTCGAAACTATTGAAATTTACTCCTGTTTTGTGCCTCTATTTTAGCTCATGAGGAAGTAGTAGTTAATTCATGATCTTTTTAAGTTGGACGAGTTTTATCCCGGGATTGCATGTCTAATCTGCAACACCCTAATACGAGGAGGAACTGGCATGAGTGCGTCCGGCTCATAAAATATAATACAACAAACAAACCCTCATTCACGCTTTGTTCATGAGAAATCAGAAAACTTTTGGCAGTGATAAACAAAGGAGCTTAAGGGGATGTGATCGTCCCCGTGCGGGAGCCGTTCCTCGAAACTTGTCCAGCTCGAGAAGTAATTGGGTTGTCTACTAACATTCGTTGACGAAATATGCACCTCCCAAAATCATTTTTACCTCTATTTTCAAAACCAAGAGCTCCGGTACATGTTTAGTCTTTGCTTCCAACCACGGGTTTTCAACCTCGCCATCAAATTCCACGGTTCGAGAGTCTCCACCTTCTTTCTTCAAAGCACCAACTAGGAGAGCATAATTGTCATTCTGAGTGTAATGTGCATTGTCCCAAAGTATTACATTGTCTTCTGCATGCTTGTGGTATTATTTATTCAGATATTCTTAGTTCTAGTCTCCTTTAAAACTCTGAAGGAGTTTCTGCATTTATGTTTTGCTTCACTCATGGAGGCTAGCGAGATACCACTCTAGTATGTTCAAGCTATGTGCAATGTAATCTTGTCTTGATTTTCAGTAGTATATTATTTACTTTTAGGTATTTGTGATTGGTCACTTGAAAGAAGGATTGCTTCGTGCATTGTCCTCATAGCGTTGTTTCAATACTTGCTAGACTCTTTTTGTAGTACATCCTTATATACATCTAATGAAGAAAAAGAGTTTGTCAAAGTTTTCTTTGTCGCGTCCAGTTCGTTGAACTGAATTGCTTGAGGACAAGCAATATGCTAACCTTGGGGGAGTTGATACGTCTCAAACGTATCTACTTTTCCAAACACTTTTGCTATTGTTTTGCCCTTATTCTTGCATGATTTGAACTAAACTAACCCGGACTGACGTTGTTTTCAGCAGAGCTGCCTGTATGGTTTTATTGTGTGCAGGAAAACGGATTTTTAGGTATCTCAGAAAATTCCAAGAAAAATCACAGAAAATCCACGCACCCGAAGGGCCCTTGTGCCAGAAGAGGGTCCAGAGGGCGGCCAGGGGGGGCCCAGGCACCTTGCCCAGGCGGCCCCACCCCTGGCCGCCTCGGGAGGCCGCCTGGGCGGGTCCTTCCCCCTTTGGTGCCCTACCTTGGCCCGTATTTATCCCCCTGACGAGAAAAACCCCAGAACAGAAGTCGTTTTCCCAGTTTCCGTCGCGGAGCCGCCCGCCACCCTCTGTTCTTCTTCGGGAGGGCTAATCTGGAGGCTGATTTGGCCTCCGGAGAGGGGAGATCGTCGCCATTGTCATCATCATCACCACTCCATCCTCCCTCCATGACTTCTCCTTCCATGTGTGAGTAATTCCCTGCTGTAGGCAAAGGGGATGGTAGGGATTGGATGAGTTAGATCATGTAATGGTTTATCAGATTGTTGGGGGCATGTTGCCTATCATCTACTTTGGTGTTTATCATCTTTGCTTCAACTTGTTGCTCTTAATGCTTGTCACTTAGGGCTTCGAGTGCCATGATTTCAGATCTGAACCATATGTGTTTGCATGAATATATTTGTGTTCTTGATCCTATCTATGAGTTGTTTGCACCTATTACGGTCCGGAACCGGCGATCCCAAAAGTGACAGCTTGGGACACCAAAGGGGATGGTCCATAATTTGAGGATTCCATGTATCCATTGAGTTTATTGCTTTGTTCCGGTGCTCTTTTACAAGAGCACCTTAATCTCCATAAGTTCCTTTTGGCCCCGTTCGTAGCGGGATGGTAGGACAAAAGATGTTGTGCAAGTTCTTATTGCAAGCACGTACAACTACCTGTGGGATGCATGCCTAATGTTTGATATTTGCCTAGATGATCATTACTTTTCTGTGTGCCTTGCCCTAAGTTAGATTCATGATGTATCTCATCCATGCAGCGCCCAACCATCCACCTCCCTAGCCTACAGTGTTTCAATCCTGCTAGTTGTTAGTTGTTACTTTTGCTGTCACCACCATCACTATCATATCACCATTACCATTTATCTTTTGTTGCAAGTAAGTATATTTCAGGTGCGGTTGAATTGACAACTCAACTGTCAAAGCTTATAAATACTCTTTGGCTCCCCGTGTGTCGAATCTATAAATTGGGTTATTCTAACCCGCGAAGACTATCACGATCCCTTACGGTTGAGGGTTATCAGCGGTCATGAGAGAAACTTACCCACTCAAGAGGATTGCACATAGAAAAACCCTCCCGACACGTTAAACGAATGAAGTCTTGTTTCTCTCCCTTATAAAGACCTTCCAGGACAGCAGCTAGAGCGGCGGGGTCATCTAGACCTAGGCGTAAGTAGCGCGAGGCATCATATTAGCCATTATAGTGCCACATTGGAAATCCTCTGGCTTGAAGCGGCTGCACGCATCGCTTTATTGAAATAGCCATCACTTCGATTATAGAGAATCTCGAACTGGCGAGCAATTTGATCTTGCCAGCCAGTCTGCTAACCTCCGCTCTCTCTTCTTTCGAGGGACTACAGGGACGCTAGTTGAAAAGCTTCTTTGGCGGAGCACTAGAAAACTTGGGGAGTCCTCGCCGAACTGGATCCAGCAGAGCAACATCCTCAATGTAAAACCACTCCGAAGGCCACTCTTCGGATGCTTTCTTTGGAGTACCGGGTAGATAGCCTGACCCAGATATGCACCATACTTCGGTGCCCCCAACTTTAAATATGGAACCTTTTTTGGATCAAGGGACAAGGCAGAAGTACTTTCTCCACAACTCAAAGTGAGGCTCGCAGCCCAAGAACAGTTCGCATAAAGTGACAAAACCCGCAATATTCAGGATAGACCTCGGCGTATGATCGTGCAGTTGGAGACCCTAGAACTCTAGGAGTCCCCTAAGAAAGGGGTGGACGGGGAACCCTATACCTCTTAAAAGAAAAAGGGACAAAACATACCCGCTCTCCATCAGAGGGTTTAGGAAAGCTCTCTGCCAGGGTTTGGTTGTCGATAGAAGTTAGTCCGACCCGGATGGGGACTAGATCCTCTGGAGGTAGATATCCCTGCGCTTGAAGTGTCCTTAGATGCGCATGGGATATAGAGCAGCTTTTCCAATCTCCTGCACGAGGGTCATGAGGGCGCGAGGAAGAGCTTGGGGCGCTAGCCATGTTTGAAGATTTTATGCAGGCACTAGGGTTTCTTCCGCGTGGAATGGGATGGATAGGCAACTAGGATCTATTCTCTTATATAGGCGCCTTATCTACACAGTCAAGGGGGTATTTGTAAAACTTCCCAGACGGTTTGCATTCATTGGACATGTGGAAGCCAAGGCGGCGGCGGCGAGGAATCGACGGAAAACGATATTTAAAGAAGTCGAACTATCATCACGGAGGACTCACCTTGCAAGACCGAAGTCATGAAGCTGGACACAATCTCGTCCTTGAAGGCAAGTCTGGGGGCTACTGAGGGAGTGCTGTATTCAGGGGTCCTCAGGCATCAAGGTCGTTGAAGCTGGGCTGTATTGGTAGGCCGCGTAAAGAAGAAGCAGATGCCCCTCCCCTGTGTCCGGTCAGGACTCCTATGTGCGTAGAAAGGCAAGTGTAGAGTCCGGATGTATCAATTACTTCCTCCCCAAGTCTCCCTTATAACCCTAGGTCCCCGCTGGCGTGTATATAAGCCGGGAGGTTTAGTCTATAGAGGGGATCATCGTCATCACAATATCCTCGTAGGCTAGACTTTAGGGTCTAGCCATCACGATCTCGAGGTAGATCAACTCTTGTATTCATATTGATCCATATTAATATAGTAGGAAGTAGGGTATTACCTCAATCAAGAGGGCCTAAACCTGGGTAAACATCGTGTCCGCAGCCTCCTGTTACCATCGATCCTCTATGCGCATAGCTTGGGCCCCCTACCCGAGATCTGCTGGTTTTGACACCAACAATCGCCATGCACTACCATCATATTACATTACATGATTAGAGACATGTTTTCATTTGCCTTGCATGATCATAGTATAGCTAGCTCGACATTTTGATGGCTTGTCCGTTTTTTATGTCTGTGCTACGCGGGATCATTGCACGTACCGGTACATTGCCAGAGGCATTCATCATGTAGAGTTTCTCTCATGTTTTTAGTTTTGAGTTATAATAACATTCAGTTGAAGTGAGTCATTGTAAAAATGTGATGACCATCATTATTAGAGCATGCCTGAGTGAGCAAAAGAATGGTGGAGACTTATGAGACCTCAAAAAAGTGGGGATGAGGTCCATGGAACTATTCTTAAAAAAGAGAGGAAAGGAATGGTGGAGACTTATGAGTCCTTGAAAAGGGGGGGGGATGAGGTCCATGAGATTGTTCTAAAAGAAAAGAAAAGAAATGAGAGAGAAAGAGAGAAGGGGCATGCTACTATACTTACGCACTTGTGATTCAAAGTATCACCACTTCATGCATTGTAAAGTAGAAAGTTTCATGAGCATCATATTTCATACTAGTGGGGAACCTACACTATAGAACTTGGCTTGTATATTTCGATGATGAGCATCCTCAAAAGCTCGAGGACTTCATGAGAAAGCAAGTTGGATGCACCCCCACTTAGTCCATAGGAGATCTTTCACATATTCATTGCTCTATCTGCATCCTTGTTGCATGGCGATCACTACTCCTTGTATTGACATCGATCATAAGGCCTTATCCATTGCAAATGGTCAGCTGTGTCGATGCAAGACTTTCTTTGTTTTTGACTTCTCAAAACCTTAATCATTTTCTATCTTTCCCATAACTGCGAGGCATAGGCTCGCGCTCAGTGCTGCATAGGTAGTTGAGCGGTTTAATAACGCAGACAGACGATCTTGCTATTGTACCTGGTATGCATCGGGTTAATGTTTTTGAAGTGATCGTTGATGCTTGATTTCTTTTGTCTTTGATTGTTACTATTGTGTTCTTAACATAATATTGACCCTCTCTCTATACCTTCAGCAATGGGAATTTGGCCTCCACAAAAATATTTTCCTCTTCATCAACCTCCATGGCAATGGAACTAAGAGGATCGCTTGTATTACTCCCTTGCTGGTTAACTTTTGCATGCTTCCATGATGAACATGGATATCACTTTTGGGGTTTTGTTCAATGAATGCTTTAGAGTTGGTAGCTTGAGCGTTTTATAGTCAACCTTCTTACTCGAGGACGAGCAAGATTTAAGCGTGAGGAGGCCTATGGCTCTATATTTTACGCATTTGTATAGCTCATTTCTTGCATGTTCTCTTCATATATCATGTCTCATAGAACCAAATAATTGTCCCATGGTTACTGGTATTGATGACCCACAAGTATAGGGGATAAATCGTAGTCCTTTCGATGAGTAAGAGTGTCGAACCCAAGGAGGAGCAGAAGGAAATGACAATTGGTCTTCAGCAAGGTAATGTATGCAAGCACTGAAATTGTCGGCAGCAGATAGTTTGATAGCAAGATAATTTGTAACAAGCAAGTAAAGGTAATGGTAAATAGTATGCAGCAAGGTATCCCAATCCTTTTGTGGCAAAGGACATGCCAAAATGGTTTCTTATAATAAGCAAAGTGTTCTTGAGGGCACACGGGGATTTCATCTAGTCACTTTCACCATATTGGCTTGATATGTGTTCGTTACTTCGATCATTTGATATGTGGGTGGACTGGTGCTTAGGTGTTGTTCTTACTTGAACAAACCTCCTACTTATGATTAACCCCCTCGCAAGCATCCGCGACTACGAGAAAATTATTAAGATAAAATCTAACCATAGCATTAAATATTTGGGTCCAAATCGGTCCCTTAAGAAGTAGCGCATAAACTAGGGTTTAAGCTTTTGTCACTCTAGCAACCCATCATCTAATAACTACTCCACAATGCATTCCCTTAGGCCGAAATATGGTGAAGTGCCATGTAGTCGACGTTCACATGACACCACTGATACGTCCAAAACGTATCTATAATTTCTGCTTGCTCCATGCCACTTTTGGGTGATATTGCTATGATATTCATACACTTCCATACACTTTTGATCATATTTGGACTAACCTACTAATCCAGTGCACCCCAGTGCCAGTTTCTGTTTTCGGTTGTTTTTGTATTTCAGGTTTTCACGTTACGAGAACTGCCAGGAAAAATCCAGAAAAATTATATAAAAAATCAGCGTTCCAGAACCTACCTTGCGCCCGAAGGACAGCCGGGGGGGGGGCACCAGGGCTCCAGGCGCCCTGGCGGCGCGCCCCCCCTGGGCCGCGCCGGGGGGGGCGCCTGGGCCCCCCGAGCCCCGTCTGGTGCCCCCCTTCGGCATATATTTAGAGCGTCCTTCGAAACCCTCGGGACGGGAACTCTTTTTCGCGATCTCATCTCTGTTCCGCCGCCGCCGCCGCTTCCAAGATCGGGAGCACCAGGAGAACTCTTCCCAGCACCCTGCCGGAGGGGAGGATCACCATCGGGAGCCTCTCCACCACCATGGACGCCTCCCGGATGAGTTGTGAGTAGTCTCCCTTGGACCATGAGTCCATGACCAGTAGCTATGTGATGTTCTCCTCCCGTTCTTGTGCTTCACTAATTAGTCCTCGTGAGCTGCCCTACATGATCGAGGCACATATGTAATCCTTATGCTGTTGCTATGATGAGTTTGCTGGGATCCGATGGATTATGAGATTATGTTCAGATTGTTCTTGAGTAATATATTTGATCTACCTCTTTTATATTTATGTTCATAAGTAATTCTTGCATGTTCTCCGTTGTTATTTATTGCTTTGGCCAAGTAATACGTAGTGACTCCAAGAGGGAACGTTATGCTTGATTGTGGGTTCATGCCCCTCGATGACTAGCTTGAGTGACAGAAACATGAGTCTAGGGGATGTGCTATTGCCACAAGGGGGAAAACAACGGTGCTTGTGCCCGCGGGTGCAAGGATTGTTTACTTTACGCAAAGTTCTTTTAATGCAGTTGTCTGTTGCATTGAGTTTACACTATGGGTGGGGCTCGCAACTTAATACCAGCGAGATGTTCTGGATAGATATCTCAAGGTGGATGATTAGTAGTAGATATTGATGGATTTCGGTCTACTTAATTTGGCGTACCGCCCATGCTTTGAACCTCAACCTTTCTTGCAATGTAGTCAGCATTGGCTTGCGTTCATGGTCCTGTCAATTGCCCAGCTGTAATTCGTTTACCTCACATAGCTGTTTTATCGTCTTTTGGGAGAGAGACATCACTAGTGAACATCATGAGACTGCGGTCCATATTACCATCATTGATCACATCCGCTATTTACTTTTCGCTTTTACTTACTATTGCAAACATTATCTATCACTACTATCATTTGCGTTTAATCCTTTGAGAACTACAAGGCCGGAGGGATTGACAACCTCTCTGTACTCGTTGGGAGCAAAGTTATTTGTATCTGTGTGCAGGTCCATGTTGATTGCTAATCCAGCGCCGTTAGCAGTTGACACCTACTTGTTGAACCTAGGAGTCTCCGGGGATTCGATCCTTGGCATCTTTGCTAAGGGAAAAACTTCCACAACACTGCATCTTACACTTTCCACTTGGGGTAACCAACGAGGGGTTAGAGGCCCATCAAGGAGTTTTTCTGGCGCCGTTGCCGGGGACTCCACTCTTCAGGATAGGGGAGTTGCACGCTATCTTTTACCTTTGCTTTTTAGTCTTGTTAGTTTACATTTCAGTTTTTGCTTTAGTATCCTTTATCAAAAAAATTACAGAAAATTTTATTTTGCCTTCCTGTTAGTAGTCCTATCTGTTTAGCTAAACATGTTAGGATATGGTGCTTTGAGGGAATCAGAAGTTCTAGATTTCCATCAAAGGGATGGAGAAAATATGAAGAAGGCATGGGACAGAATTTCTGATGCACATAGGAGAATTATGCCTTGGATACCTATAAAAATTGTGCTTAGGAATTTTTACCAGGGTCTTTTTAAATGGTGTAAACACTCTCTTGACATTATAGCCGAGGGAGATTTCCTAGAGTGTGATGAAGCTAGAGCTCTTGAAATTATACATGGTCTATCTAGTTACTTTGTTTATGATCATAATTTTGATACTGTCATAGATAGACTTGCTACTATTGAAAAGAGAATGGATGCTCTAGACTTAATGAAGATAGAGAAACCCAAACCCAATAAGAGAGATATTTTGGAAATAGATAATGACTGGGAGCCTCTTGTTAGGATTAGCATCTCTAATCAAGACTTCCTTGCTTATTGTGATATTGGATCTATGGTTTCTACTATGCCAAAAACTGTTCATGATTCTATAAAATTTAACATGGATAGACTACCATCTTATCATGAACACACTAATGGAGATATTTCTGAAATCCAGGGAAGAATAAAAGATGTGCCAGTTAAATTCCTTAAAGGGATTGCAATGGTTGATTTCTTCATCATGGAGCCAAACCAAGGAAATATAGTGCTTGGAAGGGACTTCCTCCGAGCGGTAAAAGGCTTCATCGATATAGGTAAGGGACAAACCCGCTTACGCGGTAAGGCAAAAGGTGTGTACCCCTTTCCTAGAAGGAACAAGAGTGAACTTGTTGAGGAACCATATGACTCAATTTATAACTCCGATTATTATGATGGTTATTGATTCCTTTTTGCATTATGCCTAGCTTAAAGGCATAAAAGAAAGCGCTTTTGGGAGGCAGCCCACATGAATAAATTTTTATATTTTGCTTTTGTTGTTTCTTGATGTTGTTTACTACAGTAGCATCATCATTGTATCTTTGCTTTTCATATTTGTGCCAAGTATAGCCTCTGATTGCTAGAAAGTTCAAAAGTTGTGAGGTGCTGTCCAGGAAACAGATTCTGTCCTTGGATAGAAAAATTCGTATAAGATCACCAGATCATCTTTTTGGTCTGAATTTTTTCGACAGTGTTCTCTATATAATTTTCTTTCGTGCATCTGTTCTGAGTTTTTTGATTTGCGTTGCAGAAGTGCCCCGAACAAATCAATTACTACCTGCTGTTCTGTTTTTCACAGATTTTGTCCTGTTTTGCCTTTCCTTCATTTTGCAAACCAAGAGCTTGCTTTTTCTTTGCAAAAACCTTTTGGCAATCTTGAGAAACAGTAGAACTTCAAGAATATCTTTATTTCCAGCAAGGTATAATTATTTTATTAAGGGTACTAACCTTGCTAATCAGATTATGATGAGTTATGTATGAAGGGAGTTTTCAAGTGTGCGAGGGAAGATGATAAAAAGATTCAGGAGTGTCAAGCGCTCAAGCTTGGGGATGCCCCCGTGCACCCCCAAGAAATATTCAAGGAGACTCAAGCGTCTAAGCTTGGGGATGCCCCCGTGCATCCCCTTCTCCATCAACATTATCAGTTCGTCTTTCGTTCCGCTATATTTTTATCACTTCATGTGTTATGTGCTATGCTTGGAGCGTCTTGCTTTTAGTTCTCTTTTTAGTTTTTCATAACGAGTCGGAACTTAGCTTTCTTTATGTGGGAGAGAAACACGCTCCACTTCTACCTAGAACATAACATAGAATATTCATGTCAATCTTTGCTGTGTGTGTTCTTTGTCTTTTAATAGCTACTATCATGCTCTGCTCTTAGTATTCATGCTTATCTTTTCAAAGAGCTTTTGTTTAGTTGGTTGCTTGAACTCTCATTAATTATCATGCTTATCTAATTAAGAGAGTTTGCTTCCGTTGCATTGGTTAATATGTCTATGATAAAGATGCTACGTGCATAATGGCGCTTAGTAGTTCAGGTTTTCTTATGGTTAGTCTCAAATAGCTGGGGGATTCCCAATGTGTTATTGGAGTACCAACTTGATTTGTTTGCCTATGATGTGGTATGGTTTAGTAATATCTTCCTTCGAGAATTTATTTTGATTGACTTGGCGTATGCTCACGCATATTTAAGACTGTAAAGAAAGTCTGTCAAGCCTTGATGATCTTTTATTTCTGAGTAGCGATATAACTTCCATGCCTGATTCAATATTGCTTTGTCGCTCTGCATGATTATGACCGTCATTGCTCTCTTAGTTGGTCGCTCCCAGTCTTTTGCTAACCTCCACATGTACTAAGCAGACTAACTTTGCAATACATAGCTCATGGGAAAGTAGCTTAAAAACTATTGTGGTAAAGAATATGTTGCCTATGTATCTTATTTCTTATAAGTTGCTTGCTGAGCGGTAACCATGTTTCTGGGGACGCCATCAACTGTCACACTTTTGTTGAATATCATGTGAGTTGCTATGCATGTTCGTCTTGTCTGAAGTAAGGGTGATTTGCCATGGGTTGAATGAGTATGCATATTGTTAGAGAAGAACATTGGGCCGCCAACCAAAGCCATGTATCATGGTGGAAGTTTTAGCTTGGACATTAATCCTCAATCTCTTATGAGAATATGCTTATGCATTAAAGAGGAGTCCGTCATCTATTTTCTATGTTGTCCCGGTATGGATGCCCTCAAGTTGAGATATATCAAAAATGAGAAATCAAATGCGATTTATCTCCTTGGACCTTTGTACAGGTGGCATAGAGGTACCCCTTTGTGACACTTGGTTGAAACATATGTAATGCAATGATAACCCATGGAAATCCGAGCTAATTAGGACAAGGTGCGAGCACTATTGGTATTCGATGCATGAGGCTTGCAACTTATAGGATGTCTTATGCATGACACATATGAAGTACTACTACCATTGACAAAATTGCTTCTATGTTTTCAAAATAAAAAGCTCTAGCACATAACCATTCTTTTACTTTTATGTTGAGTCTCCACCTTCTTTTAAAAGCACCAACTACTGAGAGCATGATTGTCATTCTGAGTGTAATGTGCATTGTCCCAAAGTAGCATTGTCTTTTGCATGATTGTGATATCGTTATTTCTGAAATCATTGTATCTAGTCATCACTTAAACCTTGAAGGTGCCCCTGCATTTATGTTTTGCTTCACTAAAGGGGGCAAGCTAGATATCACTTTATCATATTTGCACATTATGTTCATTGCAAATCTCTTTGATGTTTCAGTTTCATGTTGTAAAACTTTCAGTCATTTGTGATTTTCTCATGAGGCAACTTAATTACTATAGATTCATTGTCTCGGTAAGCTTTTGTCATATGACTATGAATAAGTCCTATATGGTTAATAGCATGTCACCACAGAAATTATTCTTGTTATCATTTACCTACTCGAGGACGAGTAGGAATTAAGCTTGGGGATGTTGATACGTCCAAAACATATCTATAATTTCTGCTTGCTCCATGCCACTTTTGGGTGATATTGCTATGATATTCATACACTTCCATACACTTTTGATCATATTTGGACTAACCTACTAATCCAGTGCACCCCAGTGCCAGTTTCTGTTTTCGGCTGTTTTTGTATTTCAGGTTTTCACGTTACGAGAACTGCCAGGAAAAATCCAGAAAAATTATATAAAAAATCAGCGTTCCAGAACCTACCTTGCGCCCGAAGGACAGCCGGGGGGGCCACCAGGGCTCCAGGCGCCCTGGCGGCGCCCCCCCCCCCTGGGCCGCGCCGAGGGGGCGCCTAGGCCCCCCGAGCCCCGTCTGGTGCCCCCCTTCGGCATATATTTAGAGCGTCCTTCGAAACCCTCGGGACGGGAACTATTTTTCGCGATCTCATCTCTGTTCCGCCGCCGCCGCCGCTTCCAAGATCGGGAGCACCAGGAGAACTCTTCCAGGCACCCTGCCGGAGGGGAGGATCACCATCGGGAGCCTCTCCACCACCATGGACGCCTCCCGGATGAGTTGTGAGTAGTCTCCCTTGGACCATGAGTCCATGACCAGTAGCTATGTGATGTTCTCCTCCCGTTCTTGTGCTTCACTAATTAGTCCTCGTGAGCTGCCCTACATGATCGAGGCACATATGTAATCCTTATGCTGTTGCTATGATGAGTTTGCTGGGATCCGATGGATTATGAGATTATGTTCAGATTGTTCTTGAGTAATATATTTGATCTACCTCTTTTATATTTATGTTCATAAGTAATTCTTGCATGTTCTCCGTTGTTATTTATTGCTTTGGCCAAGTAATACGTAGTGACTCCAAGAGGGAACGTTATGCTTGATTGTGGGTTCATGCCCCTCGATGACTAGCTTGAGTGACAGAAACATGAGTCTAGGGGATGTGTTGTTGCCACAAGGGGGAAAACAACGGTGCTTGTGCCCGCGGGTGCAAGGATTGTCTACTTTACGCAAAGTTCTTTTAATGCAGTTGTCTGTTGCATTGAGTTTACACTATGGGTGGGGCTCGCAACTTAATACCAGCGAGATGTTCTGGATAGATATCTCAAGGTGGATGATTAGTACTCCCTCCGTAAACTAATATAAGAGCGTTTAGAATACTAAAATTGTGGTCTAAACACTCTTATATTAGTTTACAGAGGGAGTAGTAGATATTGATGGATTTCGGTCTACTTACTTTGGCGTACCGCCCATGCTTTGAACCTCAACCTTTCTTGCAATGTAGTCAGCATTGGTTTGCGTTCGTGGTCCTGTCAATTGCCCAGCTGTAATTCGTTTACCTCACATAGATGTTTTATCCTCTTTTGGGAGAGAGACATCACTAGTGAACATCATGAGACTCCGGTCCATATTACCATCATTGATCACATCCGCTATTTACTTTTCGCTTTTACTTACTATTGCAAACATTATCTATCACTACTATCATTTGCGTTTAATCCTTTGTGAACTACATGGCCGGAGGGATTGACAACCTCTCTGTACTCGTTGGGAGCAAAGTTATTTGTATCTGTGTGCAGGTCCACGCTGATTGCTAATCCGGTGCCGTTAGCAGTTGACACCTTCTTGTTGAACCTAGGAGTCTCTGGGGATTCGATCCTTGGCATCTTTGCTAAGGGACAAACTTCCACAACACTGCATCTTACACCTTACACTTGGGGTAACCAACGAGGGGTTAGAGGCCCATCAACCACTAAGGGAATCACAACATACATATCATCGAAATATCGAATGCATATCAAGTTCATATGATTACTTGCAACATGATTTCTCCCATGACCTCAAGAACTAAAGTAACTACTGATAAGTGATAAACATGCTCAAGATCAGAGGGGTATTAAATAGCATAATGGATCTGGACGTATAATCTTCCACCAAATAAACCATATATTAATCAACTACAAGATGTAATCAACACTACTAGTCACCCATAGGTACCAATATGAGGTTCCGGTACAAACATTGGACACAAGAGATGAACTAGGGTTTGAGAGGAGATGGTGTTGTTGAAGATGTTGATGAAGATTGGCCTCCCAAAGATGAGAGGGTTGTTGGTGATGACGATTATGATGATTTCCCCCTTCGGGAGGGAAGTTCCCTCGGTGGAATCATTCCACCGGAGGGCAAACATGCTCATGCACAAGTTCCGCCGTGAGACGGTGGCGCTCCATCCCGAAAGTCCGCTACTCAATTATTTTAGGTCAAAATTACTTATATACCAAAAGATGGGCACAGGAGGTGGGCCGAGGAGGGCAAAACCTACCAGGCACACCTGGGGGCCCTAGCGCGCCCAGGTGGGCAGTGCCCACCTGTTGGGCCCCCTCTGGTACTTATTTTCTCCAATAATTATTAAATATTCCATAAAAACCATGAAGTTTCAACTCATTTGGAGATGTGCAGAATAGGTACCTGGCGTTTCTTTTTCAGGTCCAGAATTCCAGCTGTCGGTATTCTCCCTCTTGATGTAAACCTTGCATATTATTAGAGAAAAGCATTGGAATTACTCCAAAAGGCATTATTATGCATAAAAACATTATAAATAACAGTAGGAAAACATGACGCAAAATGGACATATCAACTCCCCCAAGCTTAGACCTCGCTTGTCATCAAGCAAAACATGTCCACATGCTTAGAGAGAGAGAGAGAGGTGTCGATAAAAACAAAACACAGAGATAGCAGCATCATGTAAATTATTGCAACAGAAACAAACTTCATTAAAACATAATATAGCATAGCTCTATCATATAACTTCTCATGAGCAAGTAACAATTCATCACACTATCGAAGTATAAAGCATAAACTCTATTGAAAACCAACAAACTATGTTCTCAGTCAACTTTGCAACTACAATTCATCATCCTTTCGGGAAGGGTCACGTATTGGAGCCTTTAGACAAGTCCATATACTCAACCATCATATAGTCTTCTATGATTGCTAAGACTCACCGCATACACATGAGCAAAAAGTTTCAACCGAACACATAGAAAGATAGGGGCTTATGGCTTTGCCACCCAACACATTCACCTCAAGGGTGATGTCAACAATAATGATTCATGCTCACCCATATTCAACTTGTTATATGTGCCTAGATCTTTCCTCACCACATGATGCTTGCCAAAAGAGAAAATAAAAAGGGAAAGAGAGAAATACTTTGACTCTTTGCATAAAAGTAAATACATAAAGTAAAAAAGATAGGCCCTTCACAGAGGGCAACAGAGGTTGCCATCCACTTTTTTGGTTGTATGCTCAATCTCTTAGTGCAAAAGAACGTCACATTATATTGCCCCTTATGATAGCAACCTTTATTATGCAGTCTGCCTCGCCTTTATTATTTTGCCATCACAAGTTTGTACAACGCTTAATTTTCTCTTACACTAAATGATCTAACACATTTAGAAGCAATTTTTATTGCCTTATTGCACCGATGACAACTTACTTGAAGGATCTTACTCAATCCATAGGTAGGTATGGTGGACTTTTGAAAAAGATTTGGGCTTAAGGGTTTTTGAATGCACAAGTAGTATCTCTACTTAGTGCGGAATTTTTGGCTAGAAAAGATATTGAGCAAGCACCACATGTTAAAGGATCTATGGAAATATAACTTCTATGTGAATATGAACAAACATAAGTCATTATGTTGTCTTCCTTGTCCAACGTCAACCGTTTTGGCATATAATATTTTGATGGGGGCTTACAATCACAAAAGATGTCCAAGATAGTATATTTGCATGTGAATCTTCTCTTCCCTTATTAATTCTTTCATGAATTGCATCATTGACCAATGTTATGTTTGTCAATCTCCAATAATTTTTACTACTTATAATTTTCCTTATGTGATGTCATTACTTACAATAAGATTAGCATATGATCTTTTTTCATTTATTTCCTTTCTTTTTATTACAATAAGGAAGTAAAGAAAGCAAAACTAGAACTAAACTTTATTATATATGTCGCACATGATTACATAGATAGATAACTAAGCAAACTTTCAAATAAAGATCGAACTAGATGTTTATTCATCTAATGCAAAAGATAACTTAAGATCGAACAAAGGTAGATAAAGGCAAAAGATAGTGATGTGATACGATACCGGGGCAACTCCCCCAATCTTGGCTCAAGCCAAGGGGAGTGCCCATACCCGATACTCAATTCTCTATTGGTGGTGAAGAAGGTGTTGGTGGTGGTGATGAGGTAGTAGCGAGCTTGCTCTTCGGGATCAAAAGATTCGCCAATCTACGGATGACACTCCGCAGGGCAATGATGTGCTCTTGCAATATAATGTTTTTGCGAGGGATATAGTTGTTTTGAACACGAACCGTTTAAATAATCCTAAAAGCTTCAATTTTAGTGGGGGTAAGATGTTCATAATAAGGTTGGACAATATCCTCTTCTTCCTCCGCGAGCAGAGCTTGCACTACTGCTGGAACTTCATCTTTGACAGCTTCCTTGTTCTTGCCATACTTGCTAGCTTCCTTTGGCTCCTCCCTCTTCAATTCTATCTTCATAAGCCAAGCATCGTATTCTACGTTGTTGGAGGAGGAAGAAGACATAATGCTTGGCTTGACAGATCAGACAAAAAATAGCAAGAAAAGAGAACAGGGGATTTCTCCGTGATACGGTGGTCAATAGGTCTGCGATATAGTAGCATTGACGGTGTTCAAGAAAGGTCTACGGAATATTATGGGACAAAAGTCATCTTGTGGGGAACCAAGGACTAGAAAATTAGTAGGATATTTTGTTTTCCCACACAAGACCTCAACATCTCTAACAATCCCAAGTGGAGTGCTAGTATCTCTATTGGAAAGTTTAATAGTAACATCTATGTCTTCTATTTCAGAGGGTGCTATGTCATTGATAATTTCCCGATAGAGAGTAAAAGGAATAGCACTTACGCTAGCACCTATATCACATAAGCCATGATAACAATGATCTCCTATTTTAGCAGAGGCAACATGCATTCCTACAACAGGTCTAGTTTGTCTTTTGTATCGTGTTTAGCAATTCTTGCTGCTTCACCGATGAAGTAAATAACATGCCCATCAACATTATGGACCAATAGATCCTTAACCATAGCAACATTAGGTTCTACTTTGATTTGCTCAGGGGGTTTAGGTGTTTTAATATTACTTCTACGGACCACACTAGAAACCTTAGCGTGCTCCTTTATCTTAATAGGAAAAGGTGGTTTCTCAATATAAGCAGTAGGAACAACTGGATCAACATTGTAAATGATAGTCTCTTCTTTAGCAACTACTGGTTCTTTGATTTCTTCTTTAATAGGGGGATGATACTTAAACAACTTCTCTTTAGGGAGATCAACATCAGTAGCGAAAGATTCACCAAAAGAGGCTACTATCTCAGAGTCAAGTCCATACTTAGCGCTAAACTTTTGAAAAGCATCGGTATTCATAAAAAAATTAACACAATCAAACTTAAGCTTAATACCTGACTCTTTACCTTCGTCGAGTTCCCAATCTTCAGAGTTGCGTTTAATTCTTTCTAAGATATCCCACCTGAACTCAATAGTCTTCTTCGTAAAATAACCGGCACAAGAAGTATCAAGCATGGATTGATCATTACAAGAAAGTCGGGCATAGAAGTTCTGAATAATAATTTATCTCGAGAGATCATGATTGGGGCGTGAATATAACATTAACTTAATCCTCCCCCAAGCTAGAGCAATACTTTCTCCTTCACGAGGCCAAAAATTAAATATATAATTCCGATCACGATGAACTAGATGCACATGATAATTTTTTTGGTGGAATTCCAGTTTAAAGCGATTCCAATTCCAAGATCCAATATCATCGCATAGCCTATACCATGCCAATGCTCTCCCCTTCAAAGATAAAGGGAAAACCTTCTTCTTAGCTTCATCTTCGGGTAAACCTACAAGCTTAAGTAATCCACATATATCAAATGCATATCAGGATGTTCAGTTCCATCTCCCGCATAAGGATTAGCTAGTAGTTGTTCTATCATACCCGAAGGAATTTCATAGTCAAAATTTTCATTAGGTGTAGCAGGTTGAGGGGCAACAAATTGTGCTTCCGCTCGAGGTGAATATACCCCGAACAAACCCCTCAAAGGATTGTTCTCCATAGTGACAAGTGATAGTAAATTTCAACACATAATAATATTTTTTCCTTACAAATGTCCACTTACAAAAAGCACTTCACTCCCCGGCAACGGCGTCAGAAAAGAGTCTTGATGACCCACAAGTATAGGAGATCAATCGTAGTCCTTTCGATAAGTAAGAGTGATGAACCCAACGAGGAGCAGAATGAAATGACAAGTGGTTTTCAGCAAGGTAATGTCTGCAAGCACTGAAATTCTCGGTAACAGATAGTTTGATAGCAAGATAATTTGTAACGAGAAAGTAACGATAATGGTAAATAGTATGCAGGAAGGTAGCCCAATCCTTTTGTGGCAAAGGATAGGCCAAAACAATTTCTTATAATAAGCAAAGTGTTCTTGAGGGCACACGGGAATTTCATGTAGTCACTTTCACCATATTTGCTTGATTTGTGTTCGTTACTATGATAATTTGATATGTGGGTGGACCGTTGCTTAGGTGTTGTTCTTACTTTAACATAGCTCCTACTTATGATTAACCCCCTCGCAAGCATCCGCAATTACGAGAAAATTATGAAGATAAAATCTAACCATAGCATTAAACATTTGGGTCCAAATCTGTCCCTTACGAAGTAGCGCATAAACTAGGGTTTAAGCTTTTGTCACTCTAGTAACCCATCATATAACAACTACTCCACAATGCATTCCCTTAGGCCCAAATATGGTGAAGTGTCATGTAGTCGATGTTCACATGACACCACAAAGGGAATCACAACATACATATTATCGAAATATCGAACACATATCAAGTTCATATGATTACATGCAGCATGATTTATCCCGTGACCTGAAGAACTAAAGAAACTACTCACAAGTGATAAACATGAAGGAAATATGCCCTAGAGGCAATAATAAAGTTGTTATTTATATTTCCTTATATCATGATAAATGTTTATTATTCATGCTAGAATTGTATTAACCGGAAACTTAGTACATGTGTGAATACATAGACAAAACAGAGTGTCCCTAGTATGCCTCTACTAGACTAGCTCATTGATCAAAGATGGTTATGTTTCCTAACCATAGACATGAGTTGTCATTTGATCAACGGGGTCACATCATTAGGAGAATGATGTGATGGACAAGACCCATCCGTTAGCATAGCACTATGATCGTTTAGTTTTACTGCTATTGCTTTCTTCATGACTTATACATGTTCCTATGACTATGAGATTATGCAACTCCCGAATACCGTAGGAACACCTTGTGTGCCATCAAACGTCACAACATAACTGGGTGATCATAAAGATGCTCTACAGGTGTCTCCGAAAGTATTCGTGGTGTTGGCATAGATCAAGATTAGGATTTGTCACTCCGAGTGTTGGAGAGGTATCTCTGGGCCCTCTCGGTAACACACATCTGAATAAGCCTTGCAAGCAAAAAGACTAATGAGTTAGTCACGAGATGATGTGTTACAGAACGAGTAAAGAGACTTGCCGGTAACGAGATTGAACTAGGTATGGAGATACCGACGATCGAATCTCGGGCAAGTAACATACCGATGACAAAAGGAACAACGTATGTTGTTATGCGGTTCTGACCGATAAAAGATCTTCGTAGAATATGTAGGAGCCAATATGAACATCCAGGTTACACTATTGGTTATTGACCGGAGATGAGTCTCGGTCATGTCTACATAGTTCTCGAACCCGTAGGGTCCGCACGCTTAACGTTTGATGACGATCGGTATTATGAGTTTATGAGTTTTGATGTACCGAAGGTAGTTCGGAGTCCCGGATGAGATCACGGACATGACGAGGAGTCTCGGAATGTCCGAGACATAAAGATTGATATATTGGACGACTATATTCGGACACCGGAAGTGTTCCGGAAAAGTTTCGGATTTAACGGGATTGCCGGAGGGGGTTACCGGAACCCCCTACGAGGGGGGATGGTCCATACTGGGCCTTATGGAAAAGAGAGAGGCAGCCCATAGGGGCTGGCCGGCGCCCCACCTAGGGTTCCTAGTTTGACTAGGATTGGGGGGCGCCACCTCTCCTTCTTTTGCTTTCCCTCTCTTCCTTCTTTGGTAGTTCCTACTAGGAATAGGATTGCAATCCTATTCCTAGTAGGATTGCACTCCTAGCCGCACCATAGAAGGGTCGGCCGGCCTCCCCCTTGCTCCTTTATATAGGGGGGCAGGGGGGCACCCAAAGACACACAAGTTGAATTGTTCCAGCCGTGTGCGGTGCCCCCCTCCACAGAAACACACCTCGGTCATACCGTCGCGGTGCTTAGGCGAAGCTCTGCGCCGGTGAATACATCATATCCGTCACCACGCCGTCGTGCTGACGAAACTCTCCCGTGAAGCTCAACTGGATCAAGAGCTCGTGGGACGTCATCAAGCTGAACGTGTGCTGAACGCGGAGGTGTCGTACGTTCGGTGCTTGATCGATTGAATCGCGAAGAAGTTCGACTACATCAACCGCGTCACTTGACGCTTCCGCTTCTGGTCTACGAGGGTACGTAGACACACTCTTCCCTCTCGTTGCTATGCATCTGGTAGATAGATCTTGCGTGATCGTAGGAAAATTTTAAAATACTACGTTCCCCAACAGTGGCATCATGAGCCAGGTCTATGCGTAGATGATATGCACGAGTAGAACACAATGAGTTGTGGGCGATACTAGTCATACTGCTTACCAGCATGTCATACTTTGCTTCGGCGGTATTGTGAGATGAAGCGGCCCGGACCGACATTACGCGTACGCTTACGCGAGACTGGTTTCACCGTTACGAGCACTCGTTCCTTAAAGGTGACTGGCGGGTGTCTGTCTCCCTTACTTTAGCTGAATCAAGTGTGGCTACGCCCGGTCCTTGTGAAGGTTAAAACAGCACATACTTGACGAAACATCGTTGTGGTTTTATATGCGTAGGTAAGAACGGTTCTTGCTAAGCCCGTAGCAGCCACGTAAAACTTGCAACAACAAAGTAGAGGACGTCTAACTTGTTTTTGCAGGGCATGTTGTGATGTGATATGGTCAAGACATGATAAGTTATACGGTTTTGTATGGAGATGATCATGTTTTGTAATGTTATCGGCAACTGGCAGGAGCCATATGGTTGTCGCTTTATTGTATGAAATGCAATCGCCATGTAATTGCTTTACTTTATCACTAAGCGGTAGCGATAGTCGTAGAAGCAATAGTTGGCGAGACGACAACGATGCTACGATGGAGATCAAGGTGTCACGCCGGTGACGAAGGTGATCATGGAGGTGCTTTGGAGATGGAGATCAAAAGCACAAGATGATGATGGCCATATCATGTCACATATTTTGATTGCATGTGATGTTTATCTTATTATGCTTCTTATTTTGCTTAGAACGACGGTAGCATTATAAGATGATCCCTTACTAAATTTCAAGGTATAAGTGTTCTCCCTGAGTATGCACCGTTGCGAAAGTTCGTCGTGCGAGACACCACGTGATGATCAGGTGTGATAAGCTCTACGTTCAAATACAACGGGTGTAAGCCAGTTTTGCACACGCAGAATACTCGGGTTAAACTTGACGAGCCTAGCATATGCAGATATGGCCTCGGAACACTGGAGACCGAAAGGTCGAGCGTGAATCATATAGTAGATATGATCAACATAAGATGTTCACCATTGAAACTACTCCATCTCACGTGATGATCGGACATGGTTTAGTTGATTTGGATCACGTGATCATTTAGATGACCGGAGGGATGTCTATCTAAGTGGGAGTTCTTAAGTGATATGATTAATTGAACTTTAATTTATCATGAACTTAGTCCTGGTAGTATTAGCATATCTATGTTGTAGATCAATAGCTCGCGATGTTGCTCCACGTTTATTTTTTATATGTTCCTAGAGAAAACCAAGTTGAAAGATGTTAGTAGCAATGATGCGGAATTGTTCCGTGGTCTGAGGATTATCCTCATTGCTGCACAAAAGAATTATGTCCTTGATGCACCACTAGGTGACAGACCTATTGCAGGAGCAGATGTAGACGTTATGAACGTTTTTGACAAAAGCTAGATATGATGACTACTTGATAGTTTAGTGCACCATGCTTTACGGCTTATAACCGGGACTTCAAAAACCGTTTTGAAACGCCACGGAGCATATGAGATGTTCCAAGAGTTGAAATTAGTATTTCATACTCATGCCCGTGTCGAGAGGTATAAGACCTCTGACAGTACTTTGCCTACAAGATGGAGGAGAATAGCTCAACCAGTGAGCATGTGCTCAGATTGTCTGGGGAGTACAATTGCTTGAATCAAGTGGGAGTTAATCTTCCAGATAAGATAGTAATTGACAAAGTTCTCTAGACACTATCACCAAGTTAGTAGAACTTCGTGATGAACTATAATATGCAAGGGATGACGAAAGTAATTCCCGAGCTCTTCACGATGCTGAAATCGGCGAAGGTAGAAATCAAGAAAGAGCATCAAGTGTTGATGGTTAACCAGACCACTTGTTTCAAGTAAAGGGCAAAGGGATAGAAGGGGAACTTCAAGAAGAATGACAAGCAAGTTGTCACTCCCATGAAGAAACCCAAAGCTAAACTCAAGCCTGAAACTAAGTGCTTCTACTGCAAAGGAAATGGTCACCGGAAGTGGAACTGCCCTAGATACTTGGCGGATAAGAAGGATGGCAAAGTGAACAAAGGTATATTTGATATACAGATTATTGATGTGTATTTTACTAGTGTTCATAGCAACCCCTCGGTATTTCATATTGGTTCAGTTGCTAAAGAGTAGTAACTCGAAATGGGAGTTGCATAATGAACAGAAACTAGTTAAAGGATGAAGTGACGATGTGTATTGGAAGCAGTTCCAAGATTGATATGATCATCATCGCACACTCCCTATACTTTCAGGATTAGTGTTGAACCTAAATAAGTGTTATTTGGTGTTTGTGTTGAGCATGAATATGATTTGATCATGTTTATTGCAATACGATTATTCATGTAAGTTAGAGAATAATTGTTGTTCTGTTTACATGAATAAAACCTTCTATGGTCATACACCCAATGAAAATAGTTTGTTGGATCTCGATCGTGTGATACACATATTCATAATATTGAAGCCAAAAGATGCAAGGTTAATAATGATAGTGCAACTTATTTGTGGCACTGCCGTTTAGGTCATATTGGTGTAAAGCGCATGAAGAAACTCCATAGTGATGGACTTTTTGAAATCACTTGATTATGAATCACTTGGTGCTTGCGAACCATGCCTCATGGGCAAGTTGACTAAAACTCCGTTCTCCAGAACTGTGGAGCGAGCAACAGAGTTGTTGGAAATCATACATACTGATGTATGCAGACCAATGAGTGTTGAAGCTCACGGCGGGAATCGTTATTTTCTGACCTTCACTGATGATTTGAGCAGATATGGGTATATCTACTTAATGAAGCACAAGTCTGAAACATTTGAAAAGTTCAAAGAATTTCAGAGTGAAGTGGAGAATCATCGTAACAAGAAAATAAGAGTTTCTACGATATGATCGTAGAGGTAAAATATTTGAGTTAGCGAGTTTGGCCTTCAGTAAAAACAATGTGAAATAGTTTCACTACTCACGCCACCTGGAACACCACAGTGTAATGGTGTGTCCGAACGTCATAACCGTACTTTATTAGATATGGTGCGATCGATGATGTCTCTTACCGATCTACCACTATTGCTTTTGGGGTTATGCATTAGAGACAGCTGCATTCACGTTAAATAGGGCACCATCTAAATCCGTTGATACGACACCTTATGAACTATGGTTTGGCAAGAAACCAAAGTTGTCGTTTCTTAAAGTTTGGGGCTGCGATGCTTATGTGAAAAAGCTTCAACCTGATAAGCTCGAACCCAAGTCGGAGAAATGTGTCTTTATAGGATACCCAAAAGAGACTGTTGGGTACACCTTCTATCACAGATCCGAAGGCAAGATATTCGTTGCTAAGAATGGATCCTTTCTAGAGAAGGAGTTTCTCTCGAAAGAAGTGAGTGGGAGGAAAGTAGAACTTGATGAGGTAATTGTACCTTCTCCTGAATTGGAAAGTAGTACATCACAGAAAATTGTTCCAGTGATTCCTACACCAATCAGTGAGGAAGTTAATGATGATGATCATGAAACTTCGGATCAAGTTTCTGCTGAATGTCGTAGATCAACCAGAGTACGTTCCGCACCAGAGTGGTACGGCAACCCAGTTCTGGAAATCATGTTACTAGGCCATGATGAACCTGCGAACTATGAGGAAGCGATGATGAGCCCAGATTCCGCAAAATGACTTGAGGCCATGAAATCTGAGATGGGATCCATGTATGATAACAAAGTGTGGACTTTGGTTGACTTGCCCGATGATCGGCAGGCCATCAAAAATAAATGGATCTTCAAGAGGAAGACCGACGCAAACGGTAATGTTATTGTTTACAAAGCTCGACTTGTTGCGAAAGGGTTTCGACAAGTTCAAGGAGTTGACTACGATGAGACTTTCTCACCCGTAGCTATGCTTAAGTCTGTCCGAATCATGTTAGTAATTGCCGCATTTTATGAAATCTGGCAAATGGATAACAAAACTGCATTCTTTAATGGATTTATTAAAGAAGACTTGTATATGATGCAACCAGAAGGTTTTGTCAATCCTAAAGGTGCTAACAAAATGTGCAAGCTCCAGCGATCCATCTATGGACTGGTGCAAGCATCTCGGAGTTGGAATATACGCTTTGATAAGTTGATCAAAGCATATAGATTTATACAGACTTGCGGTGAAGCCTGTATTTACAAGAAGTGAATGGGAGCACTACAACCTTTCTGATAAGTATATGTGAATGACATATTGTCGATCGGAAATGATGTAGAATTTTCTGGAAAGCACAAAGGAGTGTTTGAAAGGAGTTTTTCAAAGAAAGACCTTGGTGAAGCTGCTTACATATTGGGCATCAAGATCTATAGAGATAGATCAAGACGCTTGATAAGACTTTCGATAAGTACATACCTTGATAAGATTTTGAAGTAGTTCAAAATGGATCAGTCAAAGAAGGAGTTCTTGCCTGACTTGTAAGGTGTGAAGTTGAGTAAGACTCAAAGCCAGACCACGGCAGAAAATATAGGGAAAATGAAAGTCATTCCCTATGCCTCAGCCATAGGTTCTATAAAGTATGCCATGTTGTGTACCAAACATGTTGTGTACCTTACCATGAGTTTGTCAAGGGGGTACAATAGTGATCCAGGAGTAGATCACTGTACAGCGGTCAAAATTATCCTTAGTAACTGGATGACTAAGGAAATGTTTCTCGATTATGGAGGTGATAAAGAGTTCGTCGTAAAGGGTTACGCCGATGCAAGCTTTGACACTAAATCCAGATGACTCTAAGTATCAATCTGGATGCGTATTGAAAGTGGGAGCAATTAGCTAGAGTAGCTCTATGCAGAGCATTGTAGACATAGAAATTTGCAAAATACATACGGATCTGAATGTGACAGACCTGTTGACTAAACTTCTCTCACAAGAAAAACATGATCACACCTTATTACTCTTCGATATTAATCACATAGCGATGTGAACTAGATTATTGAATCTAGTAAACCCTTTGGGTGTTGGTCACATGGTGATGTGAACTATGGGTGTTATTCACATAATGATGTGAACTATCGGTATTAAATCACATGGCGATGTGAGCTAGATTATTGACTCTAGTGCAAGTGGGAGACTGAAGGAAATATGCCCTAGAGGCAATAATAAAGTTGTTATTTATATTTCCTTATATCATGATAAATGTTTATTATTCATGCTAGAATTGTATTAACCGGAAACTTAGTACATGTGTGAATACATAGACAAAACAGAGTGTCCCTAGTATGCCTCTACTAGACTAGCTCATTGATCAAAGATGGTTATGTTTCCTAACCATAGACATGAGTTGTCATTTGATCAACGGGATCACATCATTAGGAGAATGATGTGATGGACAAGACCCATCCGTTAGCATAGCACTATGATCGTTTAGTTTTACTGCTATTGCTTTCTTCATGACTTATACATGTTCCTATGACTATGAGATTATGCAACTCCCGAATACCGTAGGAACACCTTGTGTGCTATCAAACGTCACAACGTAACTGGGTGATCATAAAGATGCTCTACAGGTGTCTCCGAAAGTATTCGTGGTGTTGGCATAGATCAAGATTAGGATTTGTCACTCCGAGTGTTGGAGAGGTATCTCTGGGCCCTCTCGGTAACACACATCACAATAAGCCTTGCAAGCAAAAAGACTAATGAGTTAGTCACGAGATGATGTGTTACGGAACGAGTAAAGAGACTTGCCGGTAACGAGATTGAACTAGGTATGGAGATACCGACGATCGAATCTCGGGCAAGTAACATACCGATGACAAAAGGAACAACGTATTTTGTTATGCGGTTCTGACCGATAAAAGATCTTCGTAGAATATGTAGGAGCCAATATGAACATCCAGGTTCCGCTATTGGTTATTGACCGGAGATGAGTCTCGGTCATGTCTACATAGTTCTCGAACCCGTAGGGTCCGCACGCTTAACGTTTGATGACGATCGGTATTATGAGTTTATGAGTTTTGATGTACCGAAGGTAGTTCGGAGTCCCGGATGAGATCACGGACATGACGAGGAGTCTCGGAATGTCCGAGACATAAAGATTGATATATTGGACGACTATATTCGGACACCGGAAGTGTTCCGGAAAAGTTTCGGATTTAACGGGATTGTCGGAGGGGGTTACCGGAACCCCCTACGAGGGGGGATGGTCCATACTGGGCCTTATGGAAAAGAGAGAGGCAGCCCATAGGGGCTGGCCGGCGCCCCACCTAGGGTTCCTAGTTTGACTAGGATTGGGGGGCGCCACCTCTCCTTCTTTTCCTTTCCCTCTCTTCCTTCTTTGGTAGTTCCTACTAGGAATAGGATTGCAATCCTATTCCTAGTAGGATTGCACTCCTAGCCGCACCATAGAAGGGCCGGCCGGCCTCCCCCTTGCTCCTTTATATAGGGGGGCAGGGGGGCACCCAAAGACACACAAGTTGAATTGTTCCAGCCGTGTGCGGTGCCCCCCTCCACAGAAACACACCTCGGTCATACCGTCGCGGTGCTTAGGCGAAGCTCTGCGCCGGTGAATACATCATATCCGTCACCACGCCGTCGTGCTGACGAAACTCTCCCGTGAAGCTCAACTGGATCAAGAGCTCGTGGGACGTCATCAAGCTGAACGTGTGCTGAACGCGGAGGTGCCGTACGTTCGGTGCTTGATCGGTTGAATCGCGAAGAAGTTCGACTACATCAACCGCGTCACTTGACGCTTCCGCTTCCGGTCTACGAGGGTACGTAGACACACTCTTCCCTCTCGTTGCTATGCATCTGGTAGATAGATCTTGCGTGATCGTAGGAAAATTTTAAAATACTACGTTCCCGCACAAAACATGCTCAAGATCAGAGGGGTATTAAATAGCATAATGGATCTAAATGTATAATCTTCCACCAAATAAACCATATAGTAATAAACTACAAGATGTAATCAACACTACTAGTCACCCACAGGTACCATTCTGAGGTTCCGGTATAAAGATTTAACACTAGAGATGAACTAGAGTTTGAGAGGGGACGGTGTTGTTGAACATGTTGATGAAGATTGGCCTCCCAAAGATAAGAGGGTTGTTGGTGATGACGATGACGATGATTTCCCCCTCCGGGAGGGGAGGTCCCCCGACGTAATCACTCCACCGAAGGGCAAATGTGCTAATGCACAAGTTCCGCCTTGAGACGACGGCGCACCGTCCCGAAAGTCCTCTCCTTAATTGTTTGAGGTAAAAATGACTTAGGCGCTGTTTGGATAGGCGGTATATGCAAAATCGGATCTCCACAAACCAAGGAAATGGTGTACCAAACTAAAATCTTGTTTGGCAACTCTAACCAATCCATGAATATAGAAAACTTGGCTTTCCAAAAACCCAGATTTTAGGTATATAGAAAAACGACTAATAGTCGTTTTTTCATAAACGAGATTTACATAAACTGGATCCCAACTGAGAGTAGAGCAAGCGCTTGCCAGCAGCTGCAAGACAGGTCGTGCAAGACGGAGGACAGAGGGGATGCGACGAGGGCGGTTGGTCCGACGACCTCGGGGAGCAACGCAATTGCTCTCCGATGGCTGTGCGCGGAGTCGTGCAGGCCGGAGGGGACGTGAGAAGCAGCTGGCGGCATAGGCAGTGCATGGGGACGACCGGACGATGACCTCGGGGACTAGCAGATGCCCTCGTCAGCGGCCACGTGTGGAATCAATGGAGGTCGAGGAGAAGCGAGAAGCAACCCAAGGAAGAGTCCGTGCAGGGGGACGATCACCCAGGGGCCAACGGATGCCCTCGTTGCCAGCCGCGCGCAGAGTTAGTGGAGGCCGGAGGGGATGCGAGAATTAGCCGGGGCGACGGCTTCGGAGACTATGGGAAGTGCGGCAAGAGGCCGCATGCAGAGTCATGGAGGCGGGAACAAACTACGGCAGCAGCCCGAACGAAGGATTCGTGCGGCATGTTGTCGAGCTTGGATGTCTCTTCAATGGGAAAGCAAGGATGAAGGTCATGGACGAGGTAGGATAAAGCTAATGTTTGTTATCCAAACAAAAAACTCTAAGGACCTTAGTTTATTAATTATCTACCCAAACAAAGCTTCCTGTAAACACGTTTTCTATAAAAATAATAGTAAAACCGGCTTTCCTAAAAATGAGCTAAAAACTCATTTTGTACAATCCCACAACTAATCCTCGCTATCCAAACAACCCCTTATATACCAGAAGATGGGCATCGGAGGTGGGCCGAGGAGGGCACAACCCACCTGGACGCGCTTGGGGGCCCTGGCGTGCCCAAGTGGGTTGTGCCCACCTGGTGGGCCCCTCTGGTACTTCATTGCTCCAATAATTCTTAAATATTCCATAAAAATCCCCGTGAAGTTTCAGCTCATTTGGAGTTGTGCAGAATAGGTAGCCTGGGGTTGCTTTTTCAGGTCCAAAATTCCAGCTGCTGGTATTCTCCCTCTTGATGTAAACCTTGCATATTATGAGATAAAAGGCATTATAATTACTCCGAAAAGCATTCTTATGCATAAAAACATCATAAATAATAGTAGGAAAACATGATGCAAAATGGACGTATCAGGGATCTACACTTTTCATTGTGAGCATTGCACATCCAGTATTTTATTTGGTTTTTATCAGTTTTCCTTCTTTTATTGTGTCTACGGGTGTTTTGGACCAACCTAGGACCAAGCATGATTAAAGGAGCAAGGATGGGTTTAATACGGAGTCAGCGAGGGGTCGGACTTAGCCATTTCGAAAGACGGAAAAAGTCATTGCTTTCAAAGTGCTCCAAATCAAGATCCAATATAAGAAATGGATCTACTTCATTCATATGAATCCAATGAGGCCAAGAACATCAAATTCCGAGTTCGCATGAAGAAATAGTGGTTGTTCTACTGTAGAAAGATTGCACAAAAAACAGCATGAAACAACACGACCGTGTGTGGTCGTTTGACATGGAGATAGCTCCAAAAGTTGCCTCTCTAGACTGGATTCTTTACCGATTTTATCCCCAATTGTTCACAAGGGATCCTTGGCTCTTAATGAAGGGATTGGGAGAGAATAAGGCTCATCTAGAGCCCTTGGAGACCCAAGAAGGCCTGTTATATAAACACCTCCAACCCTAGCCGCCATCTTCAGCCATTCACATTGACCACAACTCTGGGTAGCTGTCGGGAGGAGAGCCTCTCCCTCCAACACCATGTCGCATAAGGAGGCGGAGGCACCATCTCCATCATCTCCAGCGCCAGTCCTGGCTAGGCCATGTGCACCGGTGTGTCCATGTCCATCTCCCTCTCCATCTCCATCCTCACCTATAATTTGTAAGATTGAATATGTTAATGACATCAATGAATAATTCCTCTTTGTGTGTCTATTCATCTATGTTAGAGTTATTGATCCGGTGCTAGGTTAAGGTATGATCTTGTATGCAAAATTAGTCTTTGTGGTATGATCTAGTATTCACTCGCGTTGCACATTATGTTAGGAGACATCCTTTCTTCTGATCTTGTTATCACATGCACTTATAATTATACTAGTATTTCGCTGCCACTAAGGTGCCCCTCTAGTGCTAGTGAGACCAAAGCCTAGACACCGCCTTTCTCTCTATTTGATCCTACAATTACAAAACCCCTTTCTTTAACTTAGTTTATTTTCCGCATTCTAACTTATAGTTTAGTAAAACATTTTTATTCTTGCCTTCATAACAACCGATAGAATAGGTATTTCCAAACCATGGTTTGGGTGCGAGCGTGCTACATTGACAACATAATTGCGGGGTTGGTAGTGTCTTCCTATTCGCTCCCTATGGGATTCGACACTTACTTATCACTAGTAGAACGCCCGTGCATTGCTACGGGCTATAATGTATATAAATGAAACAGACAAATGATTAAAATTGTCTGAAAGGTCGAATCTCATTTCTCATTCATACGCCCGGACGTGTTTAGGCATCAACCGGGCACCCAGTGAGACATCAAATGGGCACCCAGTGGGCTCCCCAAAATCAAACCATGACAGTCCGGGCTCCTCCAAATCTGCCATGTTATCTCTAATATGCAGTCCTACAAAAACCTCCCTTCCCCCTTGGTTTCCCTCGAGCCCTCTTTTTTAAAACCAGATGACGTCCATCATACTTCCACATTAACCGCCAAAGAGGAGCCCCCCC
>LR738711.1:144704929-144733841 GCA_902687465.1 Secale cereale
GAAAGCACGAAACTCTTGTGTTAGTGCAAAAGAAAAAGAATATATACATATACAACAATTTCTTAACAATAAAAATGGCATGAGACATTAGAAGAATACTAACCTAATGTGTAGCCCACTGATCTGTAACCAATTATGTTAATTCTGTAGCATAATAGTACGGCTTAGCAGGAAAACTGATAATTTGTATGCATTTTCTGTTATAATCAATGACCCGATCATATTTCTATTCATACCAATGTACTTGTCCATTATCTTCCTTGAATCTCTCTCTGAAGGTCTAAGGCCTAGCTGTTAGACTTTTGAAGAGAGATTCCCCTTTTCGTACATTTACAATAATAATTATACCAACATATTGATGTAAAATCCACCTTGCTATCTTACATGATTTCTTCAGAGCATCTAAAAAATTACAACTTGCATGCTACCAATTCTTGCTACAGACCGACTGATCTTTTCTTAAGTTGCATCGATATTTACTGGGCAAGATACACCATGTCTTATCCTGCAAACAAATATAAAATAACAAGAGTTCAAAGAAATGATAGTAATAAAAAAATACAAGAATCATAAAAAGATGGATACGATATCAAACAAGTGTCCATGCTATAGCAATGCTGAATCTTTCTAAATATTTGCTCAGTTTACATAGCAGACACTTTTTGAATATAGTGTAAATAACTTAAAACGGATATAGATAACCTTTGCCACTTTTTGATTTCCCAATTGATGAAGGTACGAAATTTGGAGCAGTAGAATTCAGACCAGATCGCTTCACGTAATTGTCTCTCAGTTCCAAAATGTGTGTGTGTGCATAAAGAGGAGCAGCTAATTGACTGCAATAGCAAAAAGGTAGCAAGCTAAGAGGGAGACCTGTTCTCACGGTTGACGTCATAGGGAAGGTTGCCGATGTGCACCGTGGCCTCCACCGGCAGCTCCAAGCACTCCACGATCCTCTTCACCTCCTCCTCCCTATCTCCTCCCTAGCTCTTTGTTCCGGCTCTGGCCATGGTTCACCACGACCTCAATGGCTGCTCTGTCTGCTCGCACGAAATCTCACCCACGACTCTGCCAGTTGAACCCACCTCCTTTTGTATGGTGCCGCTTGTTTTGCTCCTCTGGTGGAGGAGGGATAGAGGGCGGCGGCTGGAGCATAGGTGAGGAGCAGCGCCGCTCTCAGTCGTTGCTGCCACCGACTGAGAGACGAATATGGGAAGGCGAGGTGGAGACCCCACGCACTATGCGGTGGGGCGCATCGGCGACCTTAGCCATGGGTCTCAGATCGATCTGCCACATGTGGGAAGGCCTCGTATGCCATTGCGATGGTGGAGATCGTGGGGCGGCTACAACGTAAAGGAAGCGGTGGCGCATGGAGAGAAGGATCGTCGAGGTTGGGGCCGACAAGACGTCCATCGGTGCAACGGTGCACAGGTTTGGAGGAGGCATGCATCCTCCTCTCCCTCATCTTCTCCCTCGACCATGTTCCATCTAGATCAGACAAAGGCGAGGGGCAAAAGCGTAGACGTGCGGTGGCTAGGGTTTCAATGGCGGTCCCACCGGTTTTTCGGTCACACTGCCTTCTGGGGGTGGGGTATCGGTATGGACTGAGAAAAATCGATGGGGACGGTGAGAAAACGTGGGGCGGGTGGGGCTTGATTGATGGAATGGTGTGGAATAAATGAACGAAACGAATAACGATATGTACCGAGATTTTAGGAGTAGAGATAGATTAGTAATGGTAAGAATCGATGCATTAGGAAAGTTAGGATTTTAAATTGATTTCCATGAAAATGGGTTTTTTTTGTAACGTGATATCAATACCTGTCCGTTTGTGACTGTCTGCTTAGGAAAGTTTATACAAATATTAAGGAAGTTTGTATTGGAAGGGTGAAAAAAATCAACTTGAGGATATGATGATGGAAGGGTGGGGAATAAACGAACGAAACAAATAACGATATGTACCGAGATTTTAGGAGTAGAGATAGATTAGGAATGGTAAGAATCGATGCATTAGGAAAGTTAGGATTTTAAATTGATTTCCATGAAAATGGGTTTTTTTGTTTGTAATGTGACATCAATACCTGTCCGTTTGTGACGTGTCTGCATAGGAAAGTTTAGACAAATATTAAGGAAGTTTTTATTGGAAGGGTGAAAAAAAAATCAACGTGAGGATATGATGATGGAAGGTGAGACGAAAATAAACCAAACGAAAATAAATCGGACGAAAATCAATACCAGCTCGTTTGTGACGTGCCTGCTTAGGAAAGTTTACAAATATTAAGGAAGTTTTATTGGAAGGGTGAAAAAATCAACGTTTTATCACCGTTTGACCGAAAGAGGAAACGAGATTGATGACAGTCATGAATGAATTGATTGTGTCTGGTTACCTTAAGTTAATTGATTGCATTTGGAAAGAATTGATTGTCATGCATGATTTCGTTTGGAAAGAATTGATTGTCATGCATGAATCGGGGATGTAAGGGGGGAAACGGAACCTGACTGCGTGCGTTGGGTGGGGTGGGGTTGGGGTGGGTTAATTGTAGCGAAAAAAACCGGTTGAATAAAAACCAGACGAGGTGGGACGAAAAAAAACCTGGAACAAAGACTACCAACTGCTCCATTAGGAGTAGAGATGAAATGCAATAGCCATGTGCCCTTGCAGGTCATCACTAGTCACCTACCCACTACTCTGGGCATTTGACACCATCTTTGCTAGGTAATTGGTAACTATATTGATGAGGAAAGGAGACAAGGGATCCCCGTGCCTCACCCCTTTAAAGCTACCAAAATTCATGCCTATGGTATCATTTACTTTGACATTTAGAGTACCTCCTTTTACCGTAGTTTTAAACTAGCCCATCCATCTTTCATTGAAACCTCTATCCACCAGAATTTGGAATGAGAAATCCCAGTTCACTTTATCATGTGCCTCTTCAAAATCAAGCTTCAGAACAACCCATGTTGCTTTTTCATCTTGGGTTCATGTATGATATCATGTAAGGACATAACCCCATCCATTATGTTTCTCCCTTTGATAAAAGCATTTTTGTTTCTTGCAATCAGTTTTGGCACAACAGTCTTCGGTCTTTCATCAAAAGCTTTTGGGAACATTGTAAAGAAGACAGGAAGGATACAAATAGGTCTAAATCTATGCATAGTATCATCACCAATCCCTTTAGGAAAAAGTGTAATGATACAATAATTTATCCTAGACAGATCAAGCTTCCCAACATAAAAATCATGGAAACACACCATCAAATTAGATTTTATAAAACTCCAGCAAGCCTGGTAGAATTCAATAGGAAATACATCACATCCAGCAGCTCTAATTTTTTACATGCCAGAGACCATCCTCCTAATCTCTTCTTCACTAAAGGGGTCACTCAACATTTCATTGTGAGCAGCAGTTAGCCTTTCTTGCCCCGAGACATCAGGTCCCAGTCTACACTACAACCCTACAGCAGGGGAAAATAGCATTTTATAATGTGTGGTGGCATGATCCATTGGATCAGCAGTCCCCTTAATGATGTTATCCCCATTTTAAGTGAGAAGATCTTTTTTCCCTTCTTATCCCATTAGCAATTTTATTAATGAACTCGGTATTGTTATCCCATTTTAGTAGCCAGGTTTCACTCGATCTTTTGTGCCAATATTCTTCATCCTCCAATACGATAGCAAGAGTGCTCTACAGCTGACTCCTCCTGGCCATCTGCTCAGGTTAAAATTTGGATTTCTTCTAGCCCTTCTAAGCATGCTAACTCATCCATCCAATCAGACCCGCTTTTAGTACTTTCCCACTCATTACTCATCAACAATCTACCGAGTTTCTCCAAAGTGGGATTTTCCTTATTATTTGACCATGTCAATCCTCCCCCAGCTAGGTCAACCTCTCTTGGCTCATAAGTATAGATAATGTAATTAGAAGTATCATAATTTCTACTATTAAGGTAATTCATGTTTTTCTCATCTGAAGATCTCAGCAGACTAAAATCACCCCCTAGGTAAATGGGGATAGTTTGGTTTGAGCACATAGCATCCAGCTCAACTAGGAACTCCTACTTTGTGTTCTTATTGGGCAGCCCCAAAGACAAAGACAACTGCCCAGCTCAAAAGGAGTTTGGTATCAAACAACTATAATTTGATGTGAAAATCACCCTCGGATGACCCATTGATGTTAATTCTACAGGATTTAACACCACCATGTATGCCCCTACATTTTCCTTTGGAAGGAATCTAGTGTTAGGAGAACTGACCAAAATGATCAATTTTCCTGAAGAAACTATGAGAATATTGTTTCCTTCATGGTCTCTTGCAAACCCACAAAGTCCACTTCATGATCCTTTATGATTTCCTACACGCAAGTGATAAGCCTTTTTTGCACACCTCCTACAATTCCATATCACACATTTCATTGATAAACAAAATTTTATTTCCCATGTCTCCTTTTCCCCCTTGTGGGAGCAGGCACATCATCATGCAAATGATGACTGGTCATCCTCCCTCTCCTATCTTAATCATACTCCTTGTCACAATACCATTTGTTTTGAGGGATCTTACTATCCTTTCTAAGCTTCATCTTCTCCATCTTTTTTTGCTTATTCAAACTGGATATGGGTCATTACCTTAACAAACCCCTCAAAATCAGATTGAACAAATTCTTTTTCCAATCACAGGAAATTTATAGGACTATCCTGCAACTTACCAGGCATTTCATTTTTACTAGACAAATTAGCCCTAGCCCTCTCAAGGTCTCTTATATTATCAATAGTTTCTAGTTGTAAAGAGCTTTAGAAACAATAACATCATTATCAAGAACACCAAAAGAATTTTCCTCATGATTTTTTTACCTTTCATGTCTTGCATGGCTACACCTCTTTCCGCTTTCTTCTGCATGTTCTCCTCATTAGCATTATTTGCTCCAATCCTGGAGCTAGCCCTTTTAGGCTTCCAGCTTGATGTTCAGGTTCCTCCACATTCTCCATTTCCACATCTCCAGTAACCTAATGTGATAACCGATCACCGGGTTGAGAGTCATGTAGTTGCACAGAGTCCTGTGAGCCCTGCAACACATGTTGTACATCCTCTACTTCCACCCCTCAACAACAGTAGGTCAAGAGTTCTCATCCTATGCCCCACTGATATCAGATCCATCCCCCTCTCCATCATTTATATGTTCTGAATCATCATTAAGTAGATGTTCTTCCTCAAGAGGGTCCATCATAGCTTGGTAATTCCTCTTCCAAGTCCCATATTTGTCACTCCCAGATCTGACTAGTCCGTGTAGAAATTCCTAAAAGGAAGGGCCATCACCAGGATTAACCACTCACCGCCCTGGGGTTGAATTGGAGCCAAAACCTCAATCACATTCATATGCACTTCTCCCGGTTCTGTTGTGTTTGAATTTGTCTTTGCCCCAGAAACCATCCCTCCAGGCAGTTGAATAGATGGATATCACTTCCTCTAGAGGAATAAGCTTGTCCCTCTAAGTTGTGCACAGGTAAAGTTCCTTGGAAGGCCATATTCACCTTAGATCCTAAGGACATGCTTTATGCAGCGAGTGATCTTTGTCTCCCATCTCTCCTAGCATCTCCCGTCAGTCCTCCTCCAGCATTTCTCAAGTCACAATTATTAGGTTCACCAGCTATTTGTTTTTCACCCCCTCCTTGATTAGTGTTGGAGTTTTTGGGAGAATATTGATTATCATTGTATTGGTTATCTACCTGAATACCAGAGCTCTTAGGATTAGGGTTTGTAACCCCCTGAAAGTGTAGGTTTACTCCAAGAGGGGTGAGTGGGACATTTTTATAAATTCGCCAAACTTTGATGAATTTGACGAAGATCAAAATGAAGAATTATAAAAACAAAGGCGAGACTAAATCATCATTGAAAAGTAAAACATGCATACAATATAGATGCAGGTGAAGAACATGCAATCATACAAGCATTCAGGCATACAGAGAACTGAAGAAATGAAAGGTGACATGATGAAAGTCTTCAGTTCAAAATCTTCAGAATTTAGATCACAGATTCTTCAGCGGTAAAAATATAGAGAGTAAAGAGTTGAGGAATTTGAAAGTAGGTTTGCTCAGTGATGATACGATGATTTGATAGACCAGTTCCAGTTGTTGTATCAGCTATATGTCTGGTGGGGCAGATGAGATTGAACTCTAAAGACATTTAGTCTTCACCGTATTCCTCTTGAGCTAAGGTCACTTCAGACCTCGCCAACCACTCGTGGTAAGTCTTCAAGGTAGACTTACAAAACCTTCACAGACTTGTTCACCGCACGCCAAAATTACCCTTGGGTGCTTAGAACATGACGCCTAACCATTTGGAACAATGATAGTCTTCAAAGGTAACAGGCGTCGGTTCACACAGATCAATCTCTTCAGTGATGCTCAGTCACTTTGGCTCTAGTTGGGATTTTCCTCACTTAGGTTTCTCATAAAGTCATCATAGGAAGGGTTGCTCCCAAATAACAAGTTTCAATTTCTCTCTCTAGAGCAACCAACCAACTAGTGGTTGTGGGGCGGCTATTTTTAGCCAGGGGCAACCTGGCATGAATTGTCATAAATGCCCCTTTGGACATGACTATTGTTAGGATAAGAATTCACTTGACAGCTGGCACTCACCGTACCAACGGTCAGAAATTTGGACTCTCAAATTCATCGGGGCACTCAATTTCCTCACGGTGGGAAGATCGCACTGCCGAAATCCTAACTCCTCAGTCGGACCAATTTCGTTAGTGACCAGAAGAACTGCATATCGGTCGCTAATAAACCATCATCTCTGCCGGAGATTTCCAAATTCTTCAACTCGAAGAAATGGGTTTTGAGCATCACTTTCGAAATACAATTATGTATCACCTAGACCCCCCCCCCCTTTAACAGTACGGTATTTTCTACAACTCGAATAAGAAGAAAGAAACTACAAAAACAAAAGTCTTCAAGCTTCCAATTCTTCACTTCAATATCTTCAAAGGCCGCACCAAATTCTTCACTTGAAGAAATACATTTTTAGGGGTCATCTTTCTTCAGTTAAACCAAATTTTCAAAGATTATAACTCATATGTACACTCACAGACACATTAGTCCCTTAACCCATTTGTTTTCAATACTCTGACAACCCACAAGTGTAGGGGATTAGTTGTAGCATTTCTCAATAAGTAAGAGTGTCGAATCCAATGATGATCTAAAGGTAGAACAAATATTCCCTCAAGTTCTATCGACCACCGATACAACTCTACGCACGCTTGTCGTTCACTTTACCTAGAACAAGTATGAAATTATAAGTACTTTGTAGGTGTTGTAGGATAGGTTTGCAAGAAAATAAAGAGCGCGTAAATAAATACTAGGGGTTGTTTAGATAAAGAAGCAACTAAGTTAGTTTCAGTAGAGAGCTTTTTGTCACAAGAAAGTTATTTGTCCCTAGGCAATCAATAACTAGGTTGGTAATCATTATTGCAATTTTATATGAGGGGGAGGCATAAACTAGCATACTTTCTCTACTTGGATCATATGCGCTTATGATTGTAACTCTAGCAAGCATCCACACCTACCAAAGATCAAAGGTAAAACCCAACCATAGCATTATAAGGTATCAAGTCCTCTTTACTCCCATACGCAACAATCCACTTACTCGGGTTTGTGTTTCAGTCACTCACGCAGCCCACTATAATTGAATAATGAACATATTGAAACACCCTAGAGCGGGTATCCCTCACGCTTGCGCGACATGGAGAGCACCATAGGACATCACAATAATAAACATACAACTCAAACCAATCATGATCATCAATCAACCCATAGGACAAAACGGATCTACTCAAACATCATAGGATAGCCATACATCATTGGGAAATAATATATATAGTTGAGCACCATGTTTAAGTAGAGATTATAGTGGGTAGAAGAGGTGTTACACCGCTTCATAGAGGGCGAGAGAGTTCGTGATGACGGCAGCGAAGTTGTTGGTGTAGATTGTCGTCACAATGATGGCCCCCGGTAGCGTTTCGGCGCCACCGGGAGAGAGGGGGAGAGAGCCCCCTCCTTCTTCTTCTTCCTTGAACTTCCCCCTAGATGGGAGAATGTTTCCCCTATGGTCCATGGCGTCCATGGCGGCAGAGGGGCGGGAAACCTGTCACACCCTGCATTTTGTAACATGTCTATTGCATTGATAAAGCATGAAAATTTGGACCAACAAAAACTTTTTGCATCATTTGGCTTTTATTTGGAGTTGAATTTTTCTCTCTCTGATTTCAAGTGCTCTTTAAAAGTCAACATAGCCTCACCTTCTACACTTCATCTCCTTGCCCCAAACTTCTGCCCAATGATCATACCATGTGTATAGAATAGTATAGTATATTCTTACAAAAATATTTTGGCCAAATAGTATTTTCAAAAATTAGTTTTCCAGAAACCCCTAAATTGAGATTTGCACTGCAAGTACTTGATTTAGGGTAATAAAAATCTTTGAAAAGGTATGTTTGAATCCTATTAGGTATAGGGCTCCCATAAACCACAAAAGTATAATTTTAAAAGTTATTTTCCTATTTTATTTTAAAGGCTTTTTCTTTAGGCCCGAAATGGTCTTTAATAGGTAAAAATTATTTTTATGTTTCAAAAATATTTGTGAAAATTTAGGGAGACTCTTAGGACATATATTGTCCATATATAAGAGTTTCAACACATGGTCATGTTCAAAATATTGGACAAATCCTTCAAAAACCCTTTTTGGATATTTCAGGCTTTTGAAATGTTTACAAAGGAAATATTCTCTAAAAATTCTAGGAAAATTCTATCATGTCAAATATGACATATTTGATGATATTGCAAAACCTCATGCCTTGAAGATCAAGAAAACATCATCAAACCCCCACAAAATCATTTCTGTCCATTTTGAAGTTTGAGCAACTTTACATTGCCAAACTTGTCCAAATGCTCTCAAACTTGGTGCACATGCTCAAATGATGTAAATATGCATCTATGCCAAATGGAAAAAGTTTTGGAGAAGGATAACCTGACCAAAGTGCCCCCAAAACCCTTTCTGACCATATTCAAATTTAAACAACTCTACATTACCAACTTTTTACTTGTGACCTCAAATTTTGTGGGCATGCTCACAGCCCTACATGATGACACTCCACCAAGTGGTGCATCAAGGGGGGGTGATTTGCATGACTAAATCTTGGAAAATCCATTTCTGTTGATTTCTATGGTTTACTAATGTTACATTGGCAACTTTCTTCAAATGATCTCAAACTTGGTGGAACACCCTATTTCTATATTCCATTTGATCATGTTAAATTTCATGTCAATTGGACTCCATCTGCTTGCCCAAAACACCATCAAACACCTTCTGGCACTTTGCCAAAATCACTATTTGGACCACTTCCACTACCCCCCCCCCTTGCCTCAAATGCTTACTAGAGGTGTACCTAGTCGTCACCTACCTCCAGTAAAACCCATTCAACCAAAGATCAATGATTGAGGGGTGAAAACCCTCATTTTACCCTTTTGGACAGCTCACTTCCTTCTCTCTCTCTCTCTCTCAACCCCACCTCTCTCCCTTTGGGTCATCAGGGCATCCAAGGCCAACACCCCTTTGTTTACACCTCCCAGAACCCCCCAGACACAAGTGGCGGCACCCTACAAGCCAAAGGCATGCCCTGGCATGTAATTGGCGTGCTCCAAAGCGCGCTAGAGTGCATACCCGCACTGTAGCCACCCCCAATCCGTAGCGTCTGGCCACCTCGGGCCTCCCCCTTGCGCTAGTCGAGGTGCCTCGACGTCTGCGACACGCCACGGTCGTGGCCCCCTCCTCCTTCACCCTCCTCTCGCCCCAGCTCGCATGTGCGACGACCACCCAAGCACACCAGTGAGCGCGCTCACACGCGCAGCTCCTCTGGCGCCTTATGCTCTCTCTCTCTCTTCTTTCCCCACCGCCATAGACTACGCCCACGAGCACCCCAGACACGCCCCGACGAGCCTCGTGACCTGTGTTAACCGCAACGAGCTCGCCGGCGCACACCTCATCGGTGGACCACCTCCCGCCTATATAAAGGCATCCCCGAGCCCTCTCCTCTCCACCACTTGCCTCTGGACTCACCAAAACACCCCCCTGCACTCCCAGCTCTCTCCCAGAAGCTCTCGAGCTCGAGCTCCGCCGCGGCGGCTCGCCGTCGTCCGCTCGGTACGAGCCGCCACCGCTGCTCTTGAGCCTCGATCTGGAACCACACGAATCCACTGACCCTTTTCCCTCTCCTTTCCCTCTTTATTGCAGTCAAAAACGGACGGAGCAACCATTGTTCGACGCCCCTCCGCCGTGCATCCTCGTCGCCGGTGAACCTGACAGCTCCGGCGACCACCTCCACCACCACGCGATCGGCGACTCCGTGCTGAGTCCATCCTTGCCCTCCGCTCGCCCCGTCGTGCCCTGCATCGCCGCCGGTGAACCTGCCGGCCATCTGGACACGGGTTAGGGATGACAGGCAGGCCCCGCCTGTAAGCCTCCCTTCCCTCTCGCCTCCCCTCTCTCCCACTGGCAGCTAGGCCCCGCCCGTCAGGTTTAAACCTGGCACGCGCGCGCCGCTCGGCTCGCCCGGGCCGAAACCCCTCTGGGCCTGTGCACTGAGGCCGTTCTGGCCGAGTTGCACAGTGGCCTTTTCCTTTTTCTTTTTTGTGGGTTTTTCAAATAAATCCACAGGATAAAATAATTATTCAAATTAATTTATTCCAACTCCTAAAATCTTGTATTATTCCAACCTATTTAATGATGTAACTTCCACACATGTTCATGAACCTTTTCTGTACTGTTCAAATTAAATTCAAATTTGAACAATGAGACCTATGTTCAAAAATCCATTCATCCTATTCTGTCACTCCAAATCCAAAACTAAATTTTTTTGCCTTCTTAGTTTTTCTTTTAGTATTTGATAAAAATAGGTTGACATTTTTCTGAGCACTTTGATTTTTCTGTTTTTATTATTGTCTTATTTCTCCGTTATTTTCTTGCGATGGTTAGATACCGTGTTTGACGAAGTTGCTGAAGAAGAAGAAGGAGAAGTACTTGAAGGCTTTGAAGACCAAACAAACCAAGGCAAGCAGCCCTTTGACCATGTCTAAGAAACCCCCTTTTTACGCATGGCATATATCACTTATTGTCAATGCATCGGAATCATGTTGAGGTGATGACAACTTGTGTGGGTCACCTTGTTTCTTTCCTATTGAAACTTGCATCAAGCATGACCCTACCTTCCTATGAGGGTTATGCGGGTGGGAGTAGATAGGTTGCTATGGTAGTGGTTATGCAAGTGGGACGGGAATATGCATGATGGTGGAAGCATAGTACTTTAAAAAGACTTTTCAAAAACCCCGTCGAGTGCCACTTATGCCCGAGGGAGATGATGAGTTTGGTAACCACTTGATGACGAAGTGGTGTACCAAGGCTAGTGTGTGTGTTGTTTTCAAAGCGGATTGTTTTAAGTTGCGATCGTTATTCCAACCTTACATGCGCAACCACTATACCCTTATATGGGAAAGGGCATTATCGATTACCTAGGCCGATACTATCATGGTGCCCACATTACTAGTGACGGGGGTGACACGGGGTCACTCTCGGGACGAGGTCGTGCTTGGATAGGCGGCCATGACTGTTTTCACAGGGCACCGGACACACCATTGGTACCCCGTGCCAGTAGTATGTGATGAATATGAGAGCGAGGCTCCACAATTTGAAGATGTAAAATGTTGGGCACGGGGGATGCTACCAATCGTTGGACTCCATGTTAGTGTCGTCTAGGGAAAGATAGTGATCAGGTGCTTACCCCGGGTACTTGAGGTACCGCGGGTCGTGGATGACATGGAAGTTCCCTAGATCTTGTGGGTAAAGTGTGCAACCTCTGCAGAGTGTAAAACTATTCGAATAGCCGTGTCTACAGTTAAGGATAGTTGGGTAACCGCTCTTGGGCTATGTCCAATGTTTGCGAAACCTTGTGTGTGGGGGGGGGGAGGCACCGTTTGAATTAAGTCGAAAGACTTGACAAGGTGAAAGAGATCAAAACTTGGCTATGTTGATATCTGTAACCTATTCTCTTATGATGCATGCTTCACTAAAAAGGTAGTTCATGACATTGCACTCACAAATTTGCTTTCTGGAAACATACCCTATTTAGAGCTATATCATACCTTGTCATACTTGTCCCAAAAACATGGGTTGCTTGCGAGTACATTCAAAGTACTCATTGGCTTGCCGCTGGTTATTTAATTGGCCAGGCATGGAAGAGCAGGAATTTGAAGAAGAGTTCTATGGAGACGAACATGAGAATTAGGACGCTTCCCCAGTCAGAATGCCTGTAGGGTTAAGGCAGATGGCATGGGTTCTACTTATCTACGAAGAGTTCCACTATTCGAGTTTATTTGTTGTTCAGCCCGTGAGGCTTTATCTATGTAAGACTTGACCATAATGGTCATAATTTGTGTAAGATGATATGTATGGATGTAAGACTCTTGTTATTCAGCTTCTGTGTGTTCCGTGAGCATTGATCTCTAGGATCACTGTACACGTGCATTCGGTGATGTTGACTTGCAAGTCGGGGTCCCCACAAGCCCCTCCGAGATTGGATCTATCTCTCTGTTTCTCTTTTGTTTCGCGACCCCTGTTTCTGGCCTTTCACCGTTTCTTAAGTTACCGGAGATCCGTAACTCCGATTGGGCTAAAAATTTAACATGATTTTTATCTGGATATTAGCTTCCTTGCATCCTAAGGACACCTCCAACCGACCTTCAGGGTGATCACAAGCCTGCCTGGCACGCCCTGGGTAGGGGCGCGCCCCTAGGGCTTGTGCACCCCTCGGGCACTGCCTTGCGTTGATTCCACTTCCCAAAATTCAAATATATTCCAAAAAAAGTCTTCATAAGTTTTTATCTCGTTTGGACTTTGTTTGATATGGATTTTCTGCAAAACCAAAAACATGCAACAAACATGAACTAGAACTGGGCACTATATCAATATGTTAGTCCAAGAAAATCATATAAATTGTTGCCAAAAGTATTAAAAGTTGTATAATATTGGCATGGAACAATCAAAAATCATAGATACGACGGAGACATATCATACTCCAAAACCACTAAGGGGGCACTAGATGCACTTACACCCCAACACCTCCCTAGTGTACTGAAATTCATAGAAGGCTCCACCAATTTCACCCACCCCAACTGCACGAGCCAACTCCACATCAATGCAACTTATCTGCACTCTAACATAAGAGAAATCCCTGGTAGAATTGATGTTTAGAGCCATAGGTTTACCATCCATACCACACACCCTGGAAATAGTTCTTTTATTCAGGTATTTAATTGGTATTCCTTGCACCCTAAACCAGGCTTCCTCTAGGTACCCAATTGGAACCACATCTTGCACCTCTGGAGTTATTTCCAGTATAGTACCAAGTACTTGCTTCATGAAGATCTCACCAAGGTAGGCTAGATCATCAAGTGTTTGAGCAATAGGAAATCAAACAATAAACTACTCTGAGGCAGCGCGCTTGGCATAGAACCTCCATTTCAAGTACACAACTTTTGCCCATGTATCAAATTCTTTTTCCAGATGTTTAGCACTTACCTCCCCCTGAATCACTTTCACAAACTCTTGATGCAATTCATCTTGAGATCTTCACTCAGAAAATTCTTCACGCATATAGAACAAACCTTAACCAAATTCATCTAACCCAAAATAGTCTAGAATAAATTCACAGGGCTTCATCTCGATACAGTTTTCCACCAAATGGCCAGCTCCACAAGCACCACACTGTAAAGGAGTGGGTGTCGCAGGCATGGAAAATTTGTCACTTTAGCTTCGAGTTCACTCTCTGATTCTTTCTTTCATCATCCTCACTGTCTCTCCTAGCAAAAGGTACCGGGATTGACGAGGTCGAAGAGAAATGATCTCTCTCATGCGAAGATTTGTTGGATGTGTACATGGGTTCTAGTTGGTTCTTGGATAACAATGTGTTTGCCTCCACAGAGATAGAGTTAACTCCTTCCATGACTGATACAGATACATCAGAGCATCCCGCTCTCATTTCTGGCCTATGGCTCCATTTGTCTTTACTTGTTTTGATTTCACCCACCCTCTATTGAGCCACAATCAATGTCATCTCTCTTGCAGCAAGCTCCGCCTCCTTGCGCTTCAGATCCGATGGTGCATCTCATATATTCTTATCTCCTCCAATCTTCTTCTCTCATCTTCTCTCCTACGAGCCTCTACTAATCTTCCTCTACTCTTTGCATATCCTCAAATCTGTCGTGATACCCCCCCCCATCCTATCTTCTTTCTTCCTACCATCACTCAAACTCCTCTAATCTACCCTCCCTCTTCCCATAAAACGACATTAACCAAACCCCCGTGGCAGGGATCAGCGTCCTCCGGGCCTGCACTCCATGGGCGGGACAACAACCGCCTGCGCATATGATTTAATTTGCCTGGGAGTACAAGTAGTGGCGGCAGTTGGATGAAGAGAGGGGCACAAGGGGAGACGGGAGTAAAATGAAGACCACCCTCACAACCCTAGCCCCATTTTATTTCTTGTGCCACCACTATTGGGCCGGCCCACATCCATATTTTTTCTAGCCCAACAAGGCTCAATTTGTTTTTTCACCTTTTCTTTCGGTTACTCTCTCCCCCTCTCCAAACTATGCTTTGGAGTTAAAGTGCTCTGATTCTTCCTCTTCTTTTGTCATCTATCCTCCCCCCCACACCACCACCATTTTACTATTTTTCATCTCTTCATCAGATATAGGTCTCGAGGGGGTGTACATTTACATGGCCCTTTTCCCGCCATCACCATTTTGCAAGCTTTATCTCAAACTTTTACCTCATCTTTTGGACCAATAAGTGAACACATTCCCCTCTGAAATTCCCTAGGATTGCACATCAACTGGTTATGTTGATAATAAAGCTTCTGCCCCACCATCACTATATGATAAGAAAATAAGATCGTTTTTCTCACCACAATTTGTTTGTTTTTTCTCAACTTTCTTCGATCCAGTACTATGCCTATCTCATCAACCAAATGTAATTGATTTGAAACATTATCCAAGCATAGAGACCCATTTTGATCCAGAATCTTCATCTCCTTAGAGAACAATAATGAAGCATAATGAATTCTCTATTTATTTTCAGTGAATCTGAAAGCACTACTGTTTCTTGCATCTCTAGAAGATCCCAGCTCTTGTGTTTGCTCATCCAAACTTTTTTGCTTCACTGTTGTAAGGGCATATTTCTCCCTAAGTGGTTTCAGTGATTGATGATAATGCTTTTGTGGACTAATCGTGTGCATTGAACATTTTAGATATCTCATGTCTAGGCACAAGACGGTGCATTGCCCCTCGGAGCCTATCGAAGATGGTGTTACCTTTTGTTTCTTTTTAGTGGAATTGAGTCATAGGAAAGATGTACTATTAAGAGGGGGTCCGCTTCAGAAAGGTTAGGGTGGAATCAACACATACACATCTATCCCTTTGCACTACCTTTCCTTCGCTTCTTTGGAGCACCGGCTATTTTCCTTGTCGTTGCAAAGACAGAGGCGTCCTACTACTACTGTTCTTTGGCATGCGGTAGTACCGCTCAAGGGAGCGGTAGTACCGCAGAGACCCACGGTAGTACCGCTCGTGGCTGTGTTAGTATCGAACATTGCGGTAGTACCATGCCTGGTTCGCGGTAGTACCGTGGCCTCGGCCCAAGGTCGTGGCTAGCGCGAAAATAGGAGCGGAAGTAATTTTTACTTCTGCAACCTACGCGGTAGTAGTGCTCCATGTGAACGGTAGTACCGTGCCGGGTTTTTGCATCGATCGAAACTCAGCGGAAGTGGCCATAGATGTATTTTTATTAATCTGTGCCTCTCCTAGCCTAGACTGAACCCTGCCTTGCGGTAGTACCGCAAGGGCGCGCGGTAGTACCGCTCTGGTAGTACTACCGTTCGTTGCTATACGCAACAGGGCCGCTTCTGGCTCCTACCACGTGAGCGGTAGTACTGCACCGCCTTGCTGTAGTACCACAAGTCTGGTGCGATAGTACCGCGTGTCGCAGGCTGAGTTGGTGGATAACGGTTGGATATTTCCTCTTGCTATATAAGGGGGGTCTTCTTCCCCAAGTTGACTACCTCTTCCCTCCCCAAGCTCCATTGTTGCTCAAAGCTCCATTTTCGCCCGATCTATCTCCCTAGCCAATCAAACTTGTTGATTTCATAGGGATTGGTGGAGAAGGCATCGATCTACACTTCCACCAAGAAAAGTTTGATTCCCCCCACTAATCCCTTGCGGATCTTGTTACTCTTGGGTGTTTGAGCACCCTAGACGGTTGAGGTCACCTCGGAGCCATAGTCCATTGTGGTGAAGCTTCGTGTTGTCGTTGGGAGCCTCCAATTAAGTTGTGGAGATAGCCCCAAGCTTGTTTGTAAAGGTCCGGTCGCCGCCTTCAAGGGCACCACTAGTGAAATCACGGCACCTCGCATTGTGTGAGGGCGTGAGGAGAATACGGTGGCCCTAATGGCATGTTGGGGAGCATTGTGCCCCCACATCGCTCCAACGGAGACGTACTTCCTCTCAAAGCGAAGGAACTTCCGTAACACATCCTCATCTCTACCGGCTCCACTCGTGGTTATCTCTTACCTTTACTTGTGCAAGCTTTTGTTGTGTTGTATAACTTGCTTGCTTGTGTGCTTGTTATTGTTGCATCATATAGGTTGCCCACCTAGTTGCATATCTAGACAACCTATATTGCTGCTAAGTTTAATTTGCTTAAGAAAAGCTAAAAAATTGTTAGTTGCCTATTCACACCCCACCTCTAGTCAACCATATCATTCCTTTCAATTGGTATCAGAGCCACGTCTCTTTATTAAGGACTTTACCGTCCAAAGAGTATGGGTGACATCGTAGACGGGACGGAGGAGCACTCTAGTGGGAACCCGTCCTTGTCTACGGGCGATGGGGGATCCTCGGTCTCTCGAGAGGAATTCAATGCGGCTTTGGACACATTGAAAACCTCTATGACGACCGAGGTCAAAGGCATGCTTAAATATTATCTTGATGGGCTTAAATTATCCACCGCACCGTTGGAAGTGGCTAAACCCGCTGACAAGGTGGCGGATGCTCACCCCGATAAGGGGGAAGCTAGTAGTGATCAAGCTCAGTTTCCTAGAAGAGGGAGTGGCATCTTTGCCCATGTTGAACCTCCCATTATCTGTGGAGGACCCGTTCGCTCCACACATCTAAATTATGTTGGTCCTCCTCCGAAGTATCTAAAGAATGCAGATTTTGCTACTTGGGTTTTTCGCTTTAATCGTCATTTAAATCATTATTCTACTAATCTTTGGAGAATCATTGAGCAAGGTTTCTACCCGCATGATCCATACAACTTCACTCCTAGAGAAGTCGTGGATCATCATTTCAACGATTATGTTCTTTGCATTCTCCAAGATGCTATCCCTCCCGAAGATATTGCTCATCCCCAAACCTTCTTCGTGGCCAAGGAAGCATGGGAACATGTAATCTCCTTGTACAAGGGAAGTGCTAGCATTCAACGCTCAAACTATGAAGTGGTGCAAGATGAGGCCGATGAGTTTGCCATGATTGAAGATGAAGAACCTCGTGAACTCTGTCGGAGGTTAACCACTCTCGCGGTCTCACTCCAATATCATGGGAGCAAGGATATAGATGACAATTGGATCAAGCGCAAGTTTCTCAAGGCCATGATGCCCTACCACAAGGTCATGTCCTCCGTTATCCGTCAAAGGCCGGACTTCCACAACTTGTCCTCAAGTGAAGTGTTGGATGAGTTAGTTGCTATGGGGATCTTGGACAAGACCGCCAACAATGTGGTGTTGCGGTCTCAACGATCAAAGAAACCCAACCTCGCTTTGAAGGCCAAGGTTTGTGTGGAGAAAGAGGATGGAGAGGATGAAGAGGAGGGTTGCCCCAAAGACACCAAATATGCATATCATGAGCGCATGGCTCTTGCTTCACGACAATTTTGGGGCAACAAGAAGAACTCAAGACCTAACTTCAACAAGAATAACTCAAATGGCGTCAAGGGCAAGCAATGAGTGAGGACTTGCTACAACTGTGGCAATGTGAGTCATTTTTGTGTGGATTGCCCATATGAGAAAAAGGGAAGACAATGGAGGCAAGCTTATCCGAAAAAACAAGGCCAAGTCGTTCCCCAACAAGAACAACTTCACCAAGAAGCCCAAAGGATTGGTGGCACAAGAAGAATATGACGAGGATGATGATGATGTTGATAAAGATGACGAGATGTTTACCATGTCCACCGTTGCCATTGCAACAACTCCACGGTCATCCCTCTTCAACTCACCAAATGAGAACATCACCGCCAAGTGCCTCATGGCTAAAGCCACCAACAAGGTAACCCCCAACATCATGTCTACCATCACTACTAATCCTTCATTGATGGATTGCATTGATGAAAATGAGGGGGCGGAGGAGGAGGAAAATGAATTTATGTCTTTTATGAGTAAGCTCAAAGGTAAATCCAAGAAGCACTTCGTTGCTCTCTTGGAACAACTTGGTGAATCCAATGATATGATCGAGGCTCGCGAAGAGACCATCTCTAAGTTGGAGGGTAATAGTCAAGACTATACCAATGAGATATCGGATCTCTCTAACGCGCTTGAGGAAGAGTGTGGTCTTCGTTTGGCTCTTGAGGAGTCACACAATGATGATCATGCTAAATTAAAGAAGGGTCTTGATCATGCTTTAGTTGTCTCTCATGTGCTCAGTTCCAAAAAGGCAAAACTTGTGGTTGACCATGCTAGACTCAAGGAGGAGTTTGATACACTTGACAAGGCTCACAAGGTCTTGAAGAGTGTTCATGCTAGCCTCAAAGAGTCTCATGATCAACTTCAAGTCTCGCTAACCAAGGAGAAAGCCTCTTTTCATCGCATGGTTTTAATTGATAATGCAAATGCTACTAACCCATGTTGTGAGCATGTGCATCTTGTTGAAGAGAATGCCAAGTTAAAGAAGCAACTTGAGAAAGGCCTTGTGTCTTGCATACAAGCTGACAAGAATCTCAACGACCTTTTGAGCAATCAAACGGAAGTTGTTGCCAAGGAGGTAATTGGGTTTGCACCCAAGCCCAAGAAGAATAAGAATGACAAGACCAAGCAACCTTCTCCTCTCAAGCAAACCTTTGTGAAGGAAGGAAAGGGCACTCCTAAGGAGAATAATAACATTGTGAAGGATGGCGGAGTCAAAAAGGGCATTGTCATTCCTTCCAACAAAGCCGACGACTTTAACATGTCCTATGTGTTATGCCGTGCTAGTGATGGACATGTTTATGCTAAATTTGTTGGTTCTTCTTATGAGTACATTCAATGGTATATTTGGGTTTGTAGGTGTCAAAACCGGCGGATCTCGGGTAGGGGTCCCGAACTATGAGTTTGAGGATCGATGGTAACAAGAGACTGGGGACACGATGTTTACCCAGGTTCAGGACCTCTCGATCGAGGTAATACCCTACTTCCTGCTATATTAATATGGATGAATAAGGTTACAAGAGTTGATCAACCTCGAGATCGTAATGGCTGAACCCTAAAGTCTAGCCTATGAGGATATTGTGATTTTCTATTAGCCTCTATGGACTAAACCTTTTAGTTTACATATGCACCGGAGGGGCCTAGGGTTTGTACATAACCATCTTGCAGTGGAAAGAAATATTACATCTGAACCTAAAACCTGCCATTATACGAATATAGGAGTCCTATTCGGATACGAGAGATGATCTTCTACAATGATCTTCGCGGTCCACCAGTCCGGCCCACCAAGAGTTATCCGGGCACCCGAGGACCCCTCGATCCAGGACTCCCTCAGTAGCCCCTGAACCTGTCTTCGATGACGATGAGTTCCGCTCCCGTATTGTCTTCGGCATTACAAGGCGGGTTCCTTCTTCTGAATATATCTTCTGTAAAAAGGTGTATTGTGTTCGGCTCTGCATGGTTACTACAACCCTTAGCCTCGAAGGCAAGGTCTTGAAAGAAAACGAATATTGGGTATTTACTGACAACCTTTTGGTGAAACGTCGCGTCCATCCCATTAACATATCGAACCGTTTTACTTGGTCCTAGGTTCGCGTTTCGAGGTACAACCTCATTGACACGTATCATCAGAATAGAGATCGTGCCCGCTTATTGTGTGATCCTTATCAATATGACATGAGCATCAAAACCGCACATTACGCACGACCGTCTTGGGAACTAACGTGGTTTATGGCTAAAGTGGGGGGACGTTCTGTATTAACAGCGTTATAAAAGGATACGAATCTCTTTTATCAGCCCCACGTTATCCTCATGCTCGAGTTCTCCAATCTTCGTAGCCCCAGCATCCTCATCTCTTGCGCCCACCGCTCTTTGTTCCTCAACCACTACTTCCTTCCCCAGCAATGGCTGGATCTGGCGCCAGAGGCAAGTGGGAGGCCTCCATGGTCACTGAGAAAACCGTGGAGGATCTTCACAGCGCGGGCTATCTCGCTGCCAACATCGCGCACCGACTTCCCGCCAAGGGCCAGGTGATTCCCGTCCTAGAGGCGGGTGAGAGAGTCGTGTTTCTCTCGCACTTTGTTAGGGGACTAGGATTCCCGCTCCACCCCTTTGTTCGGGGTTTGCTATTTTTCTACGGGCTAGATTTCCACGATCTAGCCCCACACTCAATCCTTCACATCTCCGCTTTTATAGTGGTATGTGAAGTTTTCCTCCGCATCCCTCCACACTTCGGCCTATTGCTCAAAACCTTCAACGTGAAGCCAAAGGTGGTGGACGGGCAGCACGGGGAGTGCGGGGGCGCTATGATAAGCAAGCTCCCGAATGCGACTTGGCCAAAAGGGTCGTTCGTAGAGACGAACAAGGTCAGGCAGTAGGAGTGGTTTTATATCACTGAACCCCGCGACGCTAAATGGGCGGCGGAACCTGCTTTCAGATCTGGACCCCCGGAGAGGTTGATCTCCTGGACTGATAAGAGTCCGAACTGGGGGTCTCAAGTTGAGGTGACGATACTCCAAAGCCGCGTGTCCGGTGTGATTTCCCAGGGCTATCAGCATTCGACCGTGGTCCAGGTAATGCTGGCCCGGCTTATCCTTCCTTGCCAAAGCCAGGACTCCTCCCTATGGGAGATCGATCCGGCAGGAGATCGGCCTTTGAAGTATCTCTTTGGCTTCACGCACAAAGAGATCTGAAAGCATATCTTCAAGAGCCAGAAGGAGTGGCCGAAGGAAATCGAGGACACGGGCTATAGTACCGTGTTCTCCACCCCAGAGGTAATAGAAAAGTCCGCCGAACATATATCCCCTTTCTCATTTAACAATAACAGGAATTGGAGTTTTTGTGTGATATACAGGGCTGGACGAAGAAGACAATCTGGATGAAGTGCCCAACACCTTTGCCCGAAGACCCAGAATCGCCTCAACTGACGGTGATGCTAGTCCCGGCGCCGTACAAGGCGTCGGTCAAGAAGCCCAAGAAGAAGGGCAAGGAGGCCGAAGACGGCCCCCGCCCCGCGGACGAGAAGTCCGAGAAGATCAACATCCTCTCTTCTGAAGAGGAGGTGGATGACGAAGAAGAAGAAGAGGAGGAGGAGCCCCCTGCACAAGGCAGGGGGCGAAGAGGGGGCTGCCGCTGACGCGGGCACGGTCGCACCCCGGAGGAGGCTGAACCTCTCTACTCGTTCGGATTCATCATCCGAACAGAGCTTTGTGGTGAAGCCCAAGGAGAAACCCCCGACCGAAACGTAAGTTTGTCCGTATATATTAATGTGTACACCTTATTTGTTTAGCATTTTGATGCTTTACTTAGTATTGCTCGCCTTCTAACCTACAGCCCTCCCCGAGGACACCCCGACGCCTCCTTATCGGAGGGGAACTCTCTAGTGCCTGGAGAGACGGAGAGTGACCCGCTGGTCTGAGCTCCATCGCCCGTGATCGATGGGGACAATGAAGTGTCCTCCGAGCGGGTGTCTTCTGCTCAAGGAGATGGGGGCGGGGAAAGTGACAGGGCAACCAAGGGTAACACCTCGGCTGCCGCTGTCCATGGGGAAGCAATCCCCATGGAGACCGAAGATGGGGGGCCCAAACAATCCGGGGCCCCGCTGAATACTGACCCGGGGCCTAGCGTGGCTCCGGGGTCCGAAGACCAGACCCCCAAGGCGGGGGAGGGTACTACAGCGCCCGGGGTCAATCCGGAGGCACCGGAGCCCTCTGGCGGGAGCACTTGAGAGTGCTTCTGCCGTGGAAGAGCACCGCACCATGATGGGTGCGGTGATGAAGAAGATTCAGTCCATCAAAGGCGGACTGAACGAAGCCTTCAACAGCCTGTTGACAAGCTTTGAGGTAAGCAATGTAATGTTCTTTATGGAACTTTTATTTGTTTTATATGCACATATATAGCCAGTAGCCCCTGATGCTTTGTGTGATTCTGAATAGAATCGGACGAAGTATCCATAGTATAGCATGCTTATAGTGTTGAACTGTTTATTTTTCTGTTATGTGAACAGGCTTCTCTAGTTACGGCAACTGCACGAGATGCAGAGGTTGCCCAACTAAATCGGAAGCTCTTGCTGTCCAACGCGGACCTCGACCGCGTCAACCAACGTTTAGATGAAACGGAAGGTATGTGGATTTTCTTAAAAAATTAAAATGTCAAGAAGACTAATAAGGTTAATTGATTTATGGGTATAAACTCTTTTATTTTGTTTTGTATTACACAGTTGGCGCCACAGAGATTGAGGCCCTTAAGGGCAAGCTCGTGAAGGCCAAGAAGGAGGCCGAAGCGAGCAAGGCAATTGCTGAGAAGGCGGTTGCCGAACTAGAGGCCGAAAAGGCCGTGTGCGAGAAGCACCAGGCTCGGGTGTCTGAAGTCGAGGTTGAGCTCAAAGATGCCATTCTCAAATGTGAGGCATTGGAAGAGAAGACTTCGAAACAAGCATCCGAGCTTACTGCGGCAGTTAAGACTGCCCAGGATGCGCGAAGCGAGGCGTGCAGTGCCTGTGAGGAAATCAAGCAGGCGCGTCAGATAGCATATGGTAAGACCTTTCTCTTATAGAGCATCTTCGGAGGGCAGAAGTATCTTGGGCTGACAAGGTTATGGAGTTCTATAGGCGTGTTTGCTGATCTTCCGAGGAGCAGTGTTGATGCCGCCCAATACTTCCGAGCCCGGGAGGGGAACGACACGGAGAAGTTGTTTTGGTCGCAGTTCTATGTGCCAAAACATCCGGTGCCCCTCAACGACCAGATGAAGCAGTTGGTCGAGCTGCACAATATGGCGGGTTTGGCCATGAAGGACTTGATAGTCCGACTATGGCCCGTTGATCCAATCCCAAGTAGCTACTTCGGAATTGTGAAGAGGCCCGTCGAGGCGAGTCCACGGGTTGACACATTGAAGCGTTCGGCCTGCATAGAAGGTGCTCGGATGGCCTTCGCTCGTGTGAAGGTGCACTGGGCGCAGGAGATAGCTACTGCTGGCCCGCCTGCAGGCAAGGAGCACTGCAAGTAGGAGAAATACTTCGAGGACGTCATAGAAGGCGCCCGCCTTGCAGAAGGCTAGTGCTCAAAGGATGTTATCTCTGAGTAATTGTATCCGGTTGTAAAGTTTTAAGCTTAGGAACTGATGTATATAACTTTTGCGCTATTATATTATCAGCGACTTTTATCTCTTGTGTGGCTGTTTATATAAATATGAAAGTTTTCAGTCGTCGGCTTCAGCCCCCACGTACATAGTACTGGGGTGTTCGGTCATATGCATGTACACTCTTTATCCAACGTCTTGGTCCGTGTAGGAGGTGTATGCGGATCGAACAAGGCAATCAGACTATGCGGTGTTATTGCTTTCACTTAGCTACAGGAATTTCACAAGTGGGGCTAGGTACTAGCCCCTAGTGCGGATATGATATTTCCAAATTAAGGTATTCAATTGCACCCGGCTGGGCAAAAAGCCAACCCTTCATATAACACGGGGTAGATCTCTATCGATCATAGTATAAAACCAAGTCACCGTATTGCAGACCAGGTTCTCGCCTATCATGACAGTTACTTCTCGGCTTTCTCTACTGAGGTACTTGACCGAATGAGCCAGAAGTACAATCGCAGTAGTTCTCCCTTTACACCCTAGCCGAACAATTGGGAACGTAGGGGTAAGCACAGGAGCCGGGCAACCCAACTATTGACCCAAGACATGATTCGGAACTGATGCATATAAGGCAAATATCCAGGACGCTGAACACTCCTTATAGGTGTTTGCACTTTTTGACATACACCGCGCTGAATACAGCCCCTGGTAATAGACCATGTTGACAAGGCACATGTGGCAATCTGACATGGGGAGAGAACATTTATGGTGAGCGAATAATACTCCGAACATAATGTGAATCAAGCTGCTCTATTAATATCCCTTTATAGTACGACCAGTCGTAAGCTTACGGATAATGCCGATGACTTTCTTGGACATTTTACATGCTAGAAAGGTATAAAACAAGAAAGAGAAAAATGTTTTACACAGGGTCTTAAACTAAAAAGAAACCTTAGCATGGGTCCCTGCTGCACGTCTGCGCCGGTTCCTCCTCTGTAATGTGTCCTTGAAGGGGGGAGTGTGATGGCCATCTGTAAAAAAGAAAAAAAGAAAACTGGAAAAGAAAAGAGATCCAGTGTGGCCATAAACAAGACTGGTTCATTTAGTGAACCTTAAAAGATAATTTTAGAGTCTGAATAGGGTCGAGCCGAACTATGGACTATATGTATGCAGTGTGCCCCCAGCGTCGCCCAAGGGATTCTGAGGGCATAATTATGTACCCGAGGCACATATGCTATCACCTTATGGGGCAGTCGATGGGGGCGTAGCTGCTAATCTAGCTCAGGTTCATCTGAGCTGCCGCACTGAGGCGTATGCCGGACACGTTTAGCTATGTCCGTGACCAATAGGTTATCCAGCTTGAATAGGCCGTTTTGGACTTCGGCTGCTAAGGCCGCAGTGTCCTCCTCCATACAGAGAGAGCGCTCCATATATCCATTGACCGTGATGACGCCACGTGGTACATGCATTTTAAGCTTTAGATAAGCATAATGCGGGACTGCATTAAAGTGGGCGAAGGCCGTTCTTCCGAGTAGTGCATGATAGCCACTTTGGAATGGAGCTATGTCGAAGATTAACTCTTCGCTTCAAAAGTTATCAGGAGAGCCGAATATGACCTCCAATGTTAAAGAGCCCGTGCAGCGGGCTTCTACGCCCGGTATCACTCCTTTAAAGGTCGTACTGCTTGGCTTTATTTGTGACACCCCGAGACCGATGCGCCAGGTGTCAGCCAGTTATTCGTCGTCGTTGCCATGTCATCTGCTTGCGTGTTGCATCTTGCCATGTCATCGTATGCATTGCTTCAGCATGTTTTCAAAACTTGCATCCGTCCGAGTCCCCCTCGTTCCCTCTGTTGTCCGTTCTAAGCCCAGACACACTCACGCGCACCCGCGGTGTCTCCGAATATTTATTTTATGAGTGGCCGGAAAACGTTCTCGGAATGGGGTGAAACTTGGCGTGTGGTCTTATTATAGCATAAGTAGACCGCCTGTCAAGTTTCGTCACGTTCGGAGTTCGTTTGATGGCCCAATAGTTAACCGTGTTAACTGCCGGAAGCCTTCTCTCTTTTGGCCCAGCACCCCTTTCACAACAGCCCCCAAGCCCATCCTAACCCCCTCCATGCTCTCGGTCGTTGGATCATGATCGCGTGGCCGAAAACCGCTCCTCATTTGGACACTCCTAGCTCCCTCTACCTATATATTTGCCCCTCCTCCCGAAATTCACGGTGCAACCCTAGTCTTCTTCCACCTAGCGCCGCCGGGCATGTCCACCCGCGCCGGACATGTCCAGCCGGCCACCTCACCCCGGCCAATCGTGGCCTACCACGTCACCCCACCACCGCTCTCAGCCAATGAGTCGCGCCACCTCCTCCTCTCTCTCCTCCCACCGCCGCGGCCCGCGGAGCCCATCCGGGGCCCGCGTGGGCCCGAACTTCCGCCGCGAGCCGCAGCTCGCTCTGCCCGCACTGGATCCCGACGGGATCGAGCCTCGCCCCGTGGCCGGTGAGCGTCGACGCCGTCGCCGCCGGCCGCAACACTCCACCGGCCCGCGACTGCCCCGCCACCTCGCCAAGAACGCCGCCGCCCCACTACTCCTCTTCGCCCCGCGGCCTCCGGCCTCGTCGGCCTTGCCGCCGCCGGAGATAGAGCCGGCCCGGCCAGATCCAGCCGCCCCGGCCTCATCCTCACTGAATCCGACGGGTCTCCGGCGACCCGCGCCCCGGCAGCCGCCCCTTCACGCCAGCGTCGCCGCCATGGCTGCCTGCATCATGCTGGCACGTTGGGGAAGACTGCCGGCCTCGCTGGGCTCTCCGCGTGGGCCTCGCCCGCCGGCCCAGTCCAGCCGCGGCCCAGCCGCCGCTCCCATCCGGCCTGCTTCACCTCCTCCACCGACCTGGGCCAGGCCCAGCTAGGTGAGCGTCTGTTTGCCTCTATTCAGCGCCCAGTGCATCATATAGTTATCTAGCGCTCATTCCAGACTTGTTCATTTTATTTTTGACTAAGTCCTCAGAATTGTAAATTTATATGTGCATGTTTTCATGGCTGTAACTTTTTGTATGTATGTCCAAATTGAGTGAGTAATATGTCAAAATGATCGTGGTGATATGCTCTTCATTTTGTTCCATTGTGGCATGCTTGTTTGAGTTCATCTTGATGCCTTAATCCTCGTTGCAAGAGTGCTACTTGTTTAAAACTGTTGTTAACTATAATTTTGTTGCATACTTGTGATGCTTGTAACTTTGTGCATATTTATCCAAATGGAGCATATGATATGTCAAAATGTTCATTGTGAATGTAGCGACCAGACCTCAAACAGTCTGATCTCTGTGCATCTGTGTCATCCCTAGATCAGTAATGCTGACACGCACAGTACTTGAAGGATTTATAACAGCGTAGCAATCACACACTTATTACATCGATAGTTCCAACGATGAACTTATTACAATAAAAATGGCTGAAGGCCATCTAACACGATAACAGCGGAAGGCTTGGAAGCTAAGTGAGTCCATCAACTCCAGCGGCATCACTGAGTATAGAACCACGACCTAAAATGCATCTTACTCGTCGTCTGAAAAGTCTGCAACATGAAACGTTGCAGCCCGAAGACGGGTCAGCTCATTGAATATGCTGGCAAAGTAACACAAGAGAGCAATTGAAAGTAAAGCTATACTATATGCAATATGGCTGGTGGAAAGCTCTATGGTTACAGTTTTTGCGTAAAGCCAATTTTTCCCTACTTCAAAGGAATAAATTTTAAGTAACTATCATGGTAGTGGAAACATCGTTGAGAAGATAGACATCCTCTCAACCCCAATTAAAGTTCATCATTAAACCCAACAATATTAAGTTAAAAGTAACATGATGAGATGCACATGATATCCAAGTACTAGATACTCAAGACGTCCGTAACCGGGGACACGGCTAATCATGATCAGTTTGTACACTCTACAGAGGTTTGTGCACTTTTCCCCACAAGACCCGATCTCCTCCGTTTGATTTCTCGCACTGCAAGATGTTTGAGAAACGGATGACCGAGACACAGTCTTTCAGAAGCACTAGCACCTACGACCGGGTGAATCGTACCAACCTACATCCCCTACATCTGCTAGTCCACCACTGTAGATGTTCGCACAACTTACTCATACAATGCTAGAGCCCATAATAGCATTGTGGCTGCACACGGAAGTTTCTAGTATGAATAATCTGGGTGGCGGTCCAAAAGAAAAACAGGCAATCCCTGGAATACCCAGATGCCTCAATTCACCCAGATGTGTATTAATGTTGCCACCTTAAGTTGAACCATTAATTAACAAACTCACATCTGTCATGGATTTCACTCACCCAATCCACGTCTACGAGCATTGCATGTCCTAACAGCAAACGTAGAAGTAACTCCCAAAGGTTTGAATGTAATGTAGGTAATAGGTACTACCTCAATCTACTTCCCAGTCCCACAAGTTAATTAATCCTACTCATGCAATGTGTGAGAGTTTGGACTAATGCAATGAAAACTGGGAAATTCGAAAGTATGATCAAAGTGTTACTTGCCTTGTTGATGATCCGCAAAACCTAGAGATTCAAAGTAGCAAGCGGCGCACTCCGGGTACTATATCGCAAACAAACAAGCACACAATAAGTACTTAACTACTGCACAGGTAAAACTCGAATGAAAGATCTAACCAAAAAGTTCAACTTAAGAATTCCGGTTTGCAAAAGAAACGACAAAAGAAAAGAAACGAAAGACAAACGGCGAAAGAGAAACAACTACCGAACCAATCTGGATCTAAGTCCAAATTTAACAGAGGCAAACGCTTGAGCGACTAGGTTAAACGGAAAGAGAATTTCAAGATGAAACTCCAGGCGCTTGAATCACCTGATTCCGATAAACGAGCGAAAAGTTAAACTAAAACGAAGATCGGATCTGAGATCGCGATCAGAAAATAACTGCGAAAAAGAAAATTAAAACAGCTTAACGAACGGACGTTCGTCAGCTGAGAATAAACGGCGAATTCGTTCACTAGAACGAACGAACGGGTGAACGTTTACTACTTAACTAAACCAGAAAATAAAAACAAAAAACCGATCTAATAAAACCGATATGGAAAAAAAAACTACTAGGGTTCTAAAAAAACCAACGGTTTTCTAAAAGAAACCGGCGGCGGCTACCTCGTCGAGAACTACCGGCGGCGGCGGCTTCCGGCGACGGCGGGCGGCGGCGGGCGGCGGCGGGGTGGCGGCGCTGGCGTGCGGCGCAGCGGGGCTGGCGACGAGGGCGGGGTGCTGCGGC
>LR738711.1:144743831-144777134 GCA_902687465.1 Secale cereale
TGGAGGGGGGGTGCTGGCTTTATATAGGAGGGGGGTGCTGGCTTTATATAGGAGGGGGTGCTGGCTTTATATAGGAGGGGGGTGCTGGCTAGCTTGGGGAGGGGGCAAACCATGGCGGCGGTGGCTGGAGTTCGAGTCGGCCACGGCGGGCGACGCGAGGAAGGCGGCGGCGCGGGGCGATGGGCCTGCTCGGCTGGGCTTCGGCCCAGTCGGGTCGGTCCCCCTATTTTTTTTATATATACGCCGGCGCTAAAATAACTCTAGAAAATAAAATAAAATCTAGAAATTGCCAAAACAAATTTTCACCGTCTAAATAAAATATTTAGAAAAAGATGAACATTTTCTTGGTACTAAAATGCATTTTTGAAAACATGCAATTTTTCCTAATTCAAATAAAATCCAAATAAACTCCAAATAAAAATTGTTTGATCTTTTTTATTATATCTTCCGTATTTCTTTATTTTTGGGAGAGTCATTTTACTCCCTCTCTCAAATATTTATGATAGAAATACTTGAAGAAAAATAAATAAAATCAAACGATCCAATTTTCAAAATTTGAGAAACCTCAAATATGAAAATATAGAAGTCCCCAACTCTCTCCTAGGGTCCTTGAGTTGCTTAGGATTTTCTCGGATCACCAAAAGCAAGAAAATATGATATGCATAATGATCTAATGTATAACATTCCAAATTGAAAATTTGGGATGTTACAGTGAAGTGCTCTACATGATGGTTGCTGTAGCATTCATGTTAGGTGCCATATTGCCATGTTAATCTCTGTTGCAAAAGTGCATGTGGTTGTTAAGTGTTGAAACTTTCTATTAGATGCTGATTTCACTTGTTCATTGTTATTGATGTGTTTGTCCTCATGCCACATGTCTATATATTTTAGAAGCACAATCATATGGTCTTTGTTGTGGTGCAAACCACTTTTCATGATATGCATTGAGGTGACTTAAACAAGCTTGTAAACTTGCCATGTCGTTGTTGTTGTTTTATACTTAGTGAAAAAACTGCTAAGTCTGGAATCTGTTTAACCTCATGCTATGTTTGCTTGATGCCCCACTCAAATCCATACTTGTTTTGGAGTGGCCAATGATCATGTCTTGTTGTCCATGTTATTGTCTATCCATCCATGCCCTTACTTGCTCATATGACCTGTTGTAGCTTTTTTATTTCTTGCTCTCAAGTTGATATAAATTTTACCTGTCGGGTTTTTATCAGCATGTTCAATTTGGTGGAGCTTGTTGTTATTGATCCATGCCTCCTATGGAGATACTCCAATGGAGTTGTCTGCTCTATGATATGTCTATTACATGTCCATGCTCTTTATATACTTAGTGGAGTTGATATGCTTGTTGTTTTGTGTCTCCGAAGGCAGCATCGTGATGATGTTTTTGCCTTCCCAGATTTTGGCTAAGTCTGGATAAATTTATTGCAACTTGCCATACTTGGTTAATTGTGTTCCAGCAAGCTTTTGAGTGTGTTCTAAGTTCATGCTTGCTAAATATCATGGCTATTTCACATCCATGCCTCTTATTATCATGTTTGGGTGCTGTAGCATATATTTACCTTGCTCCAAAGTTGCTATGTTGCTGTTTTGACAGCTTGTTGTTATATCTTGTTTCGTGTGTATGTGTTGAACCGTTGCTCCATTTTGAGCGTGCCCTATATGAAACTTGTGTGATTTTGCATGTAGAAGCTTAATATCATGTTGTTTACATGTTTGGAGTGTGTTTGCTTGATGTTTGGGTGCATCTTGCACCGTTGTCGTGCTTGTCTTGTTTTGCTCATATCTTCTAGGCCGTAGCTCCGAATTAAACAAACTTTATATGAAACTTGACTAGAATTTCGTGTAGATCATCATGGTGCATGTTAACCTGCTGTTTAACAAATTTAACTTAAGGTTTGTTAAGATCTGAACTAATTTCAAAATGTGCTCATGAGGACTTACCGAATTTGTTATATGTAGTTTCCGGCCTCATTTAAACTTGTTGGGTGATGTTGTTCTTGTGTGCTTCATCCCTTGCCATGTATTGCATCATATAGACTTGTCTTGCATCATACTTGGTTGAGCATCTTGTCATGTTGTCGTGTTGTGTGTTTACCTTGTTGTGTGCTTTCTTCTCGCTAGTTCTTTTCCGTTGCGATCGTGAGGATTCGTTCGTCTACGCTTGGTTCGTCTTCAAGGCTTCTTCTTCATCTACTTCATGGATCCGTTCTTCTTCCTTGCGGGATCTCAAGCAAGATGACCATCACCTTGGATACATTTACTATCATTGCCATGCTTAGTTGTCTCGATGCTATCGTTACATGTCGCGCTACCCATCATTTATTGTCAGCCCCTCTCCTTGTTGCCATGAAACCTCTAACCTTTGACACCTTCCTAGGAAACCGTTGTTTGGCTATGTTACTCGCTTGCTCAGCCCCTCTTATAGTGTTGTTAGTTGCAGGTGAAGATGAAGATTGTTCCATGTCGGAACTTGATGCTTTGGGAATATCACAATATGTCTTATATATATTAACACACCTATATACTTGGCAATGGGTGGAAGGCTTAGCCTTTTGCTCGGTGTTTTTTCCACTCATGCCGCCTTAGGAGCCGATAAACCAGCATTATGTTCCTTGATTGTGCGTTCCTTACACGGTTGGGTATATGGGGACCCCTTGACAGTTCGTCTTTGAATAAAACTCCTCCAGCAAGGCCCAACATTGGTTTTAATTTGCTCATAATAACAACTTAATTAATTAATTAATTGCATAGGGAGTTAGCGCTACCCGAGGATTCTTTCTACATAGCAGGGGGGCCAGTGCTGATGGTGTTGGTCCCAAATAGAGTCGTTTGCGGCGCCCCCCTTGGTAACTTGGGGTTTGGTTGCTGTACGTTGTGCTCATCCGGTCGTGGCCTGAGACGAGATACGCGCGGCTACTATCAGGGTGTCGGCATGCCGGGAGGTCTTGCTGGACTTGTTTTACCATTGTCGAAATGTCTTGTGCACCAGGATTTCCGAGCCTGATCGGATTGTCCCTAAGATAAGGGGTAATATTATTATTACTTCTTCTGATCGTGAGAGCTTGTGATGGGCTAAGTTGGGACACCCCTGCAGGGTTTGATCTTTCGAAAGCCGTGCCCGCGGTTATGTGGCAGATTGGAATTTGTTAATGTCCGGTTGTAGAAAACTTGACAGAGGATCCGAGATAAAACACACAACTGTGTGAGTAACCGTGACTGTCTCTTTTCACTTTGAGAAGAGAACACGGTGAGGTTATGTTTGACTCGTAGGTAGTTCAGGATCGTTAGCGATCATTACTAGTTTGCGATCGTTTGCGTAGATGCTCATCTTATTCCTGTACTCGTAAGTTAGCCACCATATTATGCTTAGCCGCTGCTGCAGCCTTCACCATTTTACCTCTTCCTACCCATGTAAGCTTTGCTAGTCTTGATACCCATGGTTATGGGATTGCTGAGTCCTCTGGCTCACAGATACTACAGCAACAGTTGCAGGTGCAGGTTTCCAATGACTTGACGTGAGAGCGATGTCCTTTGTGTTGGATTTCTTTATTCTTCTTCTTCTTCAGTCTTGGGTTAGGTTCCGGGTCGGCAGCCTGGGATAGCAGATGGATGTCATTGTTCTTTTCATGTTTGCATCCGTAGTCGGATGCCGTGTATTGATGTTGTTGTATTCATGTGACTTGTATGTATTGTTGTATCCCCCATGTATGTATGTAATGGTATGATGTAATGATATCCATCTTGCTAAGCGCCCAAAATGCGGTTGTGCCCCAATCACGTAAGTGTCACGTGATCGGGATAGAATCGCATCTTGGGCCTGACATTATTCTTGACGGGTCGATCCCCATCTTGCGGACAGTGTCCTGATATATCAGATTGAGACTGCTGCCACCGTCCATAAGGACTCGGGTGAGATGGTATACATCGATTATTGGGTCGAGCACTAGGGCAGCCGAACCCCCATGACGGATACTAGTCGAGTGATCCCTGCGATCGAAAGTGATCGGACAGGCCGACCATGGGTTGAATTTGGGGGCAACAGGCTCGATGGCGTAGACATCTCGGAGTGCACGCTTGCGCTCCCTCTTTGGGATATTATTTGCATATGTCATGTTCACTGTTTTGATCTCTGGTGGAAATATCTTCTGTCCCCCTGTATTCGGCTGGCGAGGTTCATCCTCGTCTTTGCTCTGAGGTCCCTTCCCCTTGTGTTCGGCATTGAGCTTGCCGGCCTGCTTGAAAACCCAACAATTACGGTTGGTATGGTTTGCAGGTTTTTCTAGGGTGCCATGGATTTGGCAGGGCCTATCTAATATTTTGTCCAGGCTAGATGGACCATCTTTGTTGCCTTTAAATGGCTTCTTCCGTTGACCGGGTCTGGAACCGCCGGATCCGGCGTTTACCGTTGTATCATCTGGGCTTCCAGCATTATTTTGAGGTTTGTTTTTGTTTCGTCATGGCTTTCCATTGCCGTCCCTGACTTCAGATGTTCCAGGGTCACTGGTACTACTACCAGCTAACCAGGTGTCTTCGCCCACGCAAAAGCGGGTCATAGTGTAGTTAGGGCTTCCATTGTCCTCGGCTTTTCCTGTCCGAGGTGTCTGGCTATCCATTCGTCCCGGACACTGTGGTTGAAGGCCGCTAAGGCTTCGGCGTCCGGACAGTCGACGATTTGGTTCTTCTTAGTGAGAAACTGATTCCAAAGCTTGCGGGCTAACCCCCTGGGTTGTTGGATGATGTGACTTAGATCATCAGCATCCGGGGGCTGGACATAGGTCCCTTAAAAATTGGCCCGAAAAGCATCCTCAAGTTCTTCCCAACTCCCAATGGAGTTCTCTGGGAGGCTCTTTAGCCAGTGTCGAGCTGGTCCTTTCAACTTGAGGGGTAGGTATTTAATGGCATGGAGATCATCTCCGTGAGCCATGTGGATGTGAAGGATGAAGTCTTCTATCCAGACGACAGGATCCATCGTTCCATCGTACGCCTCGATGTTCACGGGTTTAAACCCTTCTAGAAAATCGTGATCCAGCACCTCATCGGTGAAGCACAGAGGGTGTGCGGTGCCTCTGTATTTTGCTATATCATGGCGTGTGTCCGATGGTTGTGATGTTAGGTATTGACCCCGAACTGGTATATCACCGGCGCGATTGGCTTGATAGTTGGTGTCCCGTGCGGGAGCACCGTCTCTGGATCCATAGATGGATCTGGTCTTGCCAGCCTTTTTGTTCAGGTCCTCACGCAAATCGTGTTTCCGAACTTGAGCCGCATCCTCCTTTCCTTTTCGGGGTGGGGGTGCGGGCTTGTACACGTCGTTGCTAGCCACTCTGTCCCGTCGGTGAGGTGGTCGGTCCGGCTTATCGGCGGTGTTATTCTTCGGCGGTATAGGCACAGTGGCCTCGTCGTCGAATTCGGGCAGCAGTTTACGCTTAGGATAGCCTTTGGTTTGGCGATTGTAGCCATGTTTTTGCTCAGCGTCTAGCACTTCATTCCATCTATCATTGAGCATGTCATGTGCGGCTCAAAGCCATCTCTGCTGCTTTTTGAGGCTCCTTGCGGTGGCAATAAGCCTACGATAGAAGCGCTTTTGTTCTAAGGGTTCCTATGGGACGATGTATTCGTTGTCGCCCAGGCGAACATCCTCTTAGGAGGCAGGTTCATAATTACTATCTTCGGCATCGCTGTCATCGGACAGCTGTTTCAGACTATGTTCGCCGTCCTCTCGCTCGTCCTGCTCCATCGCTGGGTCTGCGGGGTCTTCGGCTTGCTCTGGACTGTCACCATTGTTAGTGACAGTGTTGCTATCTTTCCCTTTGCGAGTTTTAGTTCAGTGTTTCGGACGCCGATGTTTGGGAGGTCCATCGACAGGCTTGTCCTTTGCAGGATCGTTTTCGCCGTCGCCCTCCTTCTCCTTAGGTGTATCCACCATATACACATCGTATGAGGACGTAGCTGTCCATCTCCCGGTTACGGGCTGGTTTTGGTCTAGATCTGCTTCGGCTTCGAGGTACATCCCTTCGAAGTCTTCGGAAGCGTAGTCAAGTAGATCGGTTAGATATTTGACCATGGCTACCGAGTGGGTGGTGGGTGGGGAGCAAAATTCTCCATCAGCCTCAAGTTCGAACCAGATATAATTCGGTTGTTCATCCCTAGCTATGGAGAGGGATTTTAACGAGTTTAACATGTCGCCAAAGGGTGAGTGCTGGAAGATATCTGCAGCACTGAATTCGGCGATAAATGCCTGATCGAGCTTGAAGGGCGCAGATGCGCATGATTCGGAACCTAAGGCCGGAGCCGAGTCTGTAGTTCCGGTAACACAGATCCTGCTCGAAGTTGGGTCTGTGTGCGGCTCCAACGCCGTAGAGTCTGCGGCTTCTGCGGCGGGGTTGAGCTTCCCGTCCTCGTGTGATGCGATCTGTTCCGGATCTAGGGCCAGAACTGTTGCAGGTTCTATTTCCTGATCCAATGACACGCTTAGGTCGTGTTCATCGTGATGGCTGGGAGAGGTCATTGTGGGCTCGAATCCGTCGAAGATCAAGTCTCCGCGGATGTCAGCAACGTAATTTAAGCTTCCAAACCTAACTTGATGGCCAGGGGCGTAGCTCTCAACCTACTAGAGGTGGCCTTTGGTGTTGGCACGAAGCATGAAGCCGTCGAACACAAAAAGCTGTTCGGGAGGGAAAATTTCCCCGGTGTCGCCGTCGTGGTTGATGACGCGATCCATCAGTCCTTAGATCGACGATACAGTGGAACTCTCAATGAAAGCACCAATGGCAGTGTCAAAACCGACGGATCTCGGGTAGGGGGTCCCGAACTATGCATCTGAGGATCGATGGTAACAAGAGACTGGGGACACGATGTTTACCCAGGTTCAGGCCCTCTCGATTGAGGTAATACCCTACTTCATGCTATATTAATATGGATGAATAAGGTTACAAGAGTTTATCTACCTCGAGATCGTAATGGCTAAACCCTAAAGTCTAGCCTATGAGGATATTGTGATTTTCTATTAGCCTCTACGGACTAAACCCTCCAGTTTATATATGCACCGGAGGGGCATAGGGTTTGTACATAACCATCTTGCAGAGGAAGGAAATATTACATCTGAACCTAAAACCTGCCATTATATGAATACAGGAGTCCTATCCGGGTACGAGAGACGATCTTCGACAATGATCTTCATGATCCACCAGTCCAGCCCACCAAGAGTTATCCGGCCACCCGAGGACCCCTCGATCCAGGACTCCCTCAGGGTTCCTAAGACCCTTGTTACTAACATCAAAGGACCCATTACAAAATGGGTACCTAAAACCAAGCATTGATCTCTTGTAGGAATTTGCTTCTGGTGGGGGATCATGGTTGCTCGATAGTGGAGCCACAAATCATATGACCAGAAACAAAAACTTTGTGGTGGACATGCACAAAGGTTCATCTATGCCCACCAATGTAGAATGGGGTGATGCTTCATCTTCTAAGTTATTGGGTCTCGGCATGGTTGTCGTTTCTCATGATCTCACGATCGAGAAAGTCATGCTTGTTGAGTCCCGTGCATACAATTTACTTTCCGTTCGTTAACTTGCACTCATGGATTTTGCTACTTTCTTTGATATTGATTCCGTGGCTCTCTTGTGGAGCAAGACTCTTAAAGTAGCCTTTGTTGGGCATGTCGAGAACAGTCTCTATGTGGTCAACTTCTCGGAGCGATCCACTAAGACCGCGACATGCCTAATGGCTAAAGTTGATGTGGGATGGCTTTGGCATCGTCGTTTAGCCCGCATCAATATGAGATCTTTGTGAAGTCTTCTCAAGGGGGACCATGTCCGCTGACTAACAAATGTTAGTTTTGCCAAAGATCGTGCTTGCAGAGCTTGTATCAAAGGAAAGCTACATGAGAAGGCTCACCCTCCCACAACTATCATCTACTCAACGAGGCCTTTAGAACTCCTTCACATGGATCTCTTTGGGCCTCCATCCCTTGATAGTCTTGGGGGTAGAAAATATTGCTTGGTGATTGTGGATGATTATTCAAGATACACTTGGGTATATTTCTTCAAGAGGAAGAGTGAGACCCAACAAACCGTCATCAACTTTGCAAATGAAGCTCAACGTCAACATGATGCAAAGATCTTGATGATTCAAAGTGACAATGGCACCGAGTTCAAGAACTACACCTTGGATGAGTTCCTTAGTGATGAGGGGATCAAGCATCAATATGCCGCACCTTATACCCCTCAATAAAATGGTGTGGTGGAGAGGAAGAACCAGACATTGATGGATGCGGCAAGGACCATGATGGCGGAGTTCAAGTCCCCGTACAACTTTTGGGCCGAAGCCATCAACAACGCTTGTCATGCATCCAATCAGCTCTATCTCCGCAAAGTCTTGAACAAGACTCCATATGACATACTTACCGGCAACAAGCCCAACCTCAAGTACTTCCGGGTGTTCGGTTGTAAGTGTTTCATACTCCAGAAAGGTGTTTGTTTTTCTAAATTTGATGCTAGAATTCATGAGGGCATATTTGTTGGTTATGCTACAAACTCTCATGCTTACCATGTCCTCAACAGGTCCACCGGACTAATTGAGGAGACATGCAACGTGGAGTTTGATGAAAATGACGGCTCCCAAGTGGAGCAAAGTGGTACTTGTGATGTAGGTGATGAAATTCCTCCTCAAGCCATAAGAAGAATGGGAGTTGGTCATATCCTACCCATTGAGGAACCCCTTGTGGCCTAAAGAGAAGGACAATGTTCCACTCAAGTGGAACCATCACCAACCCAAGACCCACATGCTTCCGATGAACAAAGTGAAGGCCCTCAACCAAATGAACAAGGCCAAGTGCAAGATCAACCACAATATGGTGTTGAACCACCAAGTGATGCACAAGGTCAAGTTCCCTCTCCCGAGCAAGTTAAAGATCAAGAGCAAGCTCAAGATCAAGAACAAGCTCAAAGCGACGCTCATGATGATCAAGTTATCGCCCCTCAACTCTCACTTGATGAGCAATTGGAGCGTTGTGCCGCCAAAGTTGCTTCCAGGCTCGCTTCTAGAGAGCATCACATGGAGAATATCCTTGGAAGCATTACAAAAGGGGTAAGCACTTGTAGACAATTAGCAAACTTATGTGCTCATCATGTGTTTGTCTCTTGTGTTGAACCCCAAAAGTTCTATGAGGCGCTCGAAGACCCGGATTGGCTCAAAGCCATGCATGAATAACTCCATAACTTCGAGCGCAACAAGGTGTGGCGATTGGTGCCAAGGCCGAAGGAGAACCATAATGTCATTGGAACCAAATGGATCTTTAAGAACAAGCAAGATGCTCACGTGATAGTCATTCGCAACAATGCTCGTTTGGTGGCACAAGGCTACTCCCAAGTCGAGGGTATCAACTATGGTGAAACCTTTGCCCCCGTTACTCGCCTTGAATCTATTCGTCTGTTGCTTGCCTATGCTTCTTATCATAACTTTAAATTGCAACAAATGGATGTGAAAAGTGCATTTCTTAATGATCCTCTTAATGAGTTGGTATATGTCAAACAACCCCCGGGGTTCGAGGATCCTAAGTTCCCCAATCGCGTGTATCAACTTGATAAGGCGCTCTATGGCCTTAAACAAGCCCCACGTGCGTGGTATGAGCATTTTACCAAGTTATTACAAGATCGTGGGTTTGAAATTGGGAAAATCGACCCCACTCTTTTTTACCAAGAAGGTCAAAGGGGAGTTGTTTGTGTGCCAACTATATGTTGATGATATTATTTTTGGTTCACCTAAGAAAGCTTTCAATGATGAGTTTGCCGCACTCATGACCGCGGAGTTTGAGATGTCCATGGTGAGAGAGTTGAAGTTCTTTCTCGGGTTCAAAATCCAACAAAGAGAAGAAGGAATTTTCATCAAACAAGCCAAATATACTCAAGACATGCTCAAGAGATTCAATCTAAGTGATGTCAAGCCGGCTACTACTCCTATGCCTACCAAGTGCCAACTTGACATTGCTCCCAATGGTAAAGCGGTGGATCAAAAGGTATATCATTCTATGATTGGATCCTTGCTTTACCTTCGTGCATCTAGACCGGATATCATGTTGAGTGTGGGAATTTGTGCATGGTTTCAAGCCTCACCTAAGGAAAGTCACTTTGTGGCGGTCAAGCGAATATTTCGATATTTGGCTCATACCCCAAACTTTGGCTTATAATACCCAAGAGGAGAAAACTTCGATCTTGTAGGTTTCTCGGATTCGGATTGGGCGGGAGACAAAGTGGATAGGAAGTCAACTTCCGGAGGGTGCCAATTTCTTGGTTGCTCTTTGGTGTGTTGGTCTTCCAAGAAGCAAAGTTGTGTATCTCTGTCCTCCACCGAAGCCGAGAATGTGGCGGCCGGCAGTTGTTGTGCTCAACTTTTATGGATGAGGCAAACTTTAAAGGATTACGGTGTCATTTGACAAAGTCCCTCTTTGGTGTCACAATGAAAGTGTCATCAAGATTTGTCTCAACCTGGTGCAACACTTCAAGACGAAGCATATTGAGATTCGGTATCACTTCATCCGGGAGCATATTCGGCGAGGGGAGATTGAACTTCATTATGTCAACACTCATGATAACCTTGCAAATATTTTCACGAAGCCTTTGGATGAAGCAAGATTTCGCGGGTTAAGCATGAGCTAAATATCATAGGTTTGAGCAATGTGGATTGAAACCATGCACACCCCACCCCACTCAATATGTTGTCTTGTCTAGATGTAGGCATGAACATAGGGGGAGTGTTGTTCTCTCAATGAACTCTTACTCCCCCCATTATGCATAAATTGATCAACTCTTTCACATTAGCCATTTTTATGGTACTTGTGCTTCAAAGACGAGTTATGGTCATGGGACCAAGGATAATTCTTCGCGGTGTCATACCAAGTAACTCAAACATAGGTGGCTCCGGCCACCGCCCTCTCTTTGGAGAGGTTGAGTTGTGTTCTTGCTCTTTGTTGTCCTTTGCTTTCTCTTTGAACCACTTTTGTGTTTTGAGTTGCCTCGAGTGTGTGCTCTTTTGCATGTTCTTGTGTTTGAAGGATGTATTGCAAAGGCCTCGGTCTTCTTGAATTTTTGAAACCAGCACTTTTCTTGGGTTACGGTACTACTGCGGCATGCCACGGTACTACCGCAGGAGTTGAGCATGGTACTATGCTACTTCTCGAGCTTGCGTTGTATTCCCTTGAAGAGGAAAGGGTGATGCAGCACAGTAGCGTAAGTATTTCCCTCAGTTTTTGAGAACCAAGGTATCAATCCAGTAGGAGACCACACGTCAGTCCCTCGCACCTGCACAAACAAATAAGAACTTTGCAGCCAACGCGATAAGGGGTTGTCAATCCCTTCACGGAAACTTACGAAAGTGAGATCTGATAGATAGGATAGGATAATATTTTTGGTGTTTTTGGTATAAGAACAGAAAGTAAATAATGCAAAGTAAAGTACATCGAAGATTAATATGTTGAGAATAGACCCGGGAACAGAAGGTTGCGGCAGTGGAACTAGGGTTTTCTCTGTTGTTCTGATGGTTTTAGGGTACGTAGGTATATATAGGAGGAAGGAGGACACCGGGGGGCAGATGTGGGGCCCACGAGGCAAGGGGGCGCGCCCCCCACCCTCGTGGACGCCATATAAGCCCTACTCTGTGGTTCTCAAGTCTCCCGTGCGTATTTAGCTCCAAAAATATATCTCCCGAAGTTTCATTCCATTTGGACTCCGTTTGATATTCCTTTTCTATAAAACCCTGAAACAGGAAAAAAAACAGCAATCTGGACTAGGCCTTTGGGTTAATAGGTTAGTCCCAAGAATAATATAAAAGTGTATAACAAAGCCCATTAAGCATCCAAAACATCATAAATAATAGCATGGAACAATCAAAAATTATAGATACGTTGGAGACGTATCAAGCATCCCCAAGCTTAATTCCTACTCGTCCTTGAGTAGGTAAATGATAAAAACAGAATTTTTGATGTGGAATGCTAACCAACATAACTTTCAATGTAGTTCTCTTAATTGTGGCATGAATATTCAGATCTGAAAGATTCAAGACAAAAGTCTATATTGACATAAAAATAATAATACTTCAAGGATACTAACAAATCAATCATGTCTTCTCAAAATACTATGGCTAAAGAAGGTTATCCCTACAAAATCATATAGTCTGGCTATGCTCCCTCTTCATCACACAAAATATTCATATCATGCACAACCCCGGTTTCAGCCAAGCACTTGTTTTCATACTCTATTCTTTCAAACCTTTCAACTTTCATGCAATACATGAGCGTGAGCGATGGATATATCACTATGTGGAATAGAGTGGTGGTTGTGGAGAAGACAAAAAGGAGGGAGATAGTCTCACATCGACTAGGCGTATCAACGGGCTATGGAGATTCCCATCAATAGATATCAATGTGAGTGAGTAGGGATTGCCATGCAACGGATGCACTAGAGCTAAATATGTATGAAAGCTCAACAAAAGAAACTAAGTGGGTGTGCATCCAACTTGCTTGCTCATGAAGACCTAGGGCATTTGAGGAAGCCCATCATTGGAATATACAAGGCAAGTTCTATAATGAAAATTCCCACTAGTATATGAAAGTGACTAAACATGAGACTCTCTATCATGAAGAACATGGTGCTACTTTGAAGCACAAGTGTGGAAAAAGATAGTAGCAATTGTCCCTTTTTCTTTACTTTTCTTTTTTTTCTTTTTTTTTGGAGGGACCTTTTTCTTTTCTTTGGCCTTTCCTCGCATGGGACAATGCTCTAATAATGATGATCATCACACTTACATTGAATTACAACTCGGTATTACAACTCGATACTAGAACAAAGTATGACTCTATATGAATACCTCCGACGGTGTACAGAGATGTGCAATGAATCAAGAGTGACATGTATGTAAATTTATGCATGGTGACTTTGCCACAAATACGATGTCAACTACATGATCATGCATGGCAATATGACAATAGGAAGCGTGTCATATGAACGGAACGGTGGAAAGTTGCATGGAAATATATCTCGGAATGGCTATGGAAATGCCATGATAGGAAGATATGGTGGCTGTTTTGTGGAAGGTATATAGTGGGTGTATGGTACCGGCGAAAGTTGCGCGGTACAAGAGAGTCTAGCAATGGTGGAAGGGTGAGAGTAAGTATAATACATGGACTCAACATTAGTCAAAAGAACTCATATACTTATTGCAAAAATTTACGAGTCATCAAAACAAAGCACTCAACGCATGCTACTAGGGGGGAGGTTGGTAGGAGTTAACCATCGCGCGCCCCCGACCTCCACACAAAGGATGACACTCTACAAATACCTCATGCTCTAACTTTGTCACATAGCGGTTCACCATACGTGCATGCTGCGGGAATCACTAACTTTAACACAAGTATTTCTCAATTTCATAATAACTCTACTAGCATGACTCTAATATCACTATCCTCATATCTCAAAACAATTATCAAGCATCCAACTTCTTATCATATTCAATGCACTTAGTATGAAAGTTTTTACTACATTCATCGTGGATGCCTATCAGGTGAAGGATAGTTTTATAGCCAAAGCACATTACCATGCTGTTCTAATAGACTCTCAAAATAATATAAGTGAAGCATGAGAGATCAACAATTTCTTCAAAATAAAATTACCACCGTGCTCTAAAATATATAAGTGAAGCACTAGAGCAAAAACTATTCAACTCAAAAGATATAAGTGAAGCACATAGAGTGTTCTAACAATTCCTAGGCCATATCTCTCTCAAAAAGGTGTGTCGAGCAAGGATGATTGTGGAAAAATAACAAGCAAAGACTCAAATAATACATGACGCTCCAAGTAAAACACATATCACGTGGTGAATAAAAATATAGTCCCGAGTATAGTTACCGATAGATGAAGACGAAAGAGGGGATGCCTTCCCGGGGCATCCAAAGATTAGGCTTTTGGTTGTCCTTGAATTTTATCTTGGGGTGCCTTGGGCATCCCCAAGCTTAGGCTCTTGCCACTCTTTGTTCCGTAGTCCATCAAAGCAATACTTAAAACTTGAAAACTTCACAACACAAAACTTAGACAAAAATCTCGTGAGCTCCATTAGTATAAGAAAACAAACCACCACTCAAAGGAACTGTAATGAACTCATTCATTGTTTATATTAGTGTTAAACCTACTGTATTCCAACTTCTCTATGATTCATACTCCCCAATACTACTCATAGATTCATCAAAATAAGCAAACAACACACGAAAAACAGAATCTGTCAAAAACAGAACAGTCTGTAGTAATCTGTAACTTTCGCATACTTCTGTAACTCCAATAAAATTGAAATAAATTGGTAAACGTGAGGAATTTGTCTATTAATCATCTGCAAAAAGAATCAACTAAATAGCACGCTCCAGTAAAATTTGGTGACTATTCTAGCTAGCGCTAACGATTCTGTTTTTCACAGCAAGATCATATAAACTTCACACAAGTCTTCCCAAAGGTTCTACTTGGCACAAACACTAATTAAAACACAAAACCACATCTAAACAGAAGATAGATGCAATTTTTATTCCTAAACAGAAGCAAAAACAAATAAAATAAAATTGGGTTGCCTCCCAACAAGCTCTTTCTTTATAGCCATTAAGATAGGCTTGAGAATTTAATGATGCTCACATGAAAGATAAGAATTGAAGCACAAAGATAGCATCATATAGCATGTGAAAATCACATCTAAGTCTAACATACTTCCTATGCATAGGCATTTTATAGTAAAACAAATCTACCATTCTTAAGAAGTTGTTCCCCACTTCTCCCTATTCTCTCATCATGCACACAGTCCATGTCAGCAATGTGCCACCTCATTGTTCAGTTTCGAAAAGCACCCAATCATTCTTATTCCCTACCTATGGTCACGGCTGTGAAAAAAAAACCTGCACGCCCTCCCGCAGGATCAGATCCCACCCACCTTCAGCCCAGAGCCGGGTCAGCCCACCCACCGGGCGTTTGCATGCCCTTTCTCTAATTAACTACGACATTAGGGTTGCCCCTTCTGCTTCCACTCCCTTTCCCAACAAATTCTGCCTCCGCTGCTCCATCTTCTTGGTTCGTCTATCTCCCGTGCTCGCCAATCCATGCCAAATCGGCTGCTGCCCGTCAACGACCCTAGTGGCACAAGCAGACGAGAAGACGAACTGATGTTGTTGCCGATGTGATATTTCTGTTATTCAACGCGGTGTGCCTCCTAGGCAAGACGTAAACGCCGGTTGCCAAACTGCGGCCCTTGGAAGGAGAGGAAGGGGTCTCTGCCAACACTAGATGTTGTCCGCCTCTTGGGAAAGCCGTGGAGGAGGAATGTTGTCCGCCGCCGCCGACCATGCCCTCCGAGATGCATCGCTGGAGATCAGGAAGGACGCCTTCAGTTCAGGCTATTTCTTCCCCACCTTCTTTCTTTGATTCATATCTTTGTTTTTCAGTGTGTGACTGCATGTGTTCCTTCTCGCAGTTGCATTCAGAGTTCAGACGATGGGTTATGCGAGGCAGAAGTAGCAGCGTCGAATATGAATAGATATGTATCTTTTATTTACTGAATTTATTCTGCACATAATTCTACCTCTGTTTTTTCAGTGCGTGACCGCGAGTGTTCCTTCTCGCAGTTGCATTCAGACCATGGGTTCTGCGAGGCACAAGTAGCATGGTCGAATATGAAGAGGTATGTAGCATCTTTTATTTACTGAATTATTCTGCACATAATCCTGACAACTTAATAGACTACTTCATGATGTTTTAAGCATACCGCCATACACTGCAATTTGTCGATTTAAATGCTTATCCTTCAGCTCTGTCAGTACTACTCTTTGGTTTACTAAAAAAATTGAACACAAAATCCATTATATCCACTAAGTATAGCATGCACACTACCTTTACAGTTTGATAGTTCGGGTATGTCCATCTTGAATGAATCAGGCCTACATCTTTCTGATGATGTTGTCAAAAAGATTGTGGATCAGGTACACATCCAGATCAAATGTTGCTGTGCAAGAAGCATTAGAGCTATCCATATGTTTATGCTAAATTACATTCCAACAGACATTCAAGGAGGCAGACTTGAACAACGTTGGGAGGATAGATCCTAACGAATGGAAACGTTGGGAAGTAAAAATATAGCCTTGCTGAAGAACAAGACCCTCCCATACCTAGAATTAGTACCTCTATATTTTTCAGCTTTAGTAAAAAATGCTTGAGAACATGACTCGTGAGTCTTTACTGACATCTCAACACGTGATGCAGGGTCATAACCATGTCATTCAATTTCGACATGCGCTACAAAATTATTGGTATATGCAATTGGTGGTAAGAATTATTCACTGATATTCAAAAAGCAGAATATTCAGAATATGATTAGCTATGCACCTAAAATTTGATTCGACAAGTACCTCTTTGCGTTTGAATTTAGGTTTATTTTAGTATGCTCCTCGAGTCCACGCATGACAATCAAATTGTCCTAATCAACCTCTGTTCTTTGAATAAAAAAATAAACCTAACGTCCGTATGCTTATAAATAATAAATAGGTAGAAGTGCTTGCTGTTAGAAGAAGAAAATCATCAGTTTGTGCACTATCGATACATTATTTGTGTTTATTTCTCTGCATTATACATATGCTGCCAAATTACTTATCTGCAGCATACCATCGGCTTCTTTATTTTTTTATTTTTTGTGAATTAGTCTCCTCTTTTTTTGCCAGGTTCTGCTCCTGGTGCAAAGAGGCTAGACGTCCGACCTGGCAAGAGTAGTTTCTCGATGATGTGTCAAACTCTTGCTGCTCGCATTGGCACACAAGCTCCCATATCTGAATTTTATTTTTGCTAGAGTTATCAGATGCACATTCTATTAGTCTCCATAATTATTTAGAAAGCACAACCTTATTTTTCACTGATTTATCATATGCACATTCTGTTAGTATGCGTACTTATTTAGAGAGCATGGGAATATGATTTTGATGGCTTCTATTTGTTACATATTACAGTTGACAATTGTGATACCATATATGTCCTAGATGGCAAACTTATTTTCAGATTTGGTCAGAGCCCACCTGTTCCGGTGCTGGGCGATTTTCCTTTGATGGCAAGGATCTAAGACGATTCGGTGGTCCTTGCTGCATAGTATTGTTGCTGGTCCCATTAATAGACAAGTACCCGACGAGACAATTCCCTGCGGGTAGCTCAAATGGGGCTGCTGGCACCCTATGCACGCATAAAACAGTCATGTGTGCCTTCGTTGTTCAATCATTTGGCTACATACATGTACATTTTGTTCCAGCCTTTGTTTAGCTTTCTAATTGAAGCGAATAAATTTATCATTTTTACCGTATTATCATGGATGAGTTGATTGGCTCTGTTCACTTTGTTTCTCTTACATATAGGAGCATAAGTGGTTTTAAGCATGCTACTGGTTGCCTGGCACTTGGTGAGGGTCCGAGGGACATATGTGATATTATTCTTTCATGTAACCTCTATTTAGACTGCTACTCAATTGATTCTTATAAAATGTTCCGCAGCAACGCGCGGGGAATCATCTAGTTAGCAAGACAAGCAAGATCTAGCATATGCAAGGAAGAAGAAAGAAACAAGATCATTCTCAACATGAAGAGAGGTAATTTAGTAACATGATGATTTATACAACCATATTTTCCTCTCTCATAATAATTGCATGTAGGATCATATTCAAACTCAACAATATAGCTATCACATAACATATTCTCAACACGATCCACATGCATGCGAAGTTGACACTCTTCCAAAATATGGGATTAACATTAACTAAAGTCATGACCTCTCCAACCCTACTTTTATTAGAAATTTCATAGGATTGAACATTATCCAAATATGTGGGATCTAAAATTGACACTCTTCCAAACCCACTTTCAATATTATTGCAAACATTATTATCAATCTCATATTCATCATGGGGCTTAAATGAATTTTCAAGATCATAAGAAGAATCACCCCAATCATGATCATAGCAACAAGTGGTGCACATAACAATATAAGCATCCCCAAGCTTAAGGTTTTGCATATCATTAGCACAATTGACATTAATAGAATTTATAATAACATCATTGCAATCATGCTTTTCATTGAAGGAACTATCGTGAATCACTTCATAATTTTCTTTCAATAATTCATCACAATTTTCGGACTCACAAATTTCAAGCAAAACCTCATAAAATAATCTAGTGCACATAGTTCCCTAGCAATTGGTTCGTCATAATTGGGTCTCTTAAAAAGATTAGCAAGTGAATGAGGATTCATAATTTAGCAAGCGAAGATGCAAGCTAATAAAGGGCACATAGCAACACAAGCAAACAGAAAGGCGAACGGAAAAAGGGCAAATAAAATGGCAAGGGTGAAGTGGGGGAGAGGAAAACGAGAGGCAAAAAATGTAATGCGAAGGGTTTGTGATAGGTACTTGGTATATGACTTTTGCGTAAGCCTCCCCGGCAACGGCGCCAGAAATTCTTCTTGCTACTTCTCGAGCTTGCGTTGTATTCCCTCGAAGAGGAAAGGGTGATGCAGCACAGTAGTGTAAGTATTTCCCTCAATTTTTGAGAACCAAGGTATCAATCCAGTAGGAGACCACGCGCGAGTCCCTTGCACCTGCACAAACAAATAAGAACTTCGCAGCCAACACGATAAGGGTTTGTCAATCCCTTTACGGTCACTTACGAAAGTGAGATCTGATAGAGATGATAGTTTGATATTTTTGGTATTTTTGGATATAAGAACAGAAAGTAAAAATGGTAAAATAAAGTAGATTGTAGATAGATATGTTGAGAATAGACCTGGGGGGCATAGGTTTCACTAGTGGCTTCTCTCATGATAGCATAATTCTACGGTGGGTGAACGAATTATTGTCAAGCAATTGATAGAAAAGCGAATAATTATGAGACTATCTAGGCATGATCATTATATATAGGCATCACGTCCGGGACAAGTAGACCAAAACGATTCTGCATCTACTACTATTACTCCACACATCGACCGCTATCCAGCATGCATCTAGAGTATTAAGTTCATAAGAACATAGTAACGCCCTAAGCAAGATGACATGATGTAGAGGGATAAACTCAAATAACATGATATAAACCCCATCTTTTTATCCTCGATGGCAACAATACAATACGTGCCTTGCTGCCCCGACTATCACTGGGAAAGGACACCGCAAGATTGAACCCAAAGCCAAGCACTTCTCCCATTGCAAGAACTATAGATCTAGTAGGCCAAACCAAACCAATAATTTGAAGAGACTTGCAAGGATATTATAATCATACATAAAAGAGTTTAGAAAAGAACCAAATATTTCTCATAGATAAGCTTGATCATTAATCCACAATTCATCGGATCTCGACAAACACACCGCAAAAAGAGATTACATCGAATAGATCTCCTCGAAGACCGAGGAGAACTTGGTATTGAGATCCAAAGAGAGAGAAGAAGCCATCTAGATACTAGCTATGGACCCGAAGGTCTGTGGTAAACTACTCACAACTCATGGTGAGGCGATGATGATGATGTAGAAGCACTCCATGGTAGATCCCCCCTCCGGCGGAGCTACGGAACAGGCCCCAAGATGGGATATCACGGGAATAGAAGGTTTCGGCTGTGGAACTAGGGGTTTCTCTGTTGTTCTAATGGTTTCGGGGTACATAGGTATATATAGGAGGAAGGAGGACACCGGGGGCCGGACGTGGGGCCCACGAGGCAGGGGGCACACCCTGTAGGGGGGGTGCCCCCCACCCTCGTGGACGCCATGTAAGCCCTACTCCGTGGTTCTCAAGTCTCCCATGCGTATTTTGCTCCAAAAGTATCTCTCCCGAAGTTTCATTCCATTTGGACTCCGTTTGATATTCTTTTTCTGTAAAACCATGAAATAGGCAAAAAAAACAGCAATCTGGACTGGGCCTTTGGGTTAATAGGTTAGTCCCAAAAATAATATAAAAGTGTATAACAAATCTCATTAAACATCCAAAACATCATAAATAATAGCATGGAACAATCAAAAATTATAGATACGTTGGAGACGTATCAAGCATCCCCAAGCTTAATTCCTGCTCGTCCTCGAGTAGGTAAATGATAAAAATAGAATTTTTGATGTGGTATGCTAACCAACTTAATTTTCAATGTAGTTCTCTTAATTGTGGCATGAATGTTCACATCTGAAAGATTCAAGACAAAAGTCTATATTGACATAAGAAATAATAATACTTCAAGCATACTAACAAAGCAATCATGTCTTCTCAAAATACTATGGCTAAAGAAAGTTATCCCTACAAAATCATATATTCTGGCTATGCTCCCTCTTCATCACACAAAATATTCATATCATGCACAACCCCGGTTTCAGCCTAACACTTGTTTTCATACTCTATTCTTTCAAACCTTTCAAGTTTCACGCAATACATGAGCGTGAGCCATGGATATAGCACTATGTGAAATAGAGTGGTGGTTGTGGAGAAGACAAAAAGGAGGGAGATAGTCTCACATCGACTAGGCGTATCAACGGGCTATGGAGATGCATATCAATAGATATCAATGTGAGTGAGTAGGGATTGCCATGCAACGGATGCACTAGAGCTAAATATGTATGAAAGCTCAACAAAAGAAACTAAGTGGGTGTGCGTCCAACTTGCTTGCTCATGAAGACCTAGGGCATTTGAGGAAGCCCATCGTTGGAATATACAAGCCAAGTTCTATAATGAAAATTCCCACTAGTATATGGAAGTGACAACATAGGAGGATAGGTTAGTCCCAAAATCATATAAAAGTGTATATAAAAGCCCATAAAACATCCTAGAAGGATAATATAATAGCATGGAACAATCAAAAATTATATATACGTTGGAGACGTATCAGTTCGCTAGTTTCAATTGCAAAGTCCCTATCTATGGTCCTTACCTGCATCTGTTGATCTCAAAGAGAAGCTCATCCCCAATGAGGTCTTTGTTGCTCCTGAGTGGATCCGTCATGAGCCCATCAGGCTGCACCACAAGAACAAGTGGGCTAATACCACTATCCAGGCAGAGGCTGAGGCTGCTAAGATGGACGTGGATGAGGATGAGCTTCAGGAGGAGGAGGCTGAGGACAGTTCTACAGGATACGCCCCTCCCTCGTATGAGCCCTCGTGGGCTAAGAAGCTGAAGGCTAAGATGAAGAAGTTGTTCTGCATGCAGGCCAAGGGGCAGTACACTTCTCATGTGGCTCAGAAGGAGGCTCGCCGGCGTGACAAGAAGATCTTGAGGACGTTCGGCGAGAACGTTTCTAGTGGCTCTGAGAGGAACATCACTCCGGAGGCTGAGTGGATGTCCAAGAAAGGTTACAAGTGGACTGAGTCAGAGGAGGAGTCTGTTCCCGCTGCCGAGACCGATGAGGAAATTGATGGCTGATCACTGCAGAGGGAGCTACCACCTGTGTCATAGGTGTCTGATGTCTACTACACAACTTCTTCTTGTAGACGTTGTTGGGCCTCCAAGTGCAGATGTTTGTAGGACAGCAGCAAATTTCCCTCAAGTGGATGACCTAAGATTTATCAATCCGCGGGAGGCGTAGGATGAAGATGGTCTCTCTCAAACAACCCTACAACCAAATAACAAAGAGTCTCTTGTGTCCCCAACACACCCAATACAATGGTAAATTGTATAGGTGCACTAGTTCGGCGAAGAGATGGTGATACAAGTGCAATATGGATGGTAGATATATGTTTTTCTAATAAGAAAATATAAAAACAGCAAGGTAGCAAGTGGTAAACATGAGCATAAACGGTGTTGCAATGATAGGAGACAAGGCCTAGGGTTCATACTTTCACTAGTGGAAGTTCTCTCAACAAGAATAACATAATTGGATCATATTACTAGCCCTCAACGTGAAATAAAGAGTCACTCCAAAGTCACTAATAATGGAGAACAAACGAAGAGATTATGGTAGGGTACGAAACCACCTCAAAGTTATTCTTTCTGATCGATCTATTCAAGAGTCTGTAGTAACGTTCAATCTATCATAGAGTTCGTACTAGAATAACACCTTAAGATACAAATCAACCAAAACCCTAATGTCACCTAGATACTCCATTGTCACCTCAAGTATCCTTGGGCATGATTATACGATATGCATCACACAATCTCAGAAACATCTATTCAACCAACACATAGAACTTCAAAGCGTGCCCCAAAGTTTCTACCGGAAAGTCAAGACGAAAACGTGTGCCAACCCCTATGAATAGATTCCCAAGGTCACGGAACCCGCAAGTTGATCACCAAAACATACATCAAGTAGATCACATGATATCCCATTGTCACCACAGATAAGCACGTGCAAGACATACATCAAGTGTTCTCAAATCCTTAAAGACTCAATCCGATATGATAACTTCAAAGGGAAAACTCAATCCATTACAAGAGAGTAGAGGGGGAGAAGCATCATAAGATCCAACTATAATAGCAAAGCTCGCGATACATCAAGATCGCGCCATCTCAAGAACACGAGAGAGAGATCAAACACATAGCTACTGGTACATACCCTCAGCCCCGAGGGTGGACTACTCCCTCCTCGTCATGGAGAGCGTTGGGATGATGAAGATAGCCATCGGAGAGGGATCCCCCCTCCGGCAGGGTGCCAGAACGGGTCTAGATTGGTTTTCGGTGGCAACAGAGGCTTTCGGCGGCGGAACTCCCGATCTAGGTTATTTTCCGAAGGTTTCAGTATTTATAGGATTTTTTGGCGTAGGGCACAAGTCAGGGAGGTCTCCGGGCCATCCACGAGATAGGGCGGCACCACCACCTGGGGTGGGCGCGCCCCCCACCCTCGTGGGCAGCCCATGGCTCTCCTGGCCCAACTCTTTTACTTCGCGGGCTTCTTTTGGTCCAGAAAAAAATCATCAAAAATTGTCACGTCAATTGGACTCCGTTTGATATTCCTTTTCTGTAAAACTCAAAAACAAAGAAAAAACAGAAACTGGCAATAGGCTCTAGGTTAATAGGTTAGTCCCAGTAATCATATAAAAGTGTATATAAAAGCCCATAAAACATCCTAGAAAGATAAAATAATAGCATGGAACAATCAAAAATTATAGATACGTTGGAGAGTATCAAGCATCCCCAAGCTTAATTCCTGCTCGTCATCGAGTAGGTAAATGATAAAAACAGAAATTTTCATGTGGAATGCTAACCAACATAATTTTCAATGTAATTCTCTTAATTGTGGCATGAATGTTCAGATCTGAAAGATTCAAGACAAAAGTCTATATTGACATTAGAAATAATAATACTTCAAGCATACTAACAAAGCAATCATGTCTTCTCAAAATACTATGGCTAAAGAAAGTTATCCCTACAAAATCATATAGTCTAGCTATACTCCCTCTTCATCACACAAAATATTCATATCATGCACAACCCCGATTCAGCTAAGCACTTGTTTTCATACTCCATCTTTTCAAACCTTTCAACTTTCACGCAATACATGAGCGTGAGCCATGGACATAGCACTATGGGTGGAATGGAGAGGTGGTTGTGGAGAAGACAAAAAGGAGGGAGATAGTCTCACATCGACTAGGCGTATCAACGGTCTATGGAGATGCCCATCAATAGATATCAATGTGAGTGAGTAGGGATTGCCATGCAACGGATGCACTAGAGCTAAATATGTATGAAAGCTCAACAAAAGAAACTAGTGGGTGCGCATCCAACTTGCTTGCTCACGAAGACCTAGGGCATTTGAGGAAGCCCATCGTTGGAATATACAAGCCAAGTTCTATAATGAAAATTCCCACTAGTATATAAAAGTGACTAAACATGAGACTCTCTATCATGAAGAACATGGTGCTACTTTGAAGCACAAGTGTGGAAAAAAAGATAGTAGCAATTGTCCTTTTTTTGGGCCTTTATTTTTTTATTTGGCCTTTTTTGTGGAGGGGCTTTATTGATTTAGCCTTTCCTCCCATGGGACAATGCTCTAATAATGTGATCATCACACTTTCATTACAACTCGATACTACAACAAAGTATGACTCTATATGAATGCCTCCGGCGGTGTACCGGGATGTGCAATGAAACAAGAGTGACATGTATAAAAAATTATGCATGGTGACTTTGCTAAAGATACGATGTCAACTACATGATCATGCATGGCAATATGACAATATGAAGCGTGTCATATGAATGGAATGGTGGAAAGTTGCATGGCAATATATCTTGGAATGGCTATGGAAATGCCATGATAGGTAAGTATGGTGGATGTTTTGAGGAATATATATGGTGGCTATTTTGAGGAATGATATATAGTGGGTGTATGGTACCGGCAAAAGTTGCGTGGTACAAGAGAGGCTAGCAATGGTGGAAGGGAGAGAGTGCGTATAATCGATGGACTCAACATTAGTCATAAGAACTCATATACTTATTACAAAAATATACGAGTCATCAAAACAAAGCAATCATCGCATGCTCTTAGGGGGGAGGTTGGTAGGAGTTAACCATCGCGCGCCCCCGACCTCCACACAAAGGTTGACACTTTACAAATACCTCATGCTCTAACTTCGCCACATAGCGGTTCACCATACGTGCATGCTACGGGAATCACTAACCTTAACAAAAGCTTTTCTCAATTTCATAATAACTCCACTAGCATGACTCTAATATCACTATCCTCATATCCCAAAATAATTATCAAGCATCCAACTTCTCATCATATTCAATGCACTTAGTGTGAAAGTTTTTACTACATTGATATTGGATGTCTATCATGTGAAGACTAGTTTTATAGCCTAAGCATATTACCATGCTGTTTTAATAGACTCTCAAAAGGATGTAAGTGAAGCATGAGAGTTCATCTATTTCTTCAAAATAAAACCACCGCCGTGCTCTAAAAGATATAAGTGAAGCACTAGAGCAATAACAAACTACTCCGAAAGATATAATTGAAGATCAATGAGTAGTTGAATAATTATGTAACTATGTGAAGACTCTCTAACATTTAAGAACTTCAGATCTTGGGATATTATTCAAACAGCAAGCAAAACAAAATACACTAAATTGACGCTCCAAGCAAAACACATATCATGTGGTGAATAAAAATATAGCTCCGAGTATAGTTACCGATGGATGAAGACGAAAGAGGGGATGCCTTCCCGGGGCATCCCCAAGATTAGGCTTTTGGTTGTCCTTGAATTTTACCTTGGGGTTCCATGGGCATCCCCAAGCTTAGGATCTTGCCACTCTTTGTTCCATACACTACAAGAAACCTGTTAATACATGACGGATTTCTGGTGACGGTCTAGGAATTCGTCATGAACCGCCTAGTACAGACCCGCAAGCCCACTAAAGCCCGCATAAAGCCCTAAACCTCCCCCCCCCCCCGTATAAATTATATCCCTAAGACATTCCCATCCCCAATCTCTTCCTCCAGCCGCCGCCAGCACGCCTCGCCTCTCCTCGGCTCCGTTCTCTGCCTCCACCTCCCCACCTCCACCTCTCCGCCCAAGATCCATGGCTACAACGGTTGCACCGGCGAGATGGAAGCGGCGGCCAACCTGGGCCATGGATCTGCGACAAGGGACTCCCTCCTCCTTTTCCTAGGCGGCGCAGGTGCCTTGCCATTTGAGGATTGGGAGCAGCAAGCACCGGATGAGGAAAGGACGAGGACAGTGACCTGCGGGAGGCCTGAGCTCGACCTCTCCGGCGATGTCAATGCCCCGCACAAGGTCCCTCCCTGCGTCCTCCCAATGTATCCTCCCTCCTTCATTACTTCATTTTCTATCCCATCCCCAATCAAAGTTTCTTGCTTCGATTCATATTAGCAGGACCTCTTCAGTTCAATGGAAGTCGACCACCAGGACCACACGCTCCAGCCCGACGAGCTGGACGAGCTCGATGGCCAGGTCCTCCGCCCCGACCACCATGATTCCGCAGAGAACAATAAGGTTGACCCTTCTCGATCTGTTTTTCTTTTCTTTCTATAAGTGATTGCTACTCTGCTAGAACGAATTTCTCCATGGCCTACCCTTTTCTCTTGGACCGAACCTGAGACAGAAAATGTGGCCACTTCGTTCCTGGTGCTCATAAGCTACAGCCATTGATAGACTGGTACTGTTTGTTATTTCCTTTTTTCTTGTCTCACCATGCGAGCACTAGCAGTGTAGAATTTGTGAGATCCGCTAGTTAGTAAAGCAACTAATAATTTAATAATTAAGTTCTCATGAGATGCTTATGTTGGTTCCTTGGATTTTTCTTCTTGTGGAATAAAAGTAATTCATTAATCTCGGACAATCGTTTGACCAAGAATAAGATTGCTAACTAGGGCTGCTATTACACTGCTTCTCTGTTATATATTTGTGCAAAATTTCTATCTGATATCATCATTTTGTTTATTAGTCCTCCTCGCCTACTCTCGCTCTTGCGCTAATTAAGTACAAGTTTAGCGTCAGATCCGTGAAATGTACTTGCTACCATCATTTGGTTGCAGCAAATATTACATATTTTGTTCATTGCACCTTGTCGTACTCACCAATATGGTATTATTTGCTGCCATCTTGGATTGTAACAATTGGGTTTATTCACTATTATTCTTTATGAATTTTCGCATGCTAGTTTTCTTGTTTTTCTAGCCTGAACAGACTAACATTGATTTTCGTGGAGACAAAACGAAATTCATTGAGATATTGGCTATACAACAGAGGTTTCCCTGCAATGGCGATCCATGGTGACAAAACATAGGAGGTAAATACATATTCCGAACTCTTCTATCATCGCCTAGCTCTAGTGTACGGACATGCGCATCCCTCTTGCTGCCGTTGGACAACAGCCAACATAGAGGAGCACGGTAGGAACGACGATCATGCATCTACTTCGAGCTCCACAAATCCCCAGCCACCTAGGGTAACCACCTTCGCCGCCTCTTCTGTTTTGGGTGGTTGTTCTTGTTGGCAAGTCAGCAATTCAAGATTTTTACTCAGTTTGTTTCTCGGCTATCAATTAGCATCACATGTTGATTGATTTATCATGTACTCCCTCCGTCCGAAAATACTTGTCTTCAAAATGGATAAAAAGGGATGTAAGTAGAACTAAAATACGTCTAGATACATCACCTTTTATTCATTTTGATGACAAGTATTTCCGGACGAAGGGAGTATCTATGATGCATTGATGATGACCACACCTCTGATCATGGATGTATGCCTGCTCCGATGTATGTGCTTTGCTGCTGCCTAAAATAATGTACACACAGGGTTGTGAGACTTGGTCATTCTGTCACCACTTGGTAATGTGAATTGAATGGATAAATGCTATACTATACCCAATGGTTTGAGCAGTACAACAAACCTGAATGTTTACACATGCCTCTTTCACAAATTTGCACATCAACTATTTAATTGCTATATTATATTATAAATAATAATATTGGTTACATAATCTTATGCCAATTGTCTACTTATGTAACTGATAATTATTTATAGCAGTACTATGTTTAATTAGTGGAATATGAGTGTACTTAATTAAGTCTCACCTTTTCCCCTTTTCTTGCGTTGTTTTTGTAGAAGTTTGTTTTGTGTGACTTGATCTCAGCTTTCAAATCAATATTGAACAGATGAGACACCTACAATCATCCACTACAATTGTGGATTGAGGTTAACACCCTAGCATCTCCTAAGGTTTACAGTACATTAACATGCTAGCATGTCCTAAGGTTTAGTCTGTGTTACCATGACATTCAGTTTCACTTATATTTGAAGAAGTGTATATTCAGTTAGTTTTTTTCATGTCTTTTGGAATATTGTCAATTTTTCTTCATGTCCTATAGAAGTGCATTTTTCTTTTTTGCGGGATATATAGAAGTGCATTTGTCTACATCCCTTTTCTATTATCCATGGGAATAGAGCTGAGCATGTGAAAGCTTTAAATCTTGCGCTCATTTCTGTAAATTTCTACCCCTTTTCCTCTATGTTTGTGTACTCCTGTTTTGTAATTCAACAATTGCCATAGAACTAATAAACATAGAGCATCAAAGTATATATTTCTCTTTCTGAATGTAATTTCTGTTATGTCTTGTAAAGAATTGTCTTCTCCCTTTATAGAGATACATAGTTCACACTAGAAAGGCTACAGCATTTTAAGGCCTTTTTTGTCACAAGCATATATCGGCTTATTGTTCTAATGCTCTTTATCTGGTTAATTTCATACATCCAGTTTATATTGTTTGACTGGCTATTCATAACTTAATATTTGAAAGATGTTGTCTCTAACTCACAGTTCATATTCTTTATATGAACTGTCCGATGTCTTCAAGCAAGTGTTCTGTTATGCAAATTTGCTAACAAGATTAGATTGTTCGTTTTGTAAATGCATACAAAAAATAAGTATGGTCTTCGCAACGTCCAACACTGAATATCTCTGCACATTTCTGGACCTTGATTTCACATAAAACAGTCCAATTTATCTTCTCTCTTATGTCCTTGATTTCACTATGACCTGACTCTCTTTCTCTCATTTCTTGTTCCTATTGTTGTCTCGTATACATGTATACTGGTTCCTTTCATTATTATTGTTTCTTGCTATGAATAACAGTACTATGTTGGTCAAGTGGGTAGATGAGAACATCTGGGTGTTGCAAGGTGATCCAGTTCATAATAACACTTGCTGTTGGTGTTCATGTTTTATGATTTAGCATGTACCTTAATAACCATGAAGTAATTTTTAAGCCATGTAATAAATTATGTTTCTAGTTCTTGTCACCTTCTATATAAATATACTGGTTTGTTTCATTTCATTATTTTTCCTGATATATGTAATAATACTCTCAATACTGGGCAAGAGAACATGTAATACATTTTTTACACTTGTTGTAATACTCTTGTCTCTACTATCTATGAATCTGCAAAAATCTACTGTTCTTTTAAATATGCTAGGTATGATTGGGTAGTGGGCTACATAGTGCTACCCATCATAATCCGCGGCATGACATGATAGTTGCCATCAGGAGAGTCGACGAAGAACCTGCACAACAGCCTCGGAAGTTTATATGTTCTGTTGATGTAAACTGGATTGTAGTGCTTCTTAACCTTGTGTGATATATTTAGTGAATCTATGGTGTAAATTATCATTACATGAAGGATTTGCAAACTGCTCTGTTGTATATACACAGAGATTTTTTTAAGAAACATATATACATACAGTTGGCCACATATTGTGTGAACTGTTTCAAATTACTTTCTCTTTGGGCCAAAATTGGCTAAAAATATACTGTGTCAAATTTGGCCTGCAAGAAATTGGCTCGACCATATTTAAATTATGCCTACATTCATGACGATTTCTGTGACGAAAAGTAGTATCCACGTAGGCGGCCACATCATTCCAATTGGCGAATCAAAAATCCAACGTGGCGTCAGGCTATGACGGCTTGTTCTGTCACAACTGTTTGGGCTTGGGCGGGCTTGGGGTAGATCCATGACGGTCAAGATCCGTCAAGGAAGGCGCAATGTCAAATTATGACGTGATATACATGACGGAATTCAAGTCCGTCATGCATGGGCACCGATGACAGTTTTTCACTGATTTGTGACGGACCAGTACCGACACGTATTAACATATTTCTTGTAGTGATAGTCCATCAAAGCAATACTCAAAACTTGAAAACTTCACAACACAAAACTTAGACAAAAATCTCGTGAGCTCCGTTAGTATAAGAAAGCAAACCACTACTCAAAGGTACTGCAATGAATTAATTCTTTTATTTATATTGGTGTTAAACCTACTGTATTCCAACTTCTCTATGGTTCATACTTCCCAATACTGTTCATAGATGCATTGAAATAAGCAAACAACAAACGAAAAACAGAATCTGTCAAAAACAGAACAGTCTGTAGTAATCTGCAAGTTTCGCATACTTCTGTAACTCCAAAAAAATCAAACTAAATTGGTAAACGTGAGGAATTTGTCTATTAATCATCTGCAAAAAGAATCAACTAAATAGCACGCTCTAATAAAATCCGGTGACCATTCTAGCAAGCGCTAACGATTCTGTTTTTCATAGCAAGATCATATAAACTTCACACAAGTCTTCCCAAAGGTTCTACTTGGCACAAACACTAATTAAAACACAAAACCACATCTAAACAGAAGCTAGATTCAATATTTATTTCTAAACAGAAGCAAAAACAAAGAAACTAAAATAAAGTTGGGTTGCCTCCCAACAAGCGCTATCATTTAACGCCCCTAGCTAGGCATGATGATTTCAACGATGCTCGCGTAAAAGATAAGAATTGAAACGAAAGAGAGCATCATGAAGAATATGACTAGCACATTTAAGTCTAACCCACTTCCTATGCATAGGGATTTTGTGAGCAAACATCTTATGGGGACAATAATCAACTATCATAGGAAGGCAAAACAAGCATAACTTCAAAACTTTAAGCACATAGAGAGGAAACTTGATATTATTGCAATTCCTACAAGCATATGTTCCTCCCTCATAATAATTTTTAGTAGAATCATGAATGAATTAAACAATATAACCATCACAAAAAGCATTCTTTTCATGATATACTTGCTTAGAAATTTTACTACTACCATCATAAGCAAAATTCTACTCATTCAGCATAGTGGGAGTATCATAAGAGACTTGAATACTATAGATTGTCTCCACATTAAAAGAGTAATGTTCAGAAAAGGGGTAATCATAATCATGACAAGTTTGATAAATATAATCATCACTACTTTTTATAGCATAAGTGTCATCACAATAATCATCATAAATAGGAGGCATGCTTTCATCATAATAGATTTGCATATCAAGACTTGGGAGGCTAAAAATATCATCTTCATCAAACGTAGCATCCCCAAGCTTGGGAAAAACATTAATTGCAGCAAATAAATTCTCAAATATATCATTCTCATCAAACATAGCATCCCCAAGCTTGGGCCTTTTCTTATCATAAGCATAATCACTCTCATCGTTAATAGTATGGATAGCACCGATAGTATAGCAATTATCATCATCACAATGAGTAATGGAAGCAACATCATTTGGAAGGGATACCTTTTTGTCTTTGCTTCTCCGTCTTTTCTTTTTCTTCTTCACAATAAGTATGGGTTTAATCTTCTTTTTGGAGCTCCTTATTAATGAGATTGGTAGAATGGGAGGCTCCTCCTCGTTACCTGATTCATCATAAGAAGTAATAGGAGGATATTAGGAAATCTCTTCCCTTTCATTAGTATTCTCTTCATCTCCTATTTGTTTTCTTGACTTGAGGTAATTGGCAATATAAGGATTTTCAATGCAATTCGCCGCACAATACATATATATTTCCTCTATATCAAAATCAAGAAGTTTATCAAGGGCAAATCCTGGAAGAAACTTAGTTCTACATTTGATTTTTTCATAACCCAAAAGCAAGATAAGTTCATTATGATGTGCAAGGGAAATTAAGTCATCACAAATTTTGGACACAATTCGATCATGAAACAATTCGCATTGGGTAATGAAATGACCACGTTCATTGCAAAGTTCACAAGTACGGCTAAGATATTTTAAATTTTCAGCACAATCATCTAGCATCTATAGCAACCATTTAGTTTCTAAATACTTATGCCTCTTGCAAAATCTATCTTCCCTCTTTGGTATGTACTTGCAAACTCTATGCACTCCACAGAAATCAACATGCTTATAAGAGATATTTTCATCATGAGTAGTGTAATCATCATTAGTACTATGGATATTCGAAGAATTCACACTAACAATATTGCAAGCATGCTCATCCTTCAAGTCTTTAGTGCCAAGCATTCTATGTAATTCTTCTTCTAGTACTTGAGCACAGTTTTCCTTCCCATCATTTTCACGAAAGATATTAAAAAGATGAAGCATATGAGGTAACCTTAATTCCATTTTTTGTAGTTTTCTTTTATAAACTAAATTAGTGATAAAACAAGAAACTAAAAGATTCGATTGCAAGATCTAAAGATATATCTTCAAGCACTCATCTCCCCGGCAGCGGCGCTAGAAAAGAGCTTGATGTCTACTACACAACCTTCTTCTTGTAGACGTTGTTGGGCCTCCAAGTGCACAGGTTTGTAGGACAGCAGCAAATTTCCCTCAAGTGGATGACCTAAGGTTTATCAATCCGCGGGAGGCGTAGGATGAAGATGGTCTCTCTCAAACAACCCTGCAACCAAATAACAAAGAGTCTCTTGTGTCCCCAACACACCCAATACAATGGTAAATTGTATAGGTGCACTAGTTCGGCGAAGAGATGGTGATACAAGTGCAATATGGATGGTAGATATATGTTTTTGTAATAAGAAAATATAAAAACAGCAAGGTAGCAAGTGGTAAACGTGAGCATAAACGGTGTTGCAATGATAGGAGAGAAGGCCTAGGGTTCATACTTCCACTAGTGGAAGTTCTCTCAACAAGGATAACATAATTGGATCATATTACTAGCCCTCAACATGCAACAAAGAATCACTCCAAAGTCACTAATAGTGGAGAACAAATGAAGACATTATGGTAGGGTACGAAACCACCTCAAAGTTATTCTTTCTGATCAATCTATTCAAGAGTCTGTAGTAACGTTCAATCTATCATAGAGTTCGTACTAGAATAACACATTAAGATACAAATCAACCAAAACCCTAATGTCACCTAGATACTCCATTGTCACCTCAAGTATCCGTGGGCATGATTATACGATATGCATCACACAATCTCATAAACATCTATTTAACCAACACATAGAACTTCAAAGAGTGCCCCAAAGTTTGTACCGGAAAGTCAAGACGAAAACATGTGCCAACCCCTATGCATAGATTCCCAAGGTCACGGAACCCGCAAGTTGATTACCAAAACATACATCAAGTAGATCACATGATATCCCATTGTCACCACAGATAAGCACGTGCAAGACATACATCAAGTGTTCTCAAATCCTTAAAGACTCAATCAGATAAGATAACTTCAAAGGGAAAACTCAAACCATTACAAGAGAGTAGAGGGGTGAATCATCATAAGATCCAACTATAATAGCAAAGCTCGCGATACATCAAGATCATGCCATCTCAAGAACATGAGAGAGAGAGAGAGAGAGAGAGAGAGAGATCAAACACATAGCTACTGGTACATACCCTCAGCCCCGAGGGTGGACTACTCCCTCCTCGTCATGGAGAGCGCCGGGAGGATGAAGATAGCCACCGGAGAGGGATCCCCCCTCCGCCAGGGTGCTAGAACGGGTCTAGATAGTTTTTGGTGGCAACAGAGGCTT
>LR738711.1:144784781-144795421 GCA_902687465.1 Secale cereale
ATATATATATACCTTCTGGTATTCTTTATTTCTGTCTTGGTTTTTGTCTTTTTGTGTGTTCCATGATTTTTGTAAGATTTTTCTCTTCATTTCTCTTTTTAACACATTTCTACTTTTTTCACCCGCACAAGTACATTTTCTATATACATTGATATTATTTTTTATGCATGTTTTAACATCTTTCAATACATGATTAATTTTTTATATAATAACTTTTGGTGTTCTAATTTTATTCATCGACGTTGTACATTTTTAAATACATGAGTTTTTTTCATAGATGTTGTACTCTTTTCATATCCATATGAAACATTTTTTCTACAAGTTTATCATTCCTAAAATATAAATTTAATATTCATATAATATATGTTTAACTGTTTTGTCAGAACATGTATGTGTTTGAAATTAACATGCTTACTTTTTTCAAGCACATTCTAAATATTTTGATACATTGGTACATTATTTTTCACATACTTTTAACATTTAATACAAAATTAACATTTGTTTTCAAATATATGTGTTGATGTCTACTTTTTTCATGTATGTTTTACATTTTGTGTATACCCCACAAGTTTTTATATGCACATTTATTTTTTAATACATGATTTACATTTCTTTCAATATATGTTTTAACATGTACTTTTTCATACACGTTGTACATTTTGTCATATACATGAGGACCATTTTATGTGCACGTTTAACATTTCTTAAATATATGATTAACATTTTCTACAATATCACCTACATCTTTTTTAATCTTGTGAACTTTATTTGTTACAAACTCATTTTTGATGCTATCATCATTTTTTAAACTACACCGAGGGTGTTACATTTTTTGAAATCATAGTTTTGTTAAAGAGTTAATCAAGATCAGACAGTCTCCCACTGTTGGCGAGGTTCGGCCCTCGGTTGGAATGGAGACCACAGAATGAGTCATGGGTTCTTGCCTTCCGGTATGAGTACATGTGGGAGAGAGTGGATTCTTTGAGTAAATTTATTGATAGTTCTTGGGAAAAAAGAAGGGAAAGCAGACTGTCTGGGGGAGTTGGGTGCAAAATTGGTTACAATGCAGTCAAACTTACAACAGTGGGTAACGAATGACTTTGGTTCGTTTATGAAGGACATCGCAGCGATTAGGAAGAAATTGAGTGACCTCTGGATGGTGCCTCCCTTCACCATACTAACAGAACAACATCAAAAAACTGTCGAAGGAATTGTACAAGCTGCTATTGAGGGAGGAGATGATGTGGAGGCAAAGGTCAAGTGTCACAGAACTGAAGGACGGAGACCCCAACACAAAATATTTTCAGAGGAAGGCTACATGGAGAAAGAAAAATAACTCAATTTGAAAATTAAAGGATGAAGAGGGAAACTGGGTGGAGGATAGAAAATGGATCGATACTTGCTACACAATTTTGCAAGAATCTGTACACTAAGGATCCAGTGGTGGCGCCCTTCGAACTCATAGAGTAGGCAAAAAAGTTCACGGCTGAGGAGGTTAGCTGCACGCTCTTCTAGATAGGGCCACTTAAAGCACCAAGGCCGGATGGTTTTCCAACCCGGTTTTACCAATGGAATTGGGATGTCCTAAAGGAGGATGTGTTGGCTGTCGTGCTACATTTCTTTGAGGGGATAACTGGTTTTATGCCCGTAGTTGGGTCACACCCGACTGTTTTACCCCTAGTTTCCGAAAACATGTGTTCCTACCCAAACTACTTTCCACGTCTTATGCATTTTCCCTTTGACCATTCGACCATCACTTTGTAAACTTGATAATAAATTCTTACTAACTCAGTAAAATGCAAATCAGATATCAAAATGTTCAGAAAAACAAACCTATACATGCATGCCATTTGCATTCATGACAAAGGTTTTGGAAAGTCCCCATCTCAGTTTTAGCTCAAAACTAAGATGGGGGCTTTCCAACACTTTCGTCAAGAATGCAAATGACATGCACATATTGATGCCTTTTTGAACAACTTGATATCTGATTTTCATTTTTCCGAGTTAGTATGAATTTGTTATGAAGTTTTCAAAGTGACGGTCAAACGGTTAAATGGCAAAAGCATAAGATGAGCAAAGTGGTTTGGGCAGGAACACATGTTTTTGGAAACCAAGGGTAAACCAGCCGTGTGTGACCCAACTAGGGGCATAAAACCAGTTATCCCTTCTTTGAAAATAGTGTCCTACGAGAGGGAATCAACGAAACTGTCATTGTACTAATCCCTAAAGGAAATGATCCACAGACGTTGAAAGACTTCCGCCCCATCAGCTTGTGCAACGTCATTTACAAGGTCAAATCCAAGTGCCTCTTAAATAGACTGAGACCGGTACTAAATGATATAGTGTCAAAGACCCAGAGTGCCTTCATTTCGAGGAGGATGATCACAGATAATGCAATTATACCATTTGAATGCTTTCATAAAATACAACATAGCAACAACCAGCATGACACTCACTATGCTTATAAATTGTATCTAGCGAAGGCTTATGATTGAGTGGACTGGGGGTATCTTGAACATGTCTTAGGAAAAATTGTCTTCTATCCGCAGTGGATTAAGTAGGTAATGGAGTGCATTACATTGGTCAGATTTTTCGTGAAGTGAAATTGGGAACTGTCAGAATTCTTTATACCCACCAGAGGACTCTGCCAAGGGGATCCACTTAGCCCGTATCTATTCTTAGTCGTTGCAGATGGTTTGGTTAACTTGTTGAATTAAGAGGTGGCTGGTGGATAGATCATGGCGATCAAAGTATCAAGGAATAGCTCGGGAATATGAAACCTGCTTTTCGTTGACGAATGTCTGCTTTTCTTCAAGGGTACGGTGGACCAAGCGAGATCGGTGAGGAGAGCGCTAAATATTTTCCAAAGATGCACTAGACAACTTCTTAGCTCAAGTAAGTGCTCCATCTTGTTCAATGATGTGTACCCAGAACCTGTGAGAGAGGGTATTAAAGAGGTGTTGGAAGTAGAAACAACCACTTCTGAGAGCAAGTACTTGGGGCTTCCAACTCCGGAAGGGAGAATGAAGGACGAGAATTTTAAACCTATCATGGATAAGCTTGGGAAAAGATTGAACAATTGGAACTAGAGGCTCATGTCCTAAGAAGCCAAAGAGGTACATGTCAAGTCGGTTGTGCAAGCACTCCGCACTTTTATTATGGGAGTTTTCCTATTATCGGCTTCTGTGAGAAGTACGAAAAAATGAGAAGAGATTTTGGATGGGGCGATGAGGAAGGCCACATGACGGTTCATTTGATGTCTTGGGAATGCATGACCCAACCGAAGAGAGCGGGCGGAATTGGTTTCAGAGATATGCACCTGTTCAATCTGGCACTGCTAGCGAGGCAAGGGTGGAGGCTCATCCAAAATTCGGAGAGTTTGTGCGCTATAGTTCTCAAGGCTAAATATTTTCCTAAAGGTGATCTATTTTTCCTCTGACGCTTCACCGGTTTGGAGAGGCATAGAGCATGGTCTTGAGCTGCTGAAAAAAGGCCTAGTGTGGCGAGTGGGAAATGGGAAACATATCCAGATTCAGCGTGACCAATGGATCCCACAAAAGGAGGGTTTGAGGGCAGCGAGCCTCGGGAGGCGATCTAGACTCCAGTGGGTAAACCCGCTAATTAACCCGGAGACAAAAGACTAGTACCTAGAACTGGTTAAGAACTAGATGATACCCCGCGCGTTGCTGCGGAACTTTTTGCCTTCCATAAGCAGTTGCAACAACAAAAATCAAATAAAAAAAAATGGCAATTAAAGATCCAATGAGATATTGATATTTATGTTCAACGAATACACTTTAGTGCAAACTTGTAAAGACTTGGCATTATCATGGAATTCCCGTCCTCAATATTCACGTTATCATTGTAAAAAATTTAAAATAATGCTAGTAGACTTAATTGGCTTGTAGTGACTGCAAAAGAGGCATTTATTCACCTGTACGCTAATATTAAAATTCTTAAAGCCAAGTTGAAACCACCGGATAAGAAAATACGAAGGTATGGCTATATGATAGGAGAGGTAGAGTGAGCAGTGAGCTTATATCTTTTTAATTAGTCATAAGAAGATTACAATTCCCAGTAAGTCGAATCCATGTATATACCATAATCATGTATGATTCGTTGTTCTAATATAAGTAGGATAATTTTTTTCCTAATCTGATATAGGAAATTAGATAGCACATTTTCACAACATTCTAAAAGACCAACAAATAGCATTGTTAGATGGTAAGTAATGCAAACGTTCACTCATCTATGAACATATTTACAGAATCTATGGTTGTAGATTTTTTTGAGTGGAACTATGGTTGTAGATAGTAAACAATCCAATATTATTTTAGGGTTATATGATGACCTCACGGTCACTGGCCGATTGGATCGTGACCCGCCCAGGGTTTGAGGAAAAAAAATTACACCTAGGCCACCCCAAACCTGCTGGCATACAGCCATATACCACACGCATCAGCACAGCAAAGCTTAGGTTTGTCTCAAAAAAAAAATTGCAAAGCTTAGGTCTTCCCAGCGTACTACTGAAGAAGAGGAGCCGCCGGCCGCCGCGGCGCTGCCTTCCGACCACCGGCACACCGCACAGTCGCACAAGTTAGCCGCCTAGTGCTCCCAGTCTCCCAGCGGTCCCATGACCACGAACACATGACTCCACGAGGTGACACAGGCCAGCTACTTCTCTTAATCTACCTGCATGCCTGCAAGCTGCATAATTGCAATTTCTCTTGCTCTCTGGCCCGCCAAGATTTCTCCTTGTATCTCCGCCACCGTGTCACGGTGAAGCAAGATGGTAGAGAAGGATTTAGATATGAGCCATGGGGGAATCAGAAATGGCAACATAATGACGTGAGTAGGTACCAGCAGGCAAAGGGAATCCAAATTCTTCCTGCCCATCACCACTTGTTGTCAAAGAGTCAGACCATGCACGAATTGAAGCCAACGACAAGGCGAGCTTAATGAGGAGATTTAATTGTAGATCAAGTGGTTAGCTACCTGATAGAATGCAAATTTCTCGACGCCATCATGGGGGACTTGTTCATGATGCAGTAGTGAGAAATATGTGGCCGTTTATAGGGGAGACACCACAGGCCGTAACACAACATCAGCTGCCGAGCGTATCCTGGAGGCACCGTGGGACCACGTCGTTCATCCATTAGGGCCATCTTGAATCCCCACCACGATCACCAGGGCCTTCACCTGATCGATAGTTCAACACAAAAGTAACATTGTCAATTATGGCCCCTTCAATCTAGCACCACCAATCCGAGAATGGGAAGATGTAGGCAACACCACCTAGATGTGTAGGAGCTTGGAATCTAGAACAGACTGAGAATCGTTCCAGTGTCCCGCACATACCTCAGCACCATTGCATTGGCGCATGCCATTCAATAATCAGATCAGTCGGACGGACGGTGCTACAAAATTTAGACACGATGCTAGAACGCATACCTCGCAACACAATTAAACTAAAGAAGAAGGCCACGATTAGTGGGTGTTGGCCTGTTGGGGAATCGGGACCCGGAGGAGGTGTCTTCGATGGCGAGGGGAATGCGGTCCGAGAAGAGACCTTGGGGAGGACGATCCGGGGCATCCCAGAAGCACGTTGGATGCAAATCAGAATGGGCAGTAGTGCAGTACCAACAGTCTATGGGCGATGACGACGTTGGCTTCAAATTCCTTCCTCAAGCAAATGATTTCGAGGCCAAACGTAGCAATTTTCGAGTAGGATACCGGTAGTACCCTCTTTGGTGTAGGAGATGGGATTGAAGCAACTGCTTAAAAGGAGAGCCATCGGGGAGAAGATGTATAGGGAAACAGAGATTCATCGGTTGCAAAATAAAGGAAAAACATTTAGTGGAGAAGGTGTATAGAAATGGTAGAAACCAATCGATGGGGAGTAATTAAGAGGACGATAAGTATACATGCAAATGGAGACGGTTCATTTGTTACGCCCGTGTGTTCAGGGGAAGGCAAACGACTCCTTCACCATGCGGGCTGCGGCAGGAAAAGGATGACCTGGCGCGTGGATTAATTCTCTTTTGGCTGAGTTGGCAACTATGCTGAGATGGATAGCTTGCATGCTTAGATAAATAGTTAGTGGGGATGAACTATTTAGGTATTATAGATATGTTCTATCCTTTTGATGCAGAGGAAATCCTTAAGGTAAACTTTCCTTCGGCCGAGGTGGATGATTGTATTGCCTGGCACTATGAGAAAAATGGATTGTCCAGAGTGCGTATAAGCTTGCGGCTAGCCTGGATCGTAACACGGACGCGGGCGCCTCGTCCCCTGCCTCTGAAGCGGGAGATAGAATCATAGAAGTATTTAGGACATCATTAGGAAAATGAAGATCCCGAAGAGAATAAAGATTTTTGGTTGGAGAATTGCTACAGGAACACCTGCAACTAAGATGAACAAATTTAAACGTACAATTGTCCACGATAGCGTATGTGATATATGTGGACATGGAGATGAGGATGAATTCCATGCAGTCCTATCGTGCACAAAGAGCAGGGCCTTGAGGTTTGCTATGAGGAAAGTGTGGAAAATATCGGATGAATATGAGTTCTGGTATACTAGGAGAAACTGGCTTCAGGTTCTGTAAGAAAAAAATGATTCAGAGATGAGGATCAAAATTCTACTTTTGTTGTGGCGTGCCTGGTTTTTACGTGATGATTGTGTGCATCACGAGGGCAAAGAATCAGTATCGAGATCGGCGCAGTTCTTGATTGGGTACGAGAAGGAACTACGAAGTATGTCTTTGAATGATCGGACTAACAGAAAATGCAGTGGCTCCTTGTCAGTCTTCGGAGGGACCAAGCCTCGAGATCAGTTAAGTGCAGAGACGTCTCCTTTGTGGGAAAATCCACTGTTTGGCATGATAAAAGTGAACACCGACGTGGCCTTCTTGTCGGGAACCGACCAATGCTGGGCGGGGGTTGTAGCCAGAGACCACCAGGGTTGGATTCTCTTTACGTCGAGTAGAGTGGTGAATGCATGCGGAACCGTGGAAGAAGCAGAGGGACAAGACATTTTGATGGGAATCACCACACCGTCGGCCATGTACCAGGGTAGCCTGATCATTAAGACTGATTGTACCTTGATTGTGAAGGAACTGGAGGTGGGGTGCCTTAATCGCTCTGCATGTTTTTCATTTGTGAGCGACATTAAGAGCACGACAAGGATTTTCAACACATTCAGTGTCAAAGTTGTCAAGCGTAGCAAGAACAAGCTGGCCCATGAGTTTGTGCCCTGGGGAAGGCGAGCGAGAGACTCACTGATCATCGCGGATATGCCAGAAAGGCTACGCCCGCTCATGCTATCTGAATGTACCATGTAGATGGTTCTTGTGTTTGGGTAGTCATTCTCAAAAGAAAAGTTATTCAAATTTTGGTTTGATAATACGTACTAGAAATTGTTCGCATTTTTGAAAACTGTGGAATGTACTACTCCATGCGATCCATATTAACTGTCACTCAAATGGATGTATGTAGAACCGATATATGTGATTAACATTTTTTTCCAAATACATTTTCTCATCTACTTTTTTCGTACACATTGCACATTTTTCATATACATCTGAAACATGTATTTTACATATGTTTAACTTTTTTTCAAATACAAGTTTAACATATCTTTCAAACACATGCTTGTGAAATGTATATATTTATAATATTTTTGAAAATATAATGGAAAGTAAATAAGGAAAAAAAAAGAACAAGAAAAAACAAGAGAGAAAAACAAAACAGAGTGAAGAAATTCAAGAGAAATTTCTTTTTCTTCTTTTGCGGGGAGCAGCAAGTTCAGTTCTATGCGCCGTCATTCGGGACGTCCTCTCTTTTGGCACGTATACAGGCCCGTGCATCATTTCTTGACTTTGCTAACCTTGTGGTTCCTGTCGGGACGGATACGTCCAGGCATCAGTGTGCATCAGTGCATGTAACGGAATGCATCAAGTCTGGACCGGTCAGAAAGTTAACCACACGCATGCACCTTTGGCCACTCAAGCCAAGCCAAGCCAAGCCAGGCCAGCCGAGCCCTGCGCACGTGCCAATGCTTTCCACTTATCGTCATGGCCAACGTCACGACCTCCCTGCGCTAATCAATCATGGATGGTTGGGTACGAGTATCCAAATTTTGCTACTCCCTCCATAAACTATTATAATACGAGTAGCATTTAGAGAACTCCAACGCAGAGACCTATTTGGTCAGTGTGTATTAGTTTGGATCAAAACACAAATAAAAGTCGGCTCAGTCATCGACTCAAATGAACACGGGTCCGTTTTTCGTCTGTCGAACGACCCAATCCTAACCTAAATTTGGATCTCATTTGTTTCGGCGCGGACGCGCGCAACGCCCACCTACTCCTTCATCTGACCCGTCAGTCGGTGGCACATAGGTCATGCTCCTCCTTCTATTGACAGCAAGCCCTCGGCTACCTCACCCGTCGCCGTCCAGTTCTGGTGCCCTCGCCAACAATCTGCACCCACATACCTCCCCCGCACCACGCATCTTCCCACGTCACCGCCACCACCGCCTCGTCGTCTGGCTACCGCAGCTCCCCCCTCTCCCTTCGGCAACGCCACGCTCGCTGGACGCCGACAGGCCAGCTACCTGGTCCAGGGGAGGCGTGCGTCTCTTCACAGGCCAGCTTCTCAGGCGATGCCCGCAAGTTGTTCGACGTTTTGCCCGCAATGTACAAATGAACTCCGCCGACGAGTTCTTTTTCGACAATTTCCTTTGCCACTCGGGTGATTCTTCATCTGACGATGAGGAGATGGTGGCTGTTGTCTTGGTCGTCCATGACCACCTTAGTAGGCAGCGGCCGTTGTTCCGGGGCTCGATCCCAGGGCACACTCCGGCGTTGAATCGCATCCGAGAGAGCGGTCATTTCCTTCTTTGGAAGGACTACTTTGAGACAGCCAACCCGCTCTTCAAACATCACCAATTCCAGCGTCGTTTCCTTATGACTAGGCATGTTTTCAACCGTATTAGGGAGGGGTGGTCGGATACGGTAAGTATTGCGAGTGCACAGAGGATGCCCGTGGAAAGATTGGCTTCCCTCTTATCAGAAATGCACTGCATCTATCAGTATGCTTGCATACGCAGTTCCCGGTGATCTCATTGATGAGTACGTTCGTATGAGCGAGTCTACATGCCTAGATTGCAAGTGCAAGTTTTGCAAGGCTGTGATTGAAGTGTTTGACCCTGAGTACTTGAGAGAGCCAAATGTTGAAGATACAACCAGCTTGTTGATGATGAATGCCAGTAGGGGCTTCCCGGGGATGCTTGGTATCATAGACTATATGCACTTGGAGTGGAAGAACCGCCCTTCTGCTTGGCAAGGGCAGTATAGGGGGCCATGTCAAAGCTTGCACCGTCATACTCAAGGCCGTGGCTTCACAAGATCTCCCGATTTGGCACTCTTAGTTTGGCATTACCGGACCTCACAATGATATCAACGTGCTTGAACGCTCTCCATTGTTTGCAAGGCTTGCCGAAGGCAACTTCCCACCGGTGAATGTTAACATCAATAGCCACAACTACGACAATGGGTCTACCTGGCTGATGGTATCTATTCTCAGTGGACTACTATTGTGATGACAATCTCCAACCCCGTAGGAGAAAAGAGGAGGAGATTTGCACAAGAGCAAGAAAGTGTTAGGACGGATGTGGAGTGTGCCTTTGGTGTTCTGCAATCTCAATGGGCATCGTTCGGTATCCTGCTAAAATTTGGAGCACCAAAAATTGTGGGAGGTGATGACTGCTTGTGTGATCATGCACAATATGATTGTAGATGATGAGCATCTGGAACGTATCTACGATCAAGGTTTTCAGTTCTAGGGTGACAATGTTGTGCCTGAGCATGGAGAAGCGACAACGTTTGCACTATTCATCCCATTTCATCATCAAATACATGATTGGAAAACTCACATTCAGCTGCAAGATGATTTGGTTAAGCATATGTTGACTCATGTTGGAAACCAATAGATGTGTCATTTTCTAAAATGTATTCAAAACAATTTAATTTTTTATTTAGCCTGTAAAATATGAAATATTTATTTGTCTTGGAAACTATACTATATTTGTTTGATTATGGAACTATGTAAAATATTTGTATCTTTTCTTAAATTATGTTTGAAAAACGATGGCAAGCATGCCTCGTATCAGACGCGCTGTCGATCAAACAAATAAAAACGAACGACAAGCGGACAGCCGACTCAAATAAAAAATTAAGATACAACACGTATTCAATTTAGGTCGATGCTCAGAGTTGCTCTCAGAACACTAGTAGTACGTACGAACGAGCCGGCACGTCACATCCATCGTATCCCAAACCGCCGACATGCGTCTGCATGCATGCGGCCTTTGATCGAGCGCGCCGGAGTCGGCAAATTTGATAATTTTGACCTGTTAACGAAATCAATTCACGGAATGAACTGTCCGTGAAACTATTTCACATCTATGACCTTTTTGTGTAGCGCCTGCCACGACGGCGTCACACCCTACTGTGCAGCGCCTAGCTCAAGGGCGTTGCACGCCAGTCCACCGTGGCAGCCCTTGGGCCCACACCCAGCCATGCAGCGCTTCCGAGCTAGGTGCTGCACATTGACTTATCCAGCCGACGCGCTGCCCCC
>LR738711.1:144804367-144846054 GCA_902687465.1 Secale cereale
GGGCGTAGCGCGCGGCGGCTGGATAAGTCAATGTGCAGCGCCTAGCTCAGAGGCGCTGCACATTATATGTGCAACGTCTAGCTCGGAGGCGCTGCACGGCTGGGTGTGGGCCCAGGGGCTTCCAGGGTGGACTGGCGTGCAACGCCCCTAAGCTAGGCGTTGCACAGTAGGGTGTGGCACCGTCGTGGCAGGCGCTACAAAAAAAATCAGGGATGTGAAATAGTTTCACGGGCAGGTCATTCCGTGAATTGATTTCGTTCACAAGTCAAAATTGTCAAATTTACCGCCGGAGTCCGTCGCCATCATATACCAGCCAGCCCGCAGCCAACGGTTCTACAGGAAATGGGTGTTTTATTACGTCTGTGTATGCCAAGTTAGGGCCGGCAACGGTGTTATTTTCAACAGGCGCAGAGCTTTCAATTTACGGCCGGCTGTTCATGAGGCTGGCCGTCACATCCGTACTTTGGTGCTTATCTATCACAGCTTGTGAGCTGTGATGAAGCAGAGCATAATGTTTCTCTATTTATTTATTTCAAAAAGGGAAATGGCTTCTCTATGATCTATTTGGGTGTGGGGGTGTGGCGGTCGATGAGCTTTCGAATGCTATGGACAAGGAAAATGTTTCAGAACGGTGCGCCGAACCTTCGGCCACTCGCGTCGTGTGCGCTTGATCTATCTATATGGATCGTGCATCTAGCAGGTCTAATACCAATACCTGTATGTATATGCAGGGACGGAGCCAGGATTTGGACATAGGAGACACAAAAAATTGTTGGGCGGGCCAAGCAAAAGAAAGACACAAAAAAGAAATTCAAATTTTGAATCATAAGCATTAATCGGCACCTTATGTTCCATTTTTGCAAGATAAAATGACCAGATATATGTAAAAAAAGCCATACCAAAATACAATTTCATTATTGTTTTTGCTGGCCATTATAGGAACTTGGAGACATCAGATATTGAGTGACAGAGTTTTTACTGCATGCAACGATATAACAATAAGTTACTCTCGCTCACTCGTTTGTGGTGGGCTGGCAGCCGCTCCGCTAATGACTGTTGCGTGTCCTTGTTTTGTGTCTACGATGTGAGAAGCAGTTGTGGGTCTGATACGTGTTGTATTGCTATGTGCTGCGTTGTGGCTGGGCTAGTATAATGTTTCTTCTTTTGCTCCAGAGCTGGGCGGGCCACGGCCCTTTCGGCCTTGCCGTGGCTCCGCCAGTGATAGGGGGGCGAGTGGTGACGGTCACAAGTATAGTATGATGTACTCTCTCCGTCTCAAAATACTTGTTATCAAAATGGAGAAAAAGAGATGTATGTACAACTAAAACACATCTAGATACATCTTATTTTATTCATTTTGATGACAAGTATTTCCCGACGGAGGGAGTATCTACCGAAATAGTATATCAACATATGTTTGTAAATACATGTATATATCAATAATAAATCCTCTCAAATACTAAAGTTCATAGTTTCCAAAAAAGCCATTGAAATTGATAAGCAAACACATATGTTTGGCTTTTTTAAACAAAAATATAGTTCTAATGTCACCATTCACCAATGTCTCGAAATTCTCGGCACTATCACAGATATGACATCGAGGCAATTGGCGTGAAAAATTATCTACGTTTTTCAACAAAGTATAGCCAAACAAAACCAAAAGGAGGATTACATCATACTAGCAAAATTTATATATGGAGTATATAGTAATACCGTGTATGTGCCTAGTTGTGTGTGGACGTAGTCAAGCGAACAAGGACGATCGGCGGGCGGCGGCAGCCGCAGTAATCGCCGCTACTCCGCTGCCTTGACAAGCCGGCAATCAAGCCCAAGGTCAGCTACTTTGAACCGGCGGCAGATATATTTTGGGGACCGGCGGCGAGGCGAGAAAGACAGATCGATCTGATCTAATCGTGAGGCGTGAGAAACTGAACGACTAGGGCACCGCCGCACCAAGCGTCCATGATCTATCGTCTGTATGGCCGATGGCTGATGGGCTATTTTTGTTGCTTCCTGGGCTTCCGTGCATGTGCACAACCACGTGACTTCGGCCATACAGACGATAGATCATGGATGCTTGGTGCGGCGGTGCCCTAGTCGTTCAGTTTCTCACGCCTCACGATTAGTTCAGATCGATCTGTCTTTCTCGCCTCGCCGCCGGTCCTCAAAAAATGTCTGCCGCCGGTTCAAAGTAGCTGACCTTGGGCTTGATTGCCGGCTTGTCAAGGCAGCGGAGTAGTGGCGATTACCGCGGCTGCCGCCGCCTGCCGGTCGTCCTTGTTCGCTTGACTACGCCCACACACAACCAGGCACATACACTGTATTACTATATACTCCATATAGAAGTATTGCTAGTATGATGTAATCCTCCTTTTGGTTTTGTTTGGCTATACTTTGTTGAAAAACGAAGATAATTTTTCACGCCAGTTGCCTCGATGTCAAATCTGTGATAGTGCTGAGAATTTGGAGACATTGGTGAATGGTGACATTAGAACCATATTTTGTTTAAAAAAACCCAAACATATGTGTTTGCTTATCAATTTCAATGGATTTGGAAACTATGAACTTTAGTATTTGAGAGGATTTATTATTGATATATTCATGTATTTACAAACATATGTTGATATACTATTTCGGTAGATACTTCCTCCGTCCGGAAATACTTGCCATCAAAATGAATAAAATAAGATGTATCTAGATGTATTTTAGTTCTACATACATCCCTTTTTATCCATTTTGATAACAAGTATTTTGGGACGGAGGGAATACATCATACTGTACTTGTGACCGTCACCACTCGCCCCCCCACGTCCAAATCCTGGCTCCGCCCTGTCCCACGCCCTCCTGTATTCATTTTTCTTTTCTTTGTCTTATCTTCTTTCTTCCACTTCAACCAACCACCTCCTTTCTTCTTTCTCCGACGAGCACCACCAGCCAGTGGGCTCGTGCATAGCCGTGCGCTCCGTCATGCCCGCTTCAAACCAACACAGAAACCAAATCCCACTCCTTTTTTGCTGCAACCTCGTCGCCATGGCAGTGCCCTCACGCCCGTGCCTGTCGACATGACCGCGTGTGATGAGGGTGAGCACCAGATGTTGCAACCTGCAAGCCAAGTGGTGTGACGAGCGACGGCCGGAGCTGCGGCCGACACCGCGAAAGTGGAGAGAATTGCAACTATTGACAGAAATGTTTCAACCATAGATATTAAAGTTTCAACCATAGTTGATTTTTGGGAAGTGTTTTGCTGCATCCATCAAGGCGGAGATGTGATCTCACGACGGCGGCGTCTGTGATTAGTTGCAACCGTACTTGTTTTGTGCTACTATCGGCAAAGTGTTTTGCTACATCCTTCAAGGCGAAGCTGCGACCTCGCGACGACGGCGATGATGATTTGCTGCAACCGTAATTGGTTTTTGCTACTATCGGCGAAGTTTTTTGCTACACCCATTCAATGGCAGAGATGCGACCTCGCGACGGCAACGATGGTGATTTGCTGCAACCGTAGTCAGGTTTTGCTACGACCGCGATCCATTCAATGGCGTTGATTGACTGGTGGGCGTCGTCGACGCAATTATGTTCAGTGAGCATCAACGGCGAGGGCCGGCGACGGAGCTATACAACCAGAGCTACAACCATCATCGTTGACAGCTGCAACCGCGGCTGCAGCTGTTGCATGGGTCGAGGCAGCGACGAGGAGGGACCGACGACGACGTCCAGCAGAGGGGAGATGAGGCACCAGAGGGGAGCAGCGCGAGACGGCTAGATGCAGGGACCTGCGCGAGAGCGAGATGCGTGAGGAGGAAGAAGATCAGGGGCGAATCCGTTTTTTTGCTAGATCAAACGCCTAGGAGTAGTGGCATCCTGCTGCTAGGGGCTCGACATGCCCAAACTTTGGGCCAACACGCCGACGCAGATCACTCGTGAAAGATCGTGGATGTCGCCTAGAGGGGGGGGGGGGTGAACAGGCGCTTTAAAATAATTACGGTTTAGACTTGAGAAAATACGGAATAAACCTAGCGGTTAATTTGTCAAGCACAAAACCTACAACAACTAGGCTCACCTATGTGCACCAACAACTTATGCTAAGCAAGATAAACAACTAGGTGATCGCAAGATATATAGTAAGAAACAATATGGCCATCACAAACTAAAGTGCATAAGTAAAGGGCTCAGGTAAGAGATAACTGAGGCACGCGGAGACGATGATGTATCCCCAAGTTCACACCCTTGCGGATGCTAATCTCGTTTGGAGCGGTGTGAAGGCACAATGCTCCCCAAGAAGCCACTAGGGCCACCGTAATCTCCTCACACCCTCGCACAATGCAGGATGCCGTGATTCCACTAAGGGACCCTTGAGGGCGGTCACCGAACCTGTACAAAAGGCAACCCTTGGGGGCGGTCACCGAACCCGTACACTTTGGCAACCCTTGGGGGCGGTCACCGGAACCCGTCAAATTTCTCGGGGCGGTCTCCACAACCTAACTGGAGATCCCGACGCTTGCCCGGAGCTTTATACCACAATGATTGAGCTCCGAACACCACAAACCGTCTAGAGCACCAAGACACCCAAGGGGAATAAGCTCAAGGGTACCAAGCACCCAAGAGTAATAAGCTTCTCAACTTCACTTCCAAGTATCACCGTGGAGAACTCAAACCAATGCACCAAATGAAATGGCAAGGGCACACGGAGTGCTCAAGTCCTTCTCTCCCAAATCCCACCAAATCAACTAATGCTAGGGAGGAAAATGAGAGGAAGAACGAAGAAGAGAACACGAACAACTCCAAGATCAAGATCCAAAGGGTTTCCCTCACTTAGAGGAGAAAGTGATTGGTGGAAACGTAGATCTAGATCTCCTCTCTTTTTTCCCCAAAACTAGTAAGAATCCATGGAGATTGAGAAATAGCAAGCTCAAAGAAGGTCAACAATGGGGGAAGATTACGAGCTTAAGGGGTGAGGTTCATTGGGGAAGAAGACCCCCTTTTATAGGTAGGGAAAAATCCAACAATTATGCTCAGCCCGCACATGAACGATACTATTGCTCCAATGAGCGGTACTACTGATCAGGCGATAGTAATAGGAAAAAGAGCAACGACAATGAACCTTGGGGGTGGTAGTGCTGCTTGTAAGCAATACTACCGCTGGAGAAGCAGAACACGGGGCTGAGGAGGCGGGGCAGAGTAGAGCACGACGGCGGTACTACCGCCCGACCGGGGCGGTACTACCGCCCGACCGGGGCGGTACTACCGCTTATAGGCGGTACTGCCGCCCTACTACTGTTGAACCCGACACGAAAAACAGAACCCCCAAAAAGCAGCGGTAGTAGGCACAAAACTGGACAACGAAAGTACCGCCTACAAGCAGTACTACCGTTGCCCAGAGCAGTACTACCACAAGGAGAAAACCAGAGCTGCCATAACTTCTGCATATGATCTCCGAATTGAGCAAACTCAAGCTTGTTGGAAAGAGAAAGATGAGTAGCAAATAGAGGAGTGAAACCTCCAACGAAGAAGAACCGGCGTAACCTCCAACATCGAAAACATCATAGAAGATGCATGTGAACTCCGTTTTCGATGAACTCGAGCTTGTCATGAAGATGACCATAAGCTATAAAACATCACAATGAGAAACACCAAACAAGAACAAAGAAAAATGATGCAAGGATGCAATGGTTTGAGATCTCTACGAACAATACGATCAAGCTACTCACTTGAGAGCCCCCTTGATAGTACGGCTATCGATCCTATAACCCGGTCTCCAAACTACGACCATGAGACCGCTAAAATAGAAAACCTATCAAGGGCAAACCTTTGCCTTGCACATAGTCTACTTGAGTTGGATGATGACGATCTTGACTTCCTCAAGTTGGACCAACGTTCTTGATTGTGCTGGCTCGATGAAGACTAGATGATTGCTCCCCCATACACCACTATGGGCGAGCCACTCTTAGGCGCATCTTCACAAGTCCATTGTCACCACAATGGACGGCAAGCTTCAAGCATATGATCTCTTCTTGATGATCCACTAGAACTTGTAGACTGCAACCTAACCCCACAATGAACTCTCACGAAGATCATGGGTTAGTACACAAAGCGTAATTGACAATGCTTACCATACCATGGGATCGCTTGATCCCTCTCGGTACATCTTCTATGCTATGTGTGTTAATCAACTTGATTCACTTTTTGACTTAGTCTTGATCAACCTCTGACATGACCAATCTTTAGATAATTCCTTGAATAACACCTTGATCATCGCATACTCTCCTTGAAACCAACATATGGACTTCAAGAAAAGCCTATGGACAAATACTTCAAATATAACTCAAGGCAACCATTAGCCATAGAGATTGTCATCAATTACCAAAACCAAACATGGGGGCACCGCATGTTCTTTCAACTCACCCATGGACAACACCTTATGGCGGTCGTTTCCACTAGAGGAGCAAACTAAGAAAGAGGCAGGCATCAAAGATTTCTTTGGTTGAAAGCCCTGGAGGCCCGTGAGGCAGTGCTGGAGGCCGCCGACCCGTCAAGTCTAGGTCTTGCCAGCCCATACGTCGAGTGGGTGGACGACGATGCGATGCTCGAGTATTAGTGGCGTCGAAGATGAGAGCCCTGATGTGGCGCTTGCGCACAACAAGCGTGCTCGGCAGCACCACACAATGTCTTTGGCCGAGGAGGCCTCCTCCCGCCACTATGCTGGGTTGTAGCCAAGCAGGGACCGCGCACGCTCAAGCTCCGACTGCCATATTAGATTAGAGTAGTCTAGTACAGGATATCCCATTAATTATTTATGTAATGAAACAAGTTTTAAATCCTTCTATAGCTATCCATATTGTATCACTTACTCAACCAATGCTCGTCAGCGCGGGTGATTTGGAGGGGGGAACAATGCTAGAGAGAAGAGGATCTGGAGGATGCAGGTATGTGAATGGCCAAAGGTACAAGGGCCCATATGGCATTAACATGACATGGGATGAGTCTAGTGCGTTTATTTTAACAATGAAAGGGCTCCAAAAGGACTGCTTCATTAGATACGTATCAAGGCGCAGATTACCACAAGACCCAAAAGAAAAAGGAATTTACAAGTAAGTCGCTAACTTTTACATGGACGCCCCCAAACTGAGAGCGAGAAATATTATCGGGTCCTTGACAACCGACACCTGGATTGAACCTCGCCACCATCGGGGACGAACCACTTGGGGCGACAAAATTGCCATGGATGGATTACCTGCTCTCCATGGCCACCGAGTTGTAGTTGGAACTGCCTTTGAGGTGTGGTGTGTGGCATTGAACTCAATGGCATGTGGGGCGGAGGACCCACGTGTCCGATATTTTGATTTTTCTTCTAAAAATCTAAAACACCTATGCAATCTAGTTACTTCATATATGTTGGTCTGTAAAAGTTTCACAAAATTTAGGATAGTTTTACTATATATTATACATTAAATGAATTTCCTCTACAAATCTAAAGCACCTATGTATCTTCATTAACCGTGACTAATAGACCGTAGGCTCTTATGTCCTCCACTATAGCATTAATAAGTCCTAAAACTGACATCTCGGAGGACATATTTATAGCTATGTATATAATGAATTCAAAAAAACAGTATAGTAGGAAAAGGTAAATAAATGCTAATGGGATGGCAATGACCATGCACATGGATGGAGTCATGCAATTGCATAGCCGGGATAAAGGAATGTGCCAACTTCACACTACAGTGATGAACAGTGCATAACACTAGCTAGAATAGCTATAATGAACGAAAGAACTAGCTGTCACACCCCAGGCCATGGTCAATGTTGCCTGGGGCTTCTCTACGCCCATGGGGTCATGAAGACGGATGCTAGGGCATAGCCCCAAATGCCCATGATTTGAATGGAATGAATCTTGGTGAGTTTAGTGCCTCCTATATTGGTGTCTTGGCCGCGTAAGATGGATCCATGGGCTTCGAGATAGGTTTCATAGAGAATTCCACCGAACCACCTTAAAAATCTTGTTTGCATGGTTAGACCAGATGAGCGAAGATCTAAGTGGCACAGGTGGTGGTATCGGTGACCACGATCGTACATGTGCTTGTCTTGCACTCTAGAACCTATAATTATGATGTTTCACCCATGGTAGAGCTCCCTCAACGAGTAGTTTAAAAGCATCGTAGTTCTTTTTATTCAGTAGTCATTGTTGATATGCTAAATGCATAAAAAAGATGATTTTTTACATTAGGGGGTGTCATTCGTTATTAGGCAATAATTAATGAGATACCTTAATTCAAACTCAATAAGATCGTTATAAAAAATGATGAGACTTGAGTCAAAATGGACTCATGAAGCTTGAAGATGTTCTTGCTTGAAGATCTTGTAAAACTAGAACTCTCTATCTCCAATCGTTTCATCTCTTAACATGGAACTCGAGAATATGATGAGGCTTTTTCACACGAAGTGTAGGATCAGAGAATGAACAGGAAAAAGTCCACCCTAGCACGGAGGAGTTGGGTCCCTTATATGGTTGGCCAACAAAAATTGCTTCAAGATTCCCGTTCGTGGCAACTACTCCTTCCGTTCAAAAATAAGTGTCGTGGTTTTAGTTCTAGTAGTGAAGCTAGAACCACCGAGATTCTAAACAACGGTAGGATCTCTAAACTCTTCACAATGAAAGAGCTTGCTCGATGTTGGTAGTTTTGAATGGAGCAGAGTCATATCGGGGTTTCACTCTGAAGCCGCCACCAATACTCGATACCTTTCAAATCTCAAAAGTGGTTCACCCTCCAAAATGGAGCACATTCTCGAAACATTCGTACAGAACTTTGACTATGTATGCTTTCTATATTAATGACTAACATATCATTGACAAGTTTGAATGATATGTAATTTCAATAGGCGCACATCTCTAAATCCAACTTAGCATATAATTATCCGAAAGTGCAAAGACTGAATGAACTATCAGACAGTATGAAAAAGGAACACCTAGCTAAGACAGGTGACTCGGAAATCGCCTTGATATGATAGGAGTCTAAAATAACACGTTCTAATTCGGTTGGGAAATAACCGCTCCCTTCGAACTATCGGCTGGATATCAACGGAAAAATTCCTCAATGTAAACATGCTCTAAAGGTGGGTATGTGGGACTTAAATGTGGATCTCGGTTGCATCCGGAGAACATAAGAAGAAATGAGAGATAAAATAAGTGTGTATTTCTCAAAATGGGTTTTCGACTCGAGAGGTTTCTTGCCCTCAGCTTCATTTCTGAAACTTGCAAAATTGTTTGACTACAATTGTATCCAAAACCTTCCCAACAAATATTATGGTATGGGCATATGGCGCCAATCAAATTTTCTCCAACCTATCACATTGGTTGAATCCACAACTGCAAAGCATATGATGGTGGGGTTGGTGAAGGATATATGCCCTAGAGGCAATAATAAAGTTGTTATTTATATTTCCTTATATCATGATAAATGTTTATTATTCATGCTAGAATTGTATTAACCGGAAACTTAGTACATGTATGAATACATAGACAAAACAGAGTGTCCCTAGTATGCCTCTACTTGACTAGCTCGTTGATCAAAGATGGTTATGTTTCCTAACCATAGACATGTGTTGTCATTTGATGAACGGGATCACATCATTAGAGAATGATGTGATGGACAAGACCCATTCGTTAGCTTAGCATAATGATTGTTTAGTTTTATTGCTATTGCTATCTTCATGACTTATACATGTTCCTCTGACTATGAGATTATGCAACTCCCGAATACCAGAAGAACACCTTCTGTGCTATCAAATGTCACAACGTAATTGGGTGATTATAAAGATGCTCTACAGGTGTTTCCGAAGGTGTTTGTGGTGTTGACATAGATCGAGAATAGGATTTGTCACTCCGAAAGTCGGAGAGGTATCTCTGGGCCCTCTCGGTAATACACATCATTATAAGCCTTGCAAGCAAATGACTAATGAGTTAGTCATGAGATGATGTATTACGGAATGAGTAAAGAGACATGCCGGTAACGATATTGAACTAGGTATGATGATATCGACGATCGAATCTCGGGCAAGTAACATACCGATGAAAAAGGGAACAACGTATGTTGTTATACGGTTTGACTGATAAAGATCTTCGTAGAATATGTAGGAGCCAATATGAGCATCCAGGTTCCGCTACTGGTTATTGGTCGGAGATGTGTCTCGGTCATGTCTATATAGTTCTCGAACCCGTAGGGTCCGCACGCTTAACGTTCGATGACGATTTGTATTATGAGTTATGTGCTTTTGATGACCGAAATTTGTTCGGAGTCCTGGATGAGATCACAGACACGACGAGGAGTCTCGAAATGGTCTAGAGGTAAATATTCATATATTGGGAGGCTATATTCGGACATCAGAAAGGTTCCGAGTGATTCGGGTATTTTTCGGAGTACCGGGGAGTTACGGGAATTCACCGGGAGAAGTAATGGGCCTTATTGGGCCATACGGGAATAGAGGAGGTGGGCCAAAGGGAAGGTGGCGCCCCCCATGGGTCTGAATTGGACTAGGGGAAGGGGGCGGCGCCCCCCTTGCCTTTTCCTTCTCCCCCTCTCTTTCCCTCTTTCCTTCTCTCTTACTCTGAATAGGAAAAGGATTTCCTACTTAGACTTGAAAGTTCTAGTAGGACTCCATACACAAGGCGCGCCCTAGGAGGCCGACCTCTCTCCCTCCCTCCTTTATATACGTGGGCAGGGGGCACCCCATAGACACACAAGTTGACAATTGTTTTAGCCGTGTGCGGTGCCCCCCTCCACAGTTACACACCTCGGTCATATCCATCGTAGTGCTTAGGCAAAGCCCTGCGCGGTAACTTCATCATCACCGTCACCACGCTGTCATGGCGACGAAACTCTCCCTCGTCCTCAACTGGATCAAGAGCTCGAGGGACGTCATTATGCTGAACGTGTGCTGAACACGGAGGTGTCGTACGTTCGGTACTTCGATCGGTTGGATCGTGAAGACGTTTGACTACATGAACCGTGTTACTAATCGCTTCCGCTTTCGGTCTACGAGGGTATACGGACACACTCTCCCCGCTCGTTGCTATGCTTATCCTAGATAGATCTTGCGTGATCATAGGATTTTTTTTTTTGAAATACTACGTCCCTAACAGTGGCATCATGAGCCAGGTCTATGCATAGATGATATGCACGAGTAGAACACAAAGAGTTGTGGGCTATAATAGTCATACTACTGACGAGCATGTCATACTTTGATTCGGTGATATTGTTGGTTGAAGCGGCCTGGACTGACATTACATGGCTGCGTTCATGAGACTGGTTCTACCGACGTGCTTTGCACAAAGCTGGCTGATGGGTGTCAGTTTCTCCAAGTTTAGTTGAATCGAGTGTGACTATGCCCGGCCCTTGTTGAAGGTTGAAACAGCACACTTGACAAAAAATCATTGTGGTTTTGATGCGTAGGTAAGAACGGTTCTTGCTAGAAGCCCGTAGCAGCCACGTAAAATTTGCAACAACAAAGTAGAGGACGTCTAATTTGTTTTTGCATGGCATGTTGTGATGTGATATGGTCAAGACGTGACGAGTTATGCGTTATTGTATGAGATGATCATGTTTTGTAAATTATCGGCAACCAGCAGGAGCCTTATGGTTGTCTCTTTATTGTATGAATTGCGAAAGCCATGTAATTGCTTTACTTTATCACTATGAGTTAGCGATAGTAGTAGTAGCAATAGTTGGCGAGACGACCACGACACTACGATGAAGATCATGGTGTCAAGCCGATGATGGAGATCATGACGATGCTTTGGAGATGGAGATCAAAAGCACAAGATGATGATGGCCATATCATGTCACATATTTTGATTGCATGTGATGTTTATCTTATTATGCATCTTATTTTTCTTAGTACGGCGGTAGCATTATAAGATGATCCCTTACAGAATTTCAAGGTACAAGTGTTCTCCCTGAGTATGCACCGTTGCGACAGTTCATCGTGCCGAGACACCACGTGATAATCGGGTGTGATAAGCTCTACGTTCAAATACAATGGGTGTAAGACAGTTTTGCACATACAGACATGGCCTTGGAACACTTGAGACCGAAAGGTCGAGCGTGAACCATATAGTAGATATGATCAACATAGGATGTTCACCATTGAAGACTACTCCATCTTGATACGTCTCCAACGTATCTATAATTTTTTATTGTTCCATGCTATTATATATGATGTTTTGGATGTTTAATGGGCTTTATCATACACTTTTATATTATTTTTGGGACTAAACTATTAACCCAAAGGCCCAGTGCAGATTGCTGTTTTTTGCCTATTTCAGGGTTTCGCAGAAAAGGAATATCAAACGGAGTCCAAACGGAATGAAACCATCGCGAGAGTTGTTTTTGGAACGATATCTTCACTAGAGACTTGAGCACCAAGGCAGAAGAGAAACGTGGTGCCCACGAGGGTCCAGGGCGCGCCCCTCCCCCTGGGCGCGCCCCCACCCCCGTGGGCCCCACGTTTCTCCACCGACGTACTTCTTCCTCCTATATATACCCATATACCCTGAAAACATCGAGGCAACAGAGAAAACCCTAATTCCACCGCCGCAACCTTCTGTTCCCATGAGATCCCATCTTGGGGCCTATTTCGGAGCTCCGCCGGAGGAGGGGATCTTCCATGCAGTGCTTCTACATCAACACCATTGCCTCACAATGAGTTGTGAGTAGTTTACCACAGACCTTCGGGTCCATAGTTACTAGCTAGATGGCTTCTTCTCTCTTTTTGGATCTCAATACCAAGTTCTCCTCGGTCTTCGAGCAGATCTATTCGATGTAATCTTTTTGCGGTGTGTTTGTTGAGATCCGATGAATTGTGAGTTTGTGATCAAGATTATCTATGAGAAATATTTGGTTCTTTTCTGAATTCTTTTATGTGTGATTATAATATCCTTGCGAGTCTCTTCGAATTATCGGTTTGGTTTGGCCTGCTAGATCTACAGTTCTTGCAATAGGAGAAATGCTTGGCTTGGGGTTCAATCTTGCGGTGTTCTTTCACAATGACAGCAGGGGCAGCAAGGCACGTATTCTATTGTTGCCATGGAGGATAAAAAGATGGGGTTTATATCATATTGCTTGAGTTTATCCCTCTACATCATGTCATCTTGCTTAAAGAATTACTCTGTTCTTATGAACTTAATACTCTAGATGCATGCTGGATAGCGGTCGATGTGTGGAGTAATAGTAGTAGATGCAGAATCGTTTTGGTCTACTTGTCACAGACGTGATGCCTATATATAATGATCATGCCTAGATATTCTCATAATTATTTGCTTTTCTATCAATTGCTCGACAGTAATTTGTTCACCCACCGCAGAATTCTGCTATCATGAGAGAAGCCACTAGTGAAACCTATGGCCCCCGGGTCTATTCTCAACATATCAATCTACAATCTACTTTACTTTGTTGTTTTTACTTTCTGTTCTTATATCAAAAAATATCAAATTATCCTATCTATCAGATCTCACTTTCGTAAGTGACTGTAAAGGGATTGACAACCCCTTATCGCGTTGGCTACGAAGTTCTTATTTGTTTGTGTAGGTGCGAGGGACTCACGCGTGGTCTCCTACTGGATTGATACCTTGGTTCTCAAAAACTGAGGGAAATACTTACGCTACTATGCTGCATCACCCTTTCCTCTTCAAGGTAATACAACACAAGCTCGAGAAGTAGCAAGAAGAATTTCTGACGCCGTTGTCGGGGAGGCTTACGCAAAAATCATATACCAAGTACCTATCACAAATCCTTATCCTTCGCATTACATTTATTTGCCTCTCGTTTTCCTCTCCCCCACTTCACCATTGCCGTTTTATTTGCCCTTCTTTTTGCCGTGTGTTTATCGTTCGCTTGCCCTCATGTCTGAGATGGGGAAGTTTTTATCGAGAAGGGTAGTAATGTTGAGGGCAACGTCTATGTTGACCCTCCGGATGAAACTACCACTTTACATATTAAGAAGTTCCGGGTTGGTAGTGGTAATATTATTAGAAAATGAGTTCTTCAAGACTTCTTTACTTGTGCCGGTACTTTACCCAATATGGGTGGTTCTATTCTTCATAGAACTAGTAGCCTTGCGGATGCCATATCTATGCTTGTAGTTGAAATTGAAAGGCAATTCATCCATATGCATCCTTGTATTCATAGAATCTTTCTAGAAGTTTCCAATATTGAGCATTCTTCTGTTAAGCGCGCAGCTACTATCTTTTTGGCTCATGAGTTTAGATTTGTCATGAAAGAGGCCAAAGAAATCTTTGCTCATTACGGATTAGATGCTGGTCAACCTCCCATAGAGGCTATCTTATTTAATCAAGAAGACATAATGCGGTTGCGATCTCCTGATCATGTTGCTTTTAATGAAAACCTTAGAAAAAGGGTTCCTACCGATGTCTTGGTTGATAGAATTTCTGAATTAAATGATGATTTTGCTATTCAAAACAATGGGTTAGGTTTTTCCCTTGAGCGAAGGCTCATGACCTTTTGCCAAAAGAATGCTTATAATGATGAATTGGTTGTACAATATAAAGGGCCAAAGGAGGAACCTATACCTCCTGAGCTTGATATGGGGGACTTTTGTCCTATTAAATTTAGACATTTTGATTACTTTTGCTTGCTACTGAACATAGGGAATATGAGATGTGTTTTCGTGATATATCCTATCATTATGGCAACACCTAGATCTATCCTTGTATCGTGCCTAGCTAGGGGCGTCAAACGATAGCGCTTGTTGGGAGCTAACCCAATTTTATTTTCTTTGTTTTTGCTTCTGTTTAGGAATATATATTGCATCTAGCTTCTGTTTAGATGTGGTTTTATGTTTTAATTAGTGTTTGTGCCAAGTAGAACCTTTGGGAAGACTTGTGTGAAGTTTATATGATCTTGCTGTAAAAAACAGAAACATTAGCGCTCACGAGAATAGTCACCAGATTTTACTGGATAGTGCTATTTAGTAGATTGTTTTTGCAGATGATTAATATACAAATTCATCACGTTACCAATTTATTTCCATTTTTTAGAGTTACAGAAGTATTCGAAACTTGTAGATTGCTCATCTATGCGTAGTATTGGAGGATATGAATCATAGAGAAGTTGGAATACAGTAGGTTTAACACCAATATAAACAAAGAATGAGTTCATTACAGTACCTTTGAGTGGTGGTTTATTTTCTTATACTAACGGAGCTCACGAGATTTTTGGCTAAGTTTTGTGTTGTGAAGTTTTCAAGTTTTGAGTATGGATTTGATGGACTATGGAACAAAGAGTGGCAAGAGCCTAAGCTTGGGGATGCCTAAGGCACCCCAAGGTAAAATTCAAGGACAACCAAAAGCCTAAGCTTGGGGATGCCCTAGGAAGGCATCCCCTCTTTTGTCTTCATCTATCGGTAACTATACTCGGGACTATATTTTTATTCACCACATGATATATGTTTTTGCTTGGAGCGTCATGTATGATTTGAGTCTTTGCTTGTTAGTTTGCCACAATCATCCTTACTGGACACACCTTTTGATAGAGATAAATATGGTCTAGAATTTGTTAGAATACTCTATGTGCTTCACTTATTTCTTTTGAGCTAGATAGTTTCGCTCTAGTGCTTCGCTTATATCTTTTAGAGCACGGTGGTGATTTTATTTTGTAGAAATTGTTGATCTCTCATGCTTCACTTATATCCTTTTGAGAGACTTTTAGAATAGCATGGTAATCTTCCTCCTTTTTGTCTTCTCCACAACCACCACTCTATTCCACCTATAGTGCTATGTCCATGGCTCACGCTCATGTATTGCATGAAAGTTGAAAGGTTTGGAAAAATTGAGTATGAAAACAATTGCTTGGCTGCAACCAGGGTTGTGCATGATATGAATATTTTGTGTGATGAAGAGGGAGCATAGCCGGACTATATGATTTTGTCGGGATAACTTTCTTTGGCCATGTTATTTTGAGAAGACACGATTGTTTTGTTAGTATGCTGGAAGTATTATTATTTCTTATGTCAATATAGACTTTTGTCTTGAATCTTTCGGATCTGAACATTCATGCCACAATAAAGAAATTACATTGAAAATTATGTTGGCTAGCATTCCACATCAAAAATTCTGTTTTTATAATGTACCTACTCGAGGACGAGCAGGAATTAAGCTTGGGGATGCTTGATACGTCTCCAACGTATCTATAATTTTTTATTGTTCCATGCTCTTATATATTTTGTTTTGGATGTTTAATGGGCTTTATCATACACTTTTATATTATTTTTGGGACTAACCTATTAACCCAAAGGCCTACTGCAGATTGCTGTTTTTTTTCTTATTTCAGGGTTTCGCAGAAAAGGAATATCAAACAGAGTCCAAACGGAATGAAACCTTCGTGAGAGTTATTTTTGGAACGATGTCTTCACTAGAGACTTGAGCACCAAGGCAGAAGAGAAACGTGGTGCCCACGAGGGTCCAGGGCGCGCCCCCTCCCCCTGGGCGCACCCCCCACCCAACTGGGCCCCATGATGCTCCACCGACGTACTTCTTCCTCCTATATATACCCATATACCCTGAAAACATCAAGGCAACAGAGAAAACCCTAATTCCACCGTCGCAACCTTCTGTTCCCGTGAGATCCCATCTTGGGGCCTGTTCCGGAGCTCCGCCGGAGGGGGGATCTTCCACAGAGTGCTTCTACATCAACACCATTGCCTCGACCATGAGTTGTGAGTAGTTTACCACATACCTTTGGGTCCATAGTTATTAGCTAGATGGCTCCTTCTCTCTTTTTGGATCTCAATACCAAGTTCTCATCGGTCTTCGAGGAGATCTATTCGATATAATCTTTTTGCGGTGTGTTTGTCGAGATCCGATGAATTGTGGGTTTATGATCAAGATTATCTATGAGAAATATTTGGTTCTTTTCTGAATTCTTTTATGTATGATTATAATATCCTTGCAAGTCTCTTCGAATTATCGGTTTGGTTTGGCCTACTAGATCTATAGTTCTTGCAATAGGAGAAGTGCTTGGCTTTGGGTTCTATCTTGCGGTGTTCTTTCCCAGTGATAGCAGGGGCAGCAAGGCACGTATTGTATTGTTGCCATCGAGGATAAAAAGATGGGGTTTATATCATATTGCTTGAGTTTATCCCTCCACATCATGTCATCTTGCTTAAAGCATTACTGTGTTCTTATGAACTTAATACTCTAGATGCATGCTGGATAGCGGTCGATGTGTGGAGTAATAGTAGTAGATGCAGAATCGTTTCGGTCTACTTGTCACGGACGTGATGCCTATATATAATGATCATGCCTAGATATTCTCGTAATTACTCGTTTTTCTATCAATTGCTCGACAGTAATTTGTTCACCCACCGTAGAATTCTGCTATCATGACAGAAGCCATTAGTGAAACCTGTGGCCCCCGGGTCTATTCTCAACATATCAATCTACAATCTACTTTACTTTGCTGTTTTTACTTTCTGTTCTTATATCCAAAAAATACCAAAAATATCAAACTATCCTATCTATCAGATCTCACTTTCGTAAGTGACCGTAAAGGGATTGACAACCCCTTATCGCGTTGGATGCGAAGTTTTATTTGTTTGTGCAGGTGCGAGGGACTCGCGCGTGGTCTCCTACTGGATTGATACCTTGGTTCTCAAAAACTGAGGGAAATACTTACGCTACTGTGCTGCATCACCCTTTCCTCTTCAAGGGAATACAACACAAGCTCGAGAAGTAGCACATCTCACGTGATGATCGGACATGGTTTAGTTGATTTGGATCACGTGATAATTTAAATGACTTGAGGGATGTCTATCTAAGTGTGAGTTATTTAGTAATATGACTAATTGGACTTTAATTTATCATGAACTTAGTCCTGATAGTATTTGCAAATTATGTTGTAGATCAATAGCTCGTGTTGTAGCTCCCTTATGTTTTTATATGTTCCAAGAGAAAACTAAGTTGAAAGATGTTAGTAGCAATGATGCAGACTAGGTCCGTGATCTGACGATCATCCTCATTGCTGCACAGAAGTATTATGTCCTTGATTGTGACGCCCCCGATTTGACCATACACTAATCATGCACGCAAATGTGTACGGCCAAGATCACGGACTCACTTGAAGATATCACAACACCACTCTAGACACAAATTAAAATAATACAAGCTTTATATTACAAGCTAGGGGCCTCGAGGGCTCGAATACATAAGCTCGAATACACAAGAGTCGGCGGAAGCAACAATATCTGAGTACAGACATAAGTTAAACAAGTTTGCCTTAAGAAGGCTAGCACAAAAACAACACGATCGAAAAGGCAAGGCCTCCTGCCTGGGATCCTCCTAACTACTCCCGATCCTCCTAACTATATCTGGCTTCTGGACTCCACCATCTAGTTCCAACAACCAGAAAGAAGAAAGAAGGGGGAAAGGGGGTAACAAAGCAACCGTGAGTACTCATCCAAAGTAATCGCAAGCAAGGATCTACACTACATATGCATCGGTATCAATGAAAAGGGGTAGTATATGTGGACTAAGCTGTGGGATGCCAGAATAAGAGGGGGATAAGCTAGTCCTATCAAAGACAAGCATCTTCTGGAAACCACCGTCTTGCAGCAACAGGAGGGAGTGGAGTAGTATATCATAAGTCATATTTATGTTGTTGTATCAACGCTCCGGGATCCTTTCTCGACTCCCGAAGCAACATATCCAAATCATGCCTCAGCATCCAGTTCTAGTTGTATCAATCGGGATACAACTCCAAGTGTCCGTTACCGTAGGATGCTATCGATAGATGTTTTCTTCCCTACAGGGGTGCACCACCTTACCCAGCACGCTTGATCCCCTTTGGCCGGACACACTTTCCTGGGCCATGCCCGGCCTCGGAAGATCAACACGTCGCATCCCTACCTAAGCATAGCAGAGAGGTCAGCATGCTGGTCTAAATCCTAAGCACGCAGGAGTCTGGGCCCATCGCCCATTGCACACCTACACGTTGCGAGGGCGGCCGGTGAGCAGACCTAGGAAGTTACGTTACGCAGTCCAACCCAGCGCGCGCTGCTAAGTCGCTGACGTCACGAAGGCTTCAGCTGATACCACGATGTCGAGAGCCCATATCTATTCCCACGTAGCTGGTTAGTGCGTAAAGTACTCGGATCAAATATCCAATCCGTTAGTGTCTTGGAAGTGCGGTAATGAGCAGAGACTCACGATCATGTGACCCCGTCGCCTCGCCTCGAGGACTTGCAGCAAGGGCTAGGAATGCCCGGCCATGCCTCATATTCAACTCTCGGGTACCCTCCAGGTCAACCCGTCTCCACATCACTCACGGGTACCCCTCAGGGTTGACCCGCCTTTCCAAGTAACAGTTGTAAAGCCATAGTAACCCTAGTAACTGCGTGTCTAACACCAAGAGGGGACCCTGAGGAATCACCCTCGATGGAATTCCACCTGATGTTATCGTCAAGGTGAACGGAGGAGGAATCACCCTCGAGGTTCACGCTTGAGGAGTTGCACGACAGTGTCGTTATCGGGAGTGGAGAAGGAGGACTCACCCTCGATGACAATAACCGATGAACTAACCTACAAGGTTAACATCAGAAGTGCTATTGAGGTATCACCCTTGGCACTTGATAGTAACCCAGTAGCGTCGAGAAACCAAAGGGAAAGTGATGAGCGGTGCCGGGGCCTGGCCTTCGATCTCGTTGATCGGGTCTTCTGATAATCTAGTGGGGGCAACAGGTACAAGGTGGGGGTCTCTGATGGGTCTCAACCAACCTATACTAAGCAGTTTAGGACAAACATGTAAGGTATGAAAGCAGGTAACAAAAACAGGCTATGAATCAGAATAGGGAGGGCTGGAATTCGAGCCGAGTCGAGCCAGCTCGGCTTGACTCGTTAGAGCTCGTTTCATTAACGAGCTATCTCGACTCGGCTCGTTACTATAACGAGCTCAAACCCAAGATTGGCTCGACTCGTATAACTCGCGAGCTGGCTCGTTTAGCTTGTTAAGCTCGTTAAAGATCTGAACATAAAATCTTAGATATGATAAAAATGATTATGTATATATTAAACATATACATCACCAAACAATTGTAATTTCTTTGTAACGCATGAGTCTCTTGGGCGGATGGGCCTTTAATGTGTTGTGCGCCTGGGATGCGGGGTGCTGAGTGGATGATCCTTTTTTGGATTGGGGGTGGCTGATCTTTTGTACGGAGCCTAAGGAGTTACACGAGTACTTGTGAGATTGGCTCATTTAACTCGCTCAATAAACGATCTTAAACTAAAGCTTGGCTCGACTCGTTATTCTTCGAGTTCGAGTCAATTCGAGCCGAGTCACGAGCTACTCGTTTAGCTCGCGAGCTTCGAGCTTTTTTTCCAGCCCTAAGAATAGGATCATACAAAAAGCTGTAGCGTTCTAATGCAAGCATAAGAGAGAAGAGAGTGGGCGATATCGAAATGATCAAGGGGGGTTGGCTTGCCTGGGAGCTCTGTCGCACAGGAAGAACGGTCGTCGTCGACGTAGTCGAACATAGTGACAACGACATCGCCGCAGGGTCTACCGGAAAGGAAGTAACGGAGGGGGAACACAATAAATAACAGAGCAATCAAAAGCATCACAAAGCATAACATATCAATACGTGGTGCTAGGGGTGGCCTAACACGGTGCTACACGATACAGGCGGAGCGGGAAATTATATGTGGATATTTCCCCGGTTTTGGGGAATTACCGGATTGCCGATCTAGAGGGAAAGGTTCCATGTTTGCAGTACTAGAGGCATCTGACATGTAAGTGGATAGCGTATTCGGGTTTGTCTCATTTTTCTGATCATTTTTCATGTATAAGTTATTTTCATTCGAGTTACAAATTATTTTATATTAATTTTCAAAGTTTTAAACTTTTTTCTAAATTACTTTAATTCGAAATAATAAATAAATAAATAACTTTTGTCACCCAGCTCTACCCTAGCCAGAGTCTATTACATGTGGGGCCAGGGCTTCAGTCAACGGTTGACCAGTCAAGGTTGACTGGTCAACAGGGACATAACAAGGCCCACTTGCCATTGTAATAGGTTTAACACATTTTCTAATTACATAAATAGAGAGGTGACGGCCAGCTGTCATAGGCACCAAAGGTTAATTGGTTAAACATTTAGTTAACTAATTATATCCTTTATTTTATTTTATTTTATTTACTACTCCCTCCATCCCATAATGTAAGACGTTTTTTGACTCTAGTGTAGTGCCAAAAAACGTCTTAGATTATGGGACGGAGGGAGTACTTTACTTTCTTCTTTTTTATTAAGTTAATTAGTTGGGGAGGGGGGGGGCTCCTCGGAGTGGCTCTAGCCAGCCACCAGGGGTGGCCAAGCACGCACGCAGCCCCGGCAGGGAGCCGGGCGCGATGCAGCCGGCCAACAGGGGTTGGGCCGAACCGGAGGCGCCAGTAGCCGCGGCTTGCGGGGACGGCGCCAAGGGCAGCCGGGTGCAGAAGCGGAGCAGGGGGTGGCTGTGGGCGGAAGCAGTCGACGCGGGTGCGGCCGACGCTTGGAGCAGTGATTGTGCCGCCGGCGGCAACAGTAGCTAGCCACAATAGTAGCAGCGCTACAGGGGCCAGGAGGGAGCTGGCGGCTGCAATCAGCAGCGGTGCGAGGCGAGGCGAAGCCACAGGGCAGCGGCGGGTGCACGGTGCGGCGGACACGCGTGGTGACCAGGGGGAAGAGGAGAAGAGGGGGCGCGGCTCACCCCCGTTTGTAGGGGCATGGGGTCGTCGAGGCGCGGGGAAGCGGCCCGGGGAGGAGACGAGGAGGTGGCATGGCGGCGTCAGTGAGGTGGCGGTCGAAGGCGAGGCGACAACGATAGGGCGACGGGCGGACGACGGCGGGTTGGGTGCGAGGTCGCCCAGATCTGATTGAGGCGGCAGCGAGGGAGAGAGGGGGGATCGGGGGAGAGTGGAGTAGTGGGTGTGGTTCGGTGTTAGGGTTTCGGGGTGGGAAGGGCCACATAGGCCAGGGGCGACTGGGCCGGCCGGCTGGGCCGGCTTCGGCCAGCTGGGCCATTCGGCCCAGTGGAGGGGGGCTTTCCAATTACTATTTTTGTTTACTGTTTTGCCTTTTACTTTTATTTAATATTCTTTTCTACTTTATTAAATTTTAGATTTTATAAAATACAAAGGTTGTACCTATAAGAGCATTAATAATTATGCCACTACCACAATCAGCTTCGCACCTAAAACAAAGTAGTTTGTAACTATTTATTATTTTAAATTCATTTAGATAATTGTTTTTGTCGCTGTTTTACTTATTATACTGCAATTGGAAACTTTATAGAAGTGTGGATTCTTCACCAATAATTAGTATGGATTATTTGCCACAACCCGAACATTTTAGTTTTAATATATGAAAACTTTTATTGTTTGCCTGATTTTGATTTTGAATTTAAATTGGTTTCGAACTAACGCGAGATTAACAACAGTAACATCGGTGAAAAGGCATCATTACTAGAGGGTTACTGTAGCTTGATTATTCGGGCATCACAATTCTCCTCCACTATAAGAAATCTTGTCTCAAGATTTAGGAGCGGGCGTAAGGGGGAAGGGATTTAGTTACGAATTCTAACGGGTCTTCTTGGTGGTTGTTGCTCTTCTCGAAGAGGTCAATCCATTACGTTGATGCCTCCAATTCGCTACTTCAGGTCATCATGATGAAGTCGTCATCCTTCCTTTGGGAATTCCATCGTACTAACGAAATATTAGAGGGTGGGTATTCCAGGAGAACGGACCTCTACAAGGTTCACTATCCGGTCGATATCATCGACGAAGGTGGCGGAAGGTAACTCTCGATTTGAAACTTAAGAAAATATCGAGATCAAAGTAAGGAGGTATCATCGGGAGTTTCGAGCGGGCAGGCAATCGTTCGATGCCTGAAACAGGGCGTGCAAGGGGTTCAAAGCAACGGGAATAAGTATTGTGTGTGATACCAGAGTAGATCACTAGGAAGGTGGCTCGCGAATTGCACACGAAGCCAAGCATGAGGAATAACTTTGGAAATGGGAGTGTACATGAGAGTCGAGTTTTGATCCTGTGGAACTATGGGTTATGGGTCCACCATGTGGGTTAACAGTAGGAAGGGTGGTGACGTCTTGCACGATCATGTAAGCAAGGCATGTCAGAGTCAGTTATGCCGGCAACAACATCGGTACCAAGGGCAAGGGAGAAAGAGAACCATTTTCCCACTCGTTGAAACGAGGCGGACCAAATAGGCAAAGTTCTCGTCCATCGGTGGTTACCGGAATGTTATCAACAATAGTAACAGGGTCTTACTGACAGAGTTCTACACCAAGGTGTTTACATAAGCAAAAAGTTATTATTGCGTTGATTATATGTAGATCAAGAAAGGTTAAACAAACAAATGGAAAGGAAAATGTGTTTGAACATAATGAATAGGAGTAAATCACCCCCCAAGATTAAGCAGGGCATGATATACGTGTCAGCAAATCAAAGTCATGACCATATAGATAAAAGGGGTAAGAATAATTATGATATGTACCCACACAACAATGTTGGATAGTTGATCAAGAACATTTAGCATTGCGCTTACAATGTTCTTGTGGGTCTTCGGACTACCACAGACATGCTTCGAGATAGCCCCAACATGGTCTTCAAGCAAAGGTCGGACTTTGGATACACCAGTGTCCATCGGAAACAACTTATAAAACAAGTCATACAATTTCAGCAAGGGAAGATGAGGATGAGGCTGACGGTCTCAGAAACAACTCCTCGAGATTTCCCTAGACATGAATTTTCACAATTAAGTGAACAAGGCGATAGCATTGGACACACCAGGGTATATAATGAAGTGTGTTCGTGGAGAACATCCACACTTAAGTACTGAACGACATGCACCTGGGAATACGTACCAAGTAGCAAGATTGATGTTAGCATGGAGGTTTAATAACCAAAAGGGTTGGAATGAAACTATCGACCATTCACTTCAAAGCATTCAGTTTGCTAGAAGTTTTGAATTCGCACGTCATACATCAATTGTTGGGTTTCGGGTTAGAAACAACACGGGGACCAGGGAACGAACGAAGATGGCGAGAAGTATTACTTGTATCAAGAATTCATAAGGGGTGGTGAAATTCTCATGACATTCTTGACAAGAAAGATGGTAGTACTCCAAGGGAGAGCATATCATAAGTCAGATAACAAGGAACTCAAGGTATAACACAAAACAAGAACAAGTTTGTGTTGGAGGGAATGCAATAAAGTTGTCGATTATAACACAATACATCGAGGGGCAAGAATGATATTTCACATCATGGATTCGATAGATATCCTAAAGGAGTCAAAATGTTGATGATGATCTCGACAAATTTGTCGAGAGGCTCCATGAAGAAGCAATCGAACAGCGACTACAACAAGCAAAAGGAGTGGTGAAGCCAAAGGTTCTTATATCCATAGATAAGATTGAATGTCAGAATCAGAGTTGTCTCTCATGACAATCAATATGATGTTGAAAGCTTGATGTAAGCTTAGCTCATCGCCAAAAATTGTGCACCGGGAAGAAGGACCTGGTAGCGTAGTTAAAATCGACACGGTAATGATATAATCGAGTGATGCGTCTCCAACGTATCTATAATTTTTGATTGTTCCATGCTTTTATTTATGAAGTCTTGGATGTTTAATGGGCTTTATCATTCACTTTTATATCATTTTTGGGACCAACCTACTAACCCAAAGGCCCAGTCCAGATTGCTGTTTTTTGCCTATTTGAGGGTTTTGCAGAAAAGGAATATCAAACGGAGTCCAAACGGAATGAAACCTTCGCGAGAGATATTTTTGGAGAAAATCACGCTCGGGAAACTTCAGGACCAAGTCAGGGGACAGAAGGCCTGCCCTTGAGGGTGGGGAGGGGCGCCCCCCCTACCTCGAGGCTGGCCCGTGTGGCCCCCGGTGCCCTCCTTCTTCCTATATATACCTACGTACCCCAGAAACTCCATACGCAGAGAGAAAACCCTAATTCCACCGCCGTAGCTTCTGTTCCCATGGAGATCCCATCTTGGAGCCTGTTCCGGGAGGGGGATCCACCACGAAGGCCTTCTTCATCATCATCATCGCCCTCACCATGAGTTGTGAGTAGTTTACCACAGACCTTCGTGTCCATAACTAGTATCTATATGGCTTCTTCTCTCTCTCCGGATCTCAATACAAAGTTCTCCTCGGTCTTCGAGGAGATCTATACGATGTAATCACTTTTTGCGGTGTGTTTGTCGAGATCCGATGAATTGTGAGTTTACGTCAAGGTTGTCTATGAAAGATATTTGGTTCTTCTCTGAACTTTTTATGTGTGCTCATAATATCCTTGCAAGTGTCTTCGAATTATTGGTTAGGTTTGGCCTACTAGATCTATAGTTCTTGCAATGGGAGAAGTGCTTGGCTTTGGGTTCAATCTTGCGGTGTCCTTTCCCAGTGACAGTAGGGGCAGCAAGGCACGTATTGTATTGTTGACATCGAGGATAAAAAGATGGGTTTTTATCATATTGCTTGAGTTTATCGTTCTACATCATGTCATCTTGCTTAAGGCGTTACTTTGTTCGTATGAACTCAATACACTATATGCATGCTGGATAGCGGTCGATGTGTGGAGTAATAGTAGTAGATGCAGGCAGGAGTTTGTTTACCCGCCGTAGATTATCGCTATCAAGAGAGAAGCCACTAGAGAAAACGATGGCCCCCGGGTCTATTCTCAACATATCAATCTACATCTTCTTTACTTTTCTTGATTTTATTTGCTGTTTTATTAAACCAAAAATACCAAAAATATAATTATCATCTCTATCAGATCTCACTCTCGTAAGTGACCGTAAAGGGATTGACAACCCCTTATTGCGTTGGGTGCGAAGTTCTTATTTGTTTGTGCAGGTGCGAGCGACTGGCGCATGGTCTCCTACTGGATTGATACCTTGGTTCTCCAAAACTGAGGGAAATACTTACGCTACTGTGCTACATCTCCCTTTCCTCTTCGAGTGAATACAACGCAAGCTCAAGAGGTAGCAAGAATAATTTCTCGCGCCGTTGCCGGGGAGGCTTACGCAAAATTCATATACCAAGTACCTATCACAAACCTTTATCCTTCGCATTTCAATTATTTGCCTCTCGTTTTCCTCTCCCCCACTTCACCCTTGCCGTTTTATTTGCCCTTCTTCCGCCGTGTGTTTTTCGTTCGCTTGCTTCTTGTTCGCTTGTGTGTGTTGGATTGCTTGCTTGTCACTATGGCTCAGAACAATACCAAATTGTATGACTTTTCCAATACCAACAACAATGACTTTATTAGCACTCAGATTGCTCCTATTACCGATGCTGAATCTTGTGAGATCAATGCTGCTTTGTTGAATCTTGTCACGAAAGATCAATTCTCCGGCCTTCCTAGTGAAGATGCCGCTACCCATCTAAACAACTTTGTTGATTTATGTGATATGCAAAAGAAAAGGGTTATGGATAACGATATTGTTAAATTGAAGCTATTTCCATTTTCACTTAGAGATCATGCTAAAACTTGGTTTTCCTCTTTGCCTAGAAATAGTATTGATTCGTGGAATAAGTGCAAAGATGCTTTTATCTCTAAGTATTTCCCTCCTTCTAAGATCATCTCTCTTAGAAACGATATAATGCTTAATTATTCTCAATGGCACATCGAAAGATCTACTAGTAAAAAAGTGCATGCCATCGAAGAAATTAGTGTTTTGAGTGGAAAGATGGATGAACTTATGAAATTGTTTGCTGCTAAGAGTGCTTCTTCTGATCCTAATGATATGCCCGTGTCCACCTTGATCGAGAATAACAATGAATCTTGGGATGTGAATTCTGTTGGTAGGAATAATTTTGGTAACAATGCTTATAGAGGTAATTTTAATCCTAGGCCTTTTCCTAGTAATTCCTCTAATAATTTTGGTAGTTCCTACAACAACTCTTACGGAAAGATGACTTCTGAATTTGAAACTAGTGTTAAGGAGTTTATGATCTCGCAAAAGAATTTCAATGATATGCTTGAAGAGAAATTGCTTAAGTTCGATGAATTGGCTAGAAGTGTGGATATAATTACTCTTGATGTTGATTCTTTGAGTCTTGGATCTATCCCACCTAAGCATGATATCAATGAGTCTCTCAAAGCCATGAGAATTTTCATTGATGAATGCAAAGAAAGAAGCGCTAGAATGCGTGCTAAAAGTGAAGACTATATTAAATCATGTTCTTCTAGTTATCGTGAAAATAAAGATGAAGATCTGAAAGTTATTGATGTGTCTCCTATTAGATCCTTGTTTTCTAGTATTAATCTTGATGAGAATAGGATTGGAGATGATTCTGCTTTAAGGTGTCCCAATGATTCGGAGTTTTTAGATCTTGATGCTAAAATTGCTAAAAGTGGGAGTGAAGAGATTAAAACTTCGCATAGTGATGAACCCACTACTTAGGATTTCAAGGGATTCAATTATGATAACTGCTCTTTGATTGATTGTATTTCCTTGTTGCAATCCGTGCTAAATTCTCCGCATGCTTATAGTCAAAATAAAGCTTTCACTAGACATATAGTTGATGCTTTGATGCAATCTTATGAAGAAAAACTTGAGTTGGAAGTTTATATACCTAGAAAGCTTTATGATGAATTGGAATCTACTATAAAAATATAAATAAAAGATCATCAATGCTATCTTTGTGTGATTTGGGTGCAAGTGTCTCCTTTATCCCAAAAACTTTGTGTGATTTGCTAGGGTTCCATGAACTTGATGATTGTTATTTAAATTTGCATCTTGCGGATTCCACCATTAAGAAACCTATGGTAAGAAGTAATGATGTTCTTATTGTTGCCAATAGGAACTGTGCCCGTAGATTTCATCGTTCTTGATATATATTGCAATCCTTCATGTCCTATTATTCTTGGTAGACCTTTCCTTAGAACAATTGGTGCAATTATTGATATGAAGGAAGGAAATATTAGATTCCAATTTCCATTAAGGAAAGGCATGGAACACTTTCCTAGAAAGAAAATCAAATTACCATATGAATCTATCATGAGAGCCACTTATGGATTGCCTTCCAAAGATGGCAATACCTAGATTTATCTTGTATCGTGCCTAGCTAGGGGCGTAAAACAATAGCGCTTGTTGGGAGGCAACCCAAATTTTTTTTTTTGCTTTTGTTGATTTTAGGGAATAAATATTGCATCTAGCCTCTGATTAGATGTGTTTTCATGTTTTGTTTAGTGTTTGTGCCAAGTAGAACCTTTGGTAAGACTTGTGTGAAGTTTATATGATCTTGCTGTGAAAAAAAAAATCGTTAGCGCTCGCTAAAGTAGTCGTGCGATTTTACTGGAGCGTTCTTTTTAGTTGATTCTTTTTTATGCTGATTGGTAGAAAAATTGCCCAAATTTAAAATTTTAGTGTGAATTTTTTGGAGTTCCATAAGTAGGCGAACCCTACATATTACTACAGACTGTTCTGTTTTTGACAGATTCTGTTTTTCGTGTGTTGTTTGCTTATTCTGATGCATCTATGAGTAATATTGGAGGATATGAACCATAGAGAACTTGGAGTACAGTAGGTTTAACACCAATATAAACAAAGAATGAATTCATTGTTGTACCTTTGAGTAGTGGTTTGCTTTCTCTTACTAACGGAGCTCACGAGAATTTTTGTCTAAGTTTTGTGTTGTGAAGTTTTCAAGTTTTGAGTATTGCTTTGATGGACTATGGAACAAGGAGTAGCAAAGGCCTAATATTGGGGATGCCCATGGCACCCCAAATAAACTCAAGATAATCAAAAGCCTAAGCTTGGGGATGCCCCGGGAAGGCATCCCCTCTTTCGTCTTCATCCATCGGTAACTATACTTGGAGCTATATTTTTATTCGCAACATGCTATGTGCTTTGCTTGGAGCGTCTTGTATAATTTGAGTCTTTGCTTGTTAGTTTTCCACAATAATCCTTGCTGGACACACCTATTTGATAGAGTTAAATATGGCCTATAAATTGTTAGAACACTCTATGTGCTTCACTTATATCTTTTGAGTTGAATAGTTTTTGCTCTAGCGCTTCACCTATATCTTTTAGAGCATAGTGGTGGTAATATTTTGTAGAAGTTGTTGAACTCTCATGCTTCACTTATATCTATTTGAGAGTCTATTAAAACGGCATGGTAAAGTGTTTAGGCTAAAGAAACTAGTCTTCACATGATAAACATTCAATGTCAATGTAGTAAAAAAATCACACCAAGTGCATTGAATAGAATGAGATGTTGGATGCTTGATAATTGTTTTGAGACATGAGGATAGTGATATTAGAGTCATGATAGTGGAGTTATTATGAAATTGAGAAATACTTGTGTTAAGGTTAGTGATTCCCGTAGCATGCACGTATGGTGAACCGTTGTGTGACTACGTTAAAGCATGGGGTATTTGTAGAGTGCCAACCTTTTGTGGAGGTCGGGGACGCGCGATGGTTAACTCCTACCAACCTCCCCCCTAGGAGCATGCGTTGATTTATTTGTTTTGATGACTCGTAGATTTTTGCAATAGGTATATGAGTTCTTATGACTAATGTTGAGTCCATGGATTGTACGCACTCTCACCCTTCCACCATTGCTAGCCTCTCTTGTACCGCGCAACTTTCGTCGGTGTCATAAACCCACTATATATCCTTGCTCAAAACAGCCACCATATTGTTCCTCAAAACAGCCACCATACCTACCTATCATGGCATTTCCATAGCCATTCCGAGATATATTGCCATGCAACTTTCCGCCGTTCCGTTTTTATGACACACATCATATTGTCATATTGCCATGCATGATCATGTAGTTGACATCATATTTGTGGCAAAGCCACCATGCATAATCTTTTCATACATGTCACTCTTGTTTCATTGCACATACCGGTAGACCGCCGGAGGCATTCATATAGAGTCATACTTTGTTGTTGTAGTATCGAGTTGTAATATCGTGTTGTAATGAAAGTGTGATGATCATCATTTTTAGAGCATTGTCCCATGGGAGGAAAGGCTGAATCTATAAAGCCCCTCCGCAAAAATAAATAAAAAAAGGCCCAAAAAAGGCCCAAAAAAGGAAAAAAATAGAAAAAAGGGAAAAGAAAAAGAGGGATAATTGCTACTATCTTTTCCACACTTGTGCTTCAAAGTAGCACCATGTTCTTCATCATAGAGAGTCTCATGCTTAGTCACTTTCATATACTAGTGGGAATTTTCATTATAGAACTTGGCTTGTATATTCCAAGGATGGGCTTCCTCAAATGCCCTAGTCCTTCGTGAGCAAGCAAGTTGGATGCACACCCACTAGTTTCTTTTGTTGAGCTTTCATTCATATTTAGCTCTAGTGCATCCTTTGCATGGCAATCCCTACTCACTCACATTGATATCTATTGATGGGCATCTCCATAGCCCGTTGATACGCCTAGTCGATGTGAGACTATCTCCCTCTTTTTGTCTTCTCCACAACCACCTCTATTCCACCCATAGTGCTATGTCCATGGCTCATGCTTATGTATTGCGTGAAAGTTGAAAGGTTTGAAAAGATAGAGTTTGAAAACAAATGCTTGGCTGAAATCGGGGTTGTGCATGATATGAATATTTAGTGTGATAATAAGGGAGCATAGCCAACACTATATGATTTTGTAGGGATAACTTTCTTTAGCCATAGTATTTTGAGAAGACATGATTGCTTTGTTAGTATTTCTTGAAGTATTGTTATTTCTTATGTCTATATAGACTTTTATCTTGAATCTTCCAGATCTGAACATTCATGCCACAATTAAGAGAGTTACATTGAAAAACTATATTAGTTAGCATTCCACATCAAAAATTCTTTCTTTATCATTTACCTACTCGAGGATGAGCAGGAATTAAGCTTGGGGATGCTTGATACGTCTCCAACGTATCTATAATTTTTTATTATTCCATGCTTTTATTTATGAAGTCTTGGATGTTTAATGGGCTTTATCATTCACTTTTATATCATTTTTGTGACTAACCTACTAACCCAAAGGACCAGTCCAGATTGCTGATTTTTGCCTATTTCAGGGTTTTGCAGAAAAGGAATATCAAACGGAGTCCAAACGGAATGAAACCTTCACGAGAGATATTTTTGGAGAAAATCACGCTCGGGAAACTTCAGGACCAAGTCAGGGGACAGAAGGCCTGCCATCGAGGGTGGGGGCACGCCCCCCTTCCCAGGGCGCGCCCCCTGCCTCGAGGCTGGCCCGTGTGGCCCCCAGTGCCCTCCTTCTTCCTATATATACCTACGTACCCCAGAAACTCCATACGTAGAGAGAAAACCCTAATTCCACTGTTGTAGCTTCTGTTCCCGTGGAGATCCCATCTTGGAGCCTGTTCCGGGAGAGGGATCCACCACGGAGGCCTTCATCATCATCATCATCGCCCTCACCATGAGTTGTGAGTAGTTTACCACAGATCTTCGGGTCCATAGCTAGTATCTAGATGGCTTCTTCTCTCTCCCCGGATCTCAATACAAAGTTCTCCTCGGTCTCCGAGGAGATCTATTCGATGTAATCTGTTTTTTCGGTGTGTTTGTCGAGATCTGATGAATTGTGAGTTTATGATCAAGGTTATCTATGAAATATATTTGGTTCTTCTCTGAACTTTTTATGTGTGCTCATAATATCCTTGCAAGTCTCTTCGAATTATTGGTTAGGTTTGGCCTACTAGATCTATAGTTCTTGCAATGGGAGAAGTGCTTGGCTTTGGGTTCAATCTTGCGGTGTCCTTTCCCAATGACAGTAGGGGCAGCAAGGCACGTATTGTATTGTTGCCATCGAGGATAAAAAGATGGGGTTTTCATCATATTGCTTGAGTTTATCCCTCTACATCATGTCATCTTGCTTAAGGCGTTACTCTGTTCGTATGAACTCAATACACTAGATGCATGCTGGATAGCGGTCGATGTGTGGAGTAATAGTAGTAGATGCAGGCAGGAGTCGGTCTACTTGTCTCGGACGTGATGCCTATATACAATGATCATGCCTAGATAGTATCATAATTTTTCACTTTTCTATCAATTGCTCGACAGTAATTTGTTTACCCGCCGTAGAATATCGCTATCAAGAGAGAAGCCACTAGAGAAAACTATGGCCCCCGGGTCTATTCTCAACATATCAATCTACATCTACTTTACTTTTCTTGCCTTTATTTGCTGTTTTATTAAACCAAAAATACCAAAAATATAATTATCATCTCTATCATATCTCACTCTCGTAAGTGACCGTAAAGGGATTGACAACCCCTTATCGCGTTGGCTGCGAAGTTCTTATTTGTTTGTGCAGGTGCGAGGGACTGGCGCGTGGTCTCCTACTGGATTGATACCTTGGTTCTCAAAAACTAAGGGAAATACTTACGCTAATGTGCTGCATCTCCCTTTCTTCTTCGAGGGAATACAACGCAAGCTCAAGAGGTAGCACCGAGCAGGCTAGGAATGACGTGATCGGGTACAAACTCGTAAGTAAAGAAGATTACTAAGAGTTGTTTAATCGCGGTGTGGACTCCATTCAGTTATCGGTGTCCTTGTGTGTTTAATAGCCCAGAGCTTGGGAAACAAAATTTGGAATTGGTGAGAACATAATACTTGATGGAGAACTCATAAAGGGGTTATGCAGTTCCGTGTTAATCTCGGGATACAAGGGGGGTAATACTCGATGACAGACCAAAGTAGAGGTTGGACTGGGGGTATTTTTCTATAGAAGACAAGTGCTCAAACTTGCATGAGAAATGATATTAAAGGAGAGCATGGTCGGAACCATGATTGCAAAAGGCCAGATCCAAGATATAAGATGAACTTATATCAAGGGGATAATTATTTCTATGAGAAGATTTCATGAGAAAATCTGCATCGGGTCCATGGGCATGAACACAAAGTTCGAGGTCGAGTACCACTTCTTCAATGCATAACCTTTCATTCACTGCTCTATTGAATGAATTGCGTGTGAATACCTACCTGTTGAATTATTAGAGTATGAACCTTGGAAAACTTTCGGGCTCACACAGATTAAGGTATAGGTTAAACCCCTCGGGGCATCTTAGGAACATATACCACAAATTTCAAGAGTAAGTAACACCGGCTCAAAAATAGAGCATGGTTGTCCAATCAGAGAATAGGATTTACCAATGGCATTACATATCAGATAAATAACTACTCAATGTTTAGTATACGAAGAACGTTGTCGGATGATAATTCAACAAAGGATCCGACGGTCCACAACAGAGCTGATGTGAGCATCGGCTCACAACCAGAGGAAGAAACAATGCGAAGGCATTGGATTATAGAAACAACTGACTAATTCAAAGTTCAAAAGCGAAGGAATTATGAATTCCAAATCAAGGGATCAGGAGCAAACACTCTGATTACGGATTGACAAGTTGAGTAGGCTTATTGGTACAATCAACGACAATTTGATTGGTCGAGAACCAGCTCATGTTCAAAATGACGTCTGAGCCAGAAAATAATTTAAAAGGACCAACTGATGATTACATGCATTCACACACATGTTGAATTATTAGGGTAAGGAAGTCAGTCGCAAAGGATTTAACGAATACTGCTAGACATATGGAATTAACCATAATGCAAGCAGGTAAAACTTTCCAGAGCAATAGGTTGATGAGGATTTAGAAAGATAGAATAGTGTTTCGAAGACATTTGTTAAACGCATGAACAACTGGGGATGAACGAATCCCTAGTAAGTGTGAGGAATTATTCATACATATATTCATGCGAGAAAGGAGCTGCAAGGCAGCAGGCACCAAGGATTCTCGGAATATTCGAAGTATTTTAGTGTATCCTGTAATAACAAGAACAATTGAAATGAAGGTATGGACAACAAGTGTATGCAGCTATACTTAGGGATTTATCGGTGATATGGAATTGTAACGGTGAAGGGCACAAGTCTCGAGAGAACATCGTAGAGTATCTTCAGAATCTTCTGGTGCAGCAGGCCATCATCTTGAATGAACGGCTCTCCGGGAGCAAGTTGTTACGAGAACCTAAATTTAAGTTAATAAATTCATTTAACCCAAATAGAAGAGAGATCAGAGTCCCAGAGTAAAGGCAAGGAATAAAAGATCCTAATACTACCCAATGGAGACGTGGGCCCGCAAGCCACATGACTAGACTCGACTTCGGCCAAGGAGTTGGAAAGCGGGATTCCTACAGGCAGTCGGCTCTGATACCAACTTGTGACGCCCCCGATTTGGCCGTTCACTAATCATGCACGCAAATGTGTATGACCAAGATTAGGGACTCACTGGAAGATATCACAACACCACTCTATACACAAATTAAAACAATACAAGCTTTAGATTACAAGCTAGGGGCTTCGAGGGCTCGAATACATAAGCTCGAATACACAAGAGTCAGCGGAAGCAACAATATCTGAGTACAGACATAAGTTAAACAAGTTTGCCTTAAGAAGGCTAGCACAAAAACAACATGATCGAAAAGGCAAGGCCTCCTGCGTGGGATCCTCCTAACTACTCCTGGTCGTCGACGGCCGTCACATAGTAGTAGGCCCCCTCGGGGTAGTAGTAGTCATAAAAGGTGGCATCTGGCTTCTGGACTCCACCATCTAGTTGCAACAACCAGAAAAAAGAAAGAAGGGGGAAAGGGGGTAACAAAGCAACCGTGAGTACTCATCCAAAGTACTCGCAAGCAAGGATCTACACTACATATGCGTCGGTATCAACAAAAAGGGGTAGTATCTGTGGACTAAGCTGCAGGATGCCAGAATAAGAGGGGGATAAGCTAGTCCTATCGAAGACTAGCATCTTCTGGAAACCACCGTCAGTATATCATAAGTCATATTTATGTTGTTGTATCAACGCTTCGGGATCCTTTCTCGTCTCCCGATGCAATGATAACCCACAAGTATTGGGGATCAGTTGTAGCCTCTTTCAATAAGTAAGAGTGTCGAACCCAACGAGGAGCTAAAGGCAGAACAAATATTCTCTTAAGTTCTATCGACCACCGATACAACTCTACGCACGCTTGACGTTTACTTTACCTACAACAAGTATGAAACTAGAAGTACTTTGTAGTTTTTGTGGGATAGGTTTGCAAGAATATAAAGAGCACGTAAATATAAACTAGGGGCTGTTAAGATAAAGAAACAATAAAGTTAATGATAGCGAGTGTGGAAAAGTGGTGGTAGGAGTTGCGAAATTGCCCCTAAGCAATTGACTACGTTACTAGACCGATAGCAAGTTTTATGTGGGAGAGGCCACTGCTAGCATGTCGTCCCTTACTTGGAATTCTATGCACTTATGATTGGAACTATTAGCAAGCATCCGCAACTACTAACGTTCATTAAGGTAAAACCCAACCATAGCATTAAGATATATTGCCCCCCCTTCAATCTCGTATGCATCAATTTCTACGCTAGGTTGAAGCATCTGTCACTCTTGCCCTCCAATACGTAGTCCTATCAACATACAACTAACACTATGGTGTGATCCACGCGCGCGCTCATATGATGGGCACCAAAGGATAGCAACATAACCACAAGCAATTTAAATCAATCATAGCAATTCACCAATCATCGATAGGACAACGATAGTCTACTCAGACATCATAGGATGGCAACACATCATTGGATAGTAATATGAAGCATAAAGCACCATGTTCAAGTAGAGGTTACAACGGTTGCGGGAGAGTGGACCGTTGTAGATAGATGGGGGAAGGTGATGGAGATGTTGGTGAAGATGACGGAGGTGTTGGTGTAGATCGCCGTCACACGATGATGGCCCCGGTAGCACTCCGGTGCCACCGGAAGCGAGGGGGAGAGAGCCCCCCTCCTTCTTCTTCTTCCTCGACCTTCTCCCTAGGTGGGAGAAGGGTTTCCCCTCTGTTCCATGGACTCCATGGCGGCGGAGGGGCGAGAGCCCCTCCGAGATTGGATCTGTCTCTCTGTCTCTCTCTCTCTATTTCTGCGTTCCCAGATTCTGTCCCTTCACCGTTTCTTATATTCCCGGAGATCCGTAACTCCGATTGGGCTGATTTTTTGACACGATTTTTATTCGGATATTAGCTTTCTTGCAGCGAAAGAAGGGCATCAACTGCCTTACGGAGTGGCCACGAGGGCCCAGGGTACGCCTGCCCTTGGTGGGCGCGCCCCCTGCCTCGTGGCCCACTCGGGCATCGTCTCATGTTGGTTCCGCTTACCAAAATTCACATATATTCCAAAAAGAATCACCGTCCGTTTTTATTCTGTTTGGACTCCATTTGATATGGATATTCTGTGGAAAAAAAAACATGCAACAAATAGGAACTGGCACTGGGCACTGGATCAATATGTTAGTCCCAAATAATAGTATAAAAAGTTGCCAAAAGTATATGTAAGTTGTAGAACATTGGCATGGAACAATCAACAATTATAGATACGACGGAGACTTATCAGCATCCCCAAGCTTAATTCCTGGTCGTCCTCGAGTAGATAAATGATAAAAAAGATAATTTTTGATGTGGAATGCTACCTAGCATAATCTTGATCATGTAATCTAATCATGGCATGAATATTAAGACACGAGTGATTCAAAGCAATAGTCTATCATTTGACATAGAAGAATTTAATACTCAGGCATCCCAACACAATCAAGTCTTTCAAAATATCAATGCTAAAGAACGTTATCCCTACAAAATCATATAGTATTTTATGCTCCCTTTTATTAACACAAGGTACCCCTCATGCCCATCCCGGTGTCAGCCAAGCAATTGTTTTCATACTTTACTTTTTCGAACTTTTTCAACTCTTCACGCAATACATGAGCGTGAGCCATGGATATAGCACTATGGGTGGAATAGAAGGTGGTAGTAGACAAAAGTAGGGACAAAGTCTCACATCGACTAGGCGTATCAATGGGCTATGGAGATGCCCATCAATAGATATCAATGTGAGTGAGTAGGGATTGCCATGTAACAGATGCACTAGAGCTATAAGTGTATGAAAGCTCAAAAGAAAACTAGTGGGTGTGCATCAACTTGCTTGCTCATGAAGACCTAGGGCATTTGAGGAAGCCCATCGTTGGAATATACAAGCCAAGTTCTATAATGAAAATTCCCACTAGTATATGGAAGTGACAACATAGGAGACTCTCTATCATGAAGATCATGGTGCTACTTTGAAGCACAAGTGTGGAAAAAAGATAGTAGCATTGTCCCTTTTTTTCTTTTTTCTTTTTTTTTCTTTTTTGTGCCTTCCTTTGTTTTGCCTTTCTTTTTTCTTTTCTTTTTGCCTTTCCTTTTTTTCTTTTTTTTCAAGGGACAATGCTCTAATAATGATGATCATCACACTTCTATTTACTTACAACTCGATATTACAACTCGATACTAGAACAAAAATATGACTCTATATGGATGGCTCCGGCGGTGTACCGGGATGTGTAATGATCTAGCGTAGCAATGACATCAAAAACGGACAAGCCATGGAAACATCATCCTAGCTATCTTACGATAATGCAAGGCAATATGACAATGATGGTGCGTGTCATAATAAACGGGACAGTGGAGTTGCATGGCAATATATCTCGGAATGGCTATGGAAATGCCATAATAGGTAGGTATGGTGGCTGTTTTGAGGGAGTTATATGGTGGGTGTATGGTACCGGCGAAAGTTGCACGGTACAAGAGAGGCTAGCAATGGTGGAAGGGTGAGAGTGCATATAATCCATGGACTCAACATTAGTCATAAAGAACTCACATACTTATTACGAAAAATCTATTAGCCCTCGAAGCAAAAATACTACGACGCATGCTCCTAGGGGGGAGGTTGGTAGGAGTTAACCATCGCTCGCCCCCGACCTTCACGCAAAGATAAACAATCAAAATACAATGCACGCCAATTTGGTTACATATTTAGGAGACCATATGTGCATGCTTCGGGAATCACAAACCTTAACACCAATATTTTTACTAAACCATAATCATTCACTAGTTACTCCCACATATTAGCATCTCTATATCGCAAAACTATTGCAAGGAATCAAACATATCATATTCCGCGATCTACAAGTTTATGTAGGGTTTTATGACTAACCATGTGAATGACCAATTCATGTCAACTCTCTAAATAGATATAAGTGAAGCAAGAGAGTTTTAATTCTTTCTACAAAAGATATGCCCATTCTCTAACAAATATAAGTGAAGCAAAAGAGCATTCTACAAATGGCGGTTTTCTATGTGAAGAGAAACAGACAATCCAAACTTCAAATGATATAAGTGAAGCACAAGAAGCATTCTATAAAGCCATACTCAAAAGATATAAGTGAAGTGCAAAGAGCATCTATAAATCAACATAGGACTATCTCATACCAGCATGGTGCATTTACTAAAAGAAAAAGAAAAAGCACACGACGCTCCAAGAGTATACGCATATCATGTGAATGAAACGAATCCGAAAATATACCGATACTTGTTGAAGAAAGATGGGTTGCCTTCCGGGGCATCCCCAAGCTTAGACGCTTGAGTCTCCTTGAATATTTACTTGGGGTGCCTTGGGCATCCCCAAGCTTGAGCCCTTGCCTCTCCTCCTTCTTCTCACATCGAGACATCCTCGGTCTTCGAACGCTTCATCCACACAAAACTTAACCGAACTTTTAGTGGCGGGGTTAGTGCATATGATCAATAAAATCCCATCATGTACTGCTCTAACATTATTGTATAATTATAAACAAACATTACCCACTGTATTCTATCATAATTATATGGCCCCAAGTCAAGGAGGCATCAATAAGAATTCAAACATATGCAAATAATGAAGCTATAACAGCAATCTGTGAAAACAGGACAGTCTGTAGTAATCTGAACATTAACCATACTTCTATAACTCTAAAAATTCTGGAAAAATTAGGAAAAATAAACAATTTGTATAGCAAGACTTTTCAAAAAGTTTCAGATCCTTTCGACGTTCCAGTAAAAAATGTAAAATCATGCACTACAGCCAAAGTTTCTGTTTTTGCACCGCACAAACCAACAAGCAGTTTAATCATCCTAAAGGAAACTCTTGGCACATTATTTTTATAATACAATGGAATTTTACAAGGGGATTATTATTTTTGTTGAAAATTTTCTATTATTCAAGATTTGGAAAGTTTCCATGGGCATGAACAAAGTTCAAGGAGCTCCCCCATTTCAACGGTCCTCGTCCTTCTTACTTTCACTTTTCTTTTTGAAAAAGTTTTAGGTTCCCCTATTTATTTTTATTTTTTAAAACTTTATAAAAGCACACAACAGAAATAAATGACTCTCTAAAACTTCCGGGTTGTCTTGCTGGCAGCGCTTTCTTTAAAGCCATTAAGCTAGGCATATAGTGCTCAAGTAATGGATCCACCCGGATCCCAAGGTATATCAAAGCCAATTTTAATTAGCAATGATTTGGCATTTAGTAGTGAGCACAAAGTGATATGTGTCATGCAAAAACGAAGTCTAACTCTCTTCCTATGCATAGGCATGTCATACGAGAACAATTCATGCACATCAAGTAAAGGCCAATGCATAGTATAAGCAGTTTCTTGCAATTTTATCGTGTTTGAAACATAGAGAGGCGGAGATGTAGTTCCTCTCTCATAATAATTGCAAGTAGGAGCAGCAAGCACATGCATATTGTATTCATCAAAAACATCATGTGCAACGGAAAAAGGCAACCCATCAATATAATCCCTAATAAGTGCAAACTTCTCTGATATAGTGTAGTTTGGAGAATTCAAAAAGATAATAGGACTATCATGTGTGGGTGCAAAAGCAACTATCTCATGTTTAACATAAGGAACTATAGCAAGTTCATCTCCATAAGCATAATTCATATTGGCATCTTGGCCACAAGCGTAGCAAGCATCATCAAAAAGGGATATTTCAAAAGAATCAACAGGATCATAGCAATCATCATAGCATTCATCCTTCGGTAAGCACGAAGGGAAATTAAACAATGTATGAGATAAAGAGTTACCCTCATTAGAAGGTGGGCACGGGTGATCAATCCGCTCTTCCTCCTTTTGTTCTTCGCTCTCCTCCTCATCTTTTTCATCTAATGAGCTCACAGTGTCATCAATTTCTTCTTCCGTAGATTCCTGCAAAATATTAGTCTCCTCTTGGACAGCAGAGACCTTCTCAATAAACGCATCAATATCGGAGCTATATTCATAATTCATATAGCAATATTTCAATATAGCAAGATTTTCAGGCCTATAAACATCATCATCAAAAGCATCATACTTTTTAAATAGAGATTCAATTTCATAAGCACCCTTAAAAGCAACGAATTCTTCTATTTGTTCCACATCATAATAATCATATATACCATTAGCATAAGAAGCTAAGGTTTCATTATCATTAAATTTGCATGAAAAGGGAAGGTGTGGAGCCTTCATCCTAGAGCAACAAGTATAATCATATCTCAAGCATAGTTGCCGAGCATACCAATGCAATATAGAAATTTGATCCCATAATAGTTTCCCTTTTTGTGTCAAGCGATAATCCCTAAAGTATTCACGTTGATCCAACGTTACTCCCATTATATAGTTGAATGTGGTTTTCTCGGGATCATCAAAGTAGAACATAATATCTTTCACATAATGAGCATCGAGGGTTTTAGGAGGTTCCCCATCTCCATGAGTAGCAAGTACACCTAATTTTTTTGGTATTTCGTGTTCCATATCCATAACTAAAGATAGAGAACAACTTAGAACAGCAAATAAATTCTACTTAGTGGTAAAGCAAACAAGCACACACGAGAATATTCACCCCATGCTATTTCTCCCCGGCAACGGCGCCAGAAAAAGGTCTTGATAACCCACAAGTGTAGGGGATCAGTTGTAGCCTCTTTCGATAAGTAAGAGTGTCGAACCCAACGAGGAGCTAAAGGCAGAACAAATATTCCCTCAAGTTCTATCGACCACCGATACAACTCTACGCACGCTTGACGTTTACTTTACCTGGAACAAGTATGAAACTAGAAGTACTTTGTAGTTTTTGTGGGATAGGTTCGCAAGAATATAAAGAGCATGTAAATATAAACTAGGGGTTGTTAAGATAAAGAAATAATAAAGTTAATGATAGCGAGTGTGGAAAAGTGGTGGTAGGAGTTGCGAAATTGCCCCTAAGCAATTGACTACGTTACTAGACCGATAGCAAGTTTTATGTGGGAGAGGACACTACTAGCATGTCGTCCCTTACTTGGAATTCGATGCACTTGTGATTGGAACTGATTTTTTTTCAAAACTGTGCCTAAATTTATACGAATTTTGAGAAATGTGTGGCTGTTTGCAAAAAACCAAATCTATGACCCGGTCGGTCTTAATTGGGCCGAAAGGCAGCCTCTCGGCCACGACTGGGCCGACCAGCCAGCCGTCGGCCTCGGCTGGGCCGACCAGTGGCCCGTCGGCCTCGACCTGGCCGACCAGTGGCCCGTCGGCCTCGACCTGGCCGACCAGTGGCCCGTCGGCCTCGACCTGGCCGACGAGTGGCCTGTCGGCCTAGTCTGGGCCGACCAGTGCCTCTGCCAGCTAGCGCATCAGCCACATTTTTTTTAGACGAGTGCATCAGCCTCAAAAGTCTTCCCGCCTCATTTTCCCGCCATAATTCTTCGCACCTATTTTTTCCATATTTTCATTGCCGCCAAAATTC
>LR738711.1:144852248-144896450 GCA_902687465.1 Secale cereale
TACACTAACAAAATATGTTACCGGCTACACTAACAAAAATATTACCGGCTACAATAACAAAATATGTTACCGGCTACACTAACAAAAATATTTCCGGCTACACTAACAAAAAAATTACCGGCTACACTAACAAAAATATTACCGACTACACTAACAAAATATGTTACCGGCTACACTAACAAAAATATTACCGGCTACACTAACAAAAATATTACCGGCTACACTAACAAAATATGTTACCGGCTACACTAACAAAAATATTACCGGCTACACTAACTATACGCTAAAATGACTATGTACACTAAATATACCTTCGACGCGTGTGTGCCCTTATCGCGTACTCTTCGCACCACCGGACAACACCACCGAAACTCCTCACCACCACCTCCTTCTCCTCCTCACCACCACCAAAACCGCAGCTCCGTCACCCCACCATGGCTACTCCACCACACCATGGCTCCTCCTCAAATACGCACAAAAAACTACCCCATAGCAAAAATAAATTGGATGGATCGGTGGAGAATGCTATGATCTATTGATTCTGCTACTTAGAACACAAAATGGCTGGTAGAATGGGTAGATCGGTGGGGGGGGGTTGTGGTGGTGGAAGAACGAACAGAACAACAAACACAGAAGAAACGAGTGAGGAAGGAGAAGCTGGCGCTTATCCAGTTGCCGGTCGGCCAGGTCGAGGCCGACGGGCCACTGGTCGGCCAGGTCGAGGCCGACGGGCCACTGGTCGGCCAGGTCGAGGCCGACTGGCCACTGCTCGGCCCAGCCGAGGCCGACTGGTCGCTGGTCGGCCCAGCCGAGGCCGACGGCTGGCTGGTCGGCCCAGTCGTGGCCGAGAGGCCGCCTTTCGGCCCAATTAAGACCGACCGGGTCATAGATTTGGTTTTTTTGCAAACAGCCACACATTTCTCAAAATTCGTATAAATTTAGGCACAGTTTTGAAAAAAAATCATTGGAACTATTAGCAAGCATCCGCAACTACTAATGTTCATTAAGGTAAAACCGAACCATAGCATTAAGATATATTGGTCCCCCTTCAATCCTGTATGCATCAATTTCTGCGCTTGGTTGAAGCTTCTGTCACTCTTGCCCTCCAATACGTAGTCCTATCAACATACAAATAACCCTATGGTGTGATCCACACGCGCTCCCATATGATGGGCACCAAAGGACAGCAACATAACCACAAGCAATTTAAATCAATCATAGCAATTCACCAATCACCGATAGGACAACGATAACCTACTCAGACATCATAGGATGGCAACACATCATTGGATAATAATATGAAGCATAAAGCACCATGTTCAAGTAGAGGGTACAGCGGGTTGCGGGAGAGTGGACCGCTGTGGATAGATGGGGGAAGGTGATGGAGATGTTGGTGAAGATGACGGAGGTGTTGGTGTAGATCGCCGTCACACTATGATTGCCCTGGTGGCACTCCGGTGCCACCGGAAGCGAGGGGGGGAGAGCTCCCCTCCTTCTTCTTCTTCCTTGACCTTATCCCTAGGTGGGAGAAGGGTTTCCCCTCTGTTCCATGGCCTCCATGGCGGCGGAGGGGCGAGAGCCCCTCCGGGATTGGATCTGTCTCTCTCTCTGTTTCTGCGTTCCCAGATTCTATCCCTTCACCGTTTCTTATATTCCCGGAGATCCGTATCTTCGATTGGGCTGATTTTTTGACACGATTTTTATCCGGATATTAGTTTTCTTGTGGTGAAAGAAGGGCATCAACCGCCTTACGGAGTGGCCACGAGGGCCCAGGGCGCGCCTGTCCCTGGTAGGCGCGCCCCCTGCCTCGTGGCCCACTCGGGCACCGTCTCATGTTGGTTCCGCTTCCCAAAATTCACATATCTTCCAAAAAAAATCACCGTACGTTTTTATTCCGTTTGAACTCCGTTTGATATGGATATTATGTGAAACAAAAAACATGCAACAAACGGGAACTGGCACTGGGCATTGGATCAATATGTTAGTCCCAAAAAATAGTATAAAAAGTTGCCAAAAGTACATGAAAGTTGTAGAATATTGGCATGGAACAATAAAAAATTATAGATACGACGGAGACGTATCAAGCAACATATCCAAATCATGCCTGAGCATCCAGTTCTAGTTGTATCGATCGGGATACAACTCCAAGTGTCTGTTGTTGTAGGACGGGCTATCGATAGATGTTTTCTTCCCTGCTGGGGTGCACCACATTAACCAGCACGCTCGATCCCATCTGGCTGGACACAATTCCTGGGTGTGATACGTCTCCAACGTATCTACTTTTCCAAACACTTTTGCCCTTGTTTTGGACTCTAACTTGCATGATTTGTAATGGAACTAACCCGGACTGACGCTGTTTTCAGCAGAACTACCATGGTGTTGTTTTTGTGCAGAAATAAAAAGTTCTCGGAATCGGCTGAAAATCAACGGAGATTTATTTCAGAAAATATAAAAAATACCTATAAGAAGATCCACACCTGGGGGCCCACGGCTATCCTCGAGGGTGGGGGCGCGCCCCCTTCCCAGGGCACGACCCCCTGCCTCGAGGTCACCCCGATGCCCCACCGACGTATCCCCAGGTCCTATATATTCCGTTTCACGGAGAAAAAAATCAAGGAGAAAGAATTATCGCGTTTTACGAGATGGAGCCACCGCCAAGCCCTAATCTCTCTCGGGAGGGCTGATCTGGAGTCCGTTCGGGGCTCCGGAGAGTGGAGATCGTCGTCATCGTCATCATCAACCTTCCTCCATCACCAATTCCATGATGCTCACCGCCGTGTGTGAGTAATTTCATCGTAGGCTTGCTGGACGGTGATGGGTTGGATGGGATCTATCATGTAATCGAGTTAGTTTTGTTAGGGTTTGATCCCTAGTATCCACTATGTTCTGAGATTGATGTTCTTATGACTTTGTTATGCTTAATGCTTGTCACTAGGGCCCGAGTGCCATGATTTCAGATCTGAACCTATTATGTTTCCATGAATATATGTGTGTTCTAGATCCTATATTGCAATTCTATAGTCACCTACTATGTGTTATGATCCGGCAACCCCGAAGTGATAATAATCGGGACCACTCCCGGTGATGACCATAGTTTGAGGAGTTCATGTATTCACTATGTGTTAATGCTTTGGTCCGGTACTCTATTAAAAGGAGGCCTTAATATCCCTTAGTTTCCAATAGGACCCCGCTGCGATGGGAGGGTAGGACAGAAGATGTCATGCAAGTTCTTTTCCATAAGCACGTATGACTATATTAGGAATACATGCCTACATTGCATTGATGAACTGGAGCTAGTTCTGTGTCACCCTAGGTTATAACTTCTACATGATGAATTGCATCCAACGTAATTTCCCATCACCGATCCAATGCCTACGAGCTTTACCTATATTGCTTGCCGCTTATTTACTTTTCTGTTGCTATTATCACAAAAACTACAAAAACACTATCTTTACTTTTATTGCTGCTACCACCACTATCATATTACTGTGCTACTAAACTATCTTGCTGCAGATACTAAGTTTCCAGGTGTGGTTGAATTGACAACTCAGCTACTAATACTTAAGAGTATTCTTTGGCTCCCCTTGTGTCGAATCAACAAATTTGGGTTTAATACTTTACCCTCGAAAACTGTTGCGATCCCCTACACTTGTGTGTTATCAAGACTATTTTCTAGCGCCATTGCCGGGGAGCATAGCTTTATTCATTAAGTCACTTGGGATTTATATCTGCTTATCACTATGAAGAATTTGAAGGACTCAAAAACCAAGATCTTACCCTCAACTACGAGGGGAGGTAAGGAACTGCCATCTAGCTCTGCACTAGATTCTCCTTCTGTTATGAGTAAACTTGCAACACCTACTCCTGCTATTGAATCTGATATGTCGTATGTTCTTGATGATGCTACTTCTGCTATGTATGATGAAACTACCTCTATACCTGATAATGTGCCACTAGGTGAATTTCTAGATGAACAAATTGCTAAGGTTAGGGAGAGTGCAAATGTTGATGATATTTATGAAAGTGATGATGAAACTACTCCCAATTGATATGAATTGCCTGTTGTGCCTGAGGATTATGTTATGGATGAAGAAACTGCTAGAGACTTTGTTGCTTGCAATGATAGATATGATCTCAAGAAATTATTAGCTAAGTTGAAAGAAAAGTCCTTGAATGCTAGAATGAAACATGACCCTGCTTTTGCTACTTCACCTATCTATGTCACTGATAAGGATTATGAATTCTCTGTTGATCCTGAGTTAATTACTTTGGTTGAATCTCATCCTTTCCATGGCTATGAGTCTGAAACTGTTGTGGCACATCTTACCAAGTTGAATGATATAGCCACCCTGTTTACCAATGATGAAAAGATTCACTACTACTATATCCTTAAGTTGTTTCCGTTCTCAGGTTTAACTCTCTTGATCCTAGTTGTGTGCGTAGTCCCCAGGATATGATGTATTACTTTTCTGCTAAATATTGTCCCGCTCATAAGAAACAAGCTGCCTTACGGGAAATATATATCTTTGCTCAAACTAAAGAAGAGAGTCTCCCACAAGCTTGGGGGAGGCTTCTCCAGTTACTTAATGCTTTGCCTGATCATCCTCTTGAGATGCATGATATACTTGATGTCTTTTATAATGGACTTACCGATGCTTCTAGAGACCACCTGGATAGTTGTGATGGTTGCGTTTTCAGGGAAAGAACAATGGAACAAGCTGAATTACTATTGAATAATATGCTGGCCAATGAAAATAAGTGTACACTTCCTGAACTAGCCGCTAAGCCAACTCCGAAGAAGAGAGGTGTTCCATTTCTCAGTCCGGAAGATATGCAAGAGGCAAAGAAATCTATGAAAGAAAAAGGTATTAAAGCTGAAGAGGTTAAGAATTTACCGCCTATTGAAGAAATACATGGTCTTAATAACCCGACAAAGGTAGTAAAGGTAAATTCTCTTTATAGATTTGATGAAGGTGATATTCCTCGTTATAAGTCTGCTAGGCAATGCTTAGATGAGTTTGACAATTTCATTGTGAAACAAGAAAACTTCAATGCTTATGTTGGTAGACAATTACAACACGATGCTCATATGATTGAACGCTTGAGTGATTATCTGTCTAGTGCTAAAGATGAACTAAAACTCATTAGTATACATGCTTCTATGGTCACCACTCAAGTAGAACAAGTACTTAAGGCTCAGAATGATTTGCTCAATGAATTAAATAGTAAGAACAATGACTATGATGTTAGAGTTGCAACTAGAGGTGGTAAAATGACTCAGGAACCTCTGTATCCTGAAGGCCACCCTAAGAGAATTGAGCAAGATTCTCAAAGAGCTAATATAGATGCACCTAGTTCTTCTAAGAAGAAGAAAAAGAAAAATGATAGAAATTTGCATGCTTCTAGTGAACCTGTAGCTCACCCACCTGAGAATCCCAATGATATATTTGTTTCCGATGCTGAGACACTATCTAGTAATGAACATGAACCTAGTGATAATATTAATAATGATGCTCAACCTAGCAATGATAATGATGTAGAGATTGAACCTGTTGTTGATCTTGATAACCCACAATCAAATAATCAACGTTATGATAAGAGAGACTTTGTTGCTAGGAAGCACGGTAGGGAAAGAGAACCATGGGTTCAGAAACCCATGCCTTTTCCTCCGAAACCATCCAAGAAAAAGGATGATGAGGATTTTGAGCGCTTTGCTGAAATGATTAGACCTATCTTTTTGCGTATGCGTTTGACTGATGTGCTTAAAACAAATCCTTATGCCAAGTATATGAAAGATATTATTACCAACAAAAGAAAGATACCTGAAGTAGAAATCTCCACCATGCTTGCTAATTACACTTTTGAGGGTGGAATGCCTAAGAAATTAGGAGATCCGGGAGTACCTACTATACCTTGCTCCATTAAGAGAAACTATGTTAAAACTGCTTTGTGTGATCTTGGAGCCGGTGTTAGTGTTATGCCTCTCTCTTTATATCGTAGACTTGACTTGAGTAAGCTGACACCTACTGAAATATCTTTGCAAATGGTTGATAAATCAACTGCTATACCTATCGGTATTTGTGAGGATGTGCCTATTGTAGTTGCAAATGTTACTATTCTAACGGACTTTGTTATACTTGATATTCCCGAGGATGATAGTATGTCTATTATTCTTGCAACACCTTTTTTGAATACTGCAGGGGATGTTATTGATTGCAACAAAGGCAATGTCACTTTTCATGTCAATGGTAATGAGCATACGGTACACTTTTCGAGGAAACAACCTCAGGTTCATAGTATCAATTATATTGGAAAAACTTCAACCATCACTATTGGAGGTTTTGAGTTTCCTATTCCTACTATCAAGAAGGCATATGACATACTTATTGTTGGGGACATACATATCCCCATTGAGGTAACATAGTGTTATTCGAAAATTCTCCGGTTTCATGTTACTCGGAAAGAGTTTATTAACAAGACCTAATCAACCTTATTAATGGATTCCTTTTGATGAACATGGGATAGGTGAATCTAGATAGCACAAACCTTCTGTACCCTCCTTTTACTTTCTGTTAATTAGGTTAAATAAAAGAAAATTAGCATTATCTGTCTGCTTCCAGACTTATCCATGCAATAAAAAATATCCCGAAAATAAAAGTTCTCCAAATGCCATGAAAATGAAATATGATTTTTTCTAGAATATTTAGGAAAATATGGCACTGAACACACAGCGAGGGGAGCCAGCACGTGGCCTCGAGGGCACAGGGCGCGCCCCCCTGCCTCGAGGGCCCCAAGTGGCCCCCCTCCACTTATCCTTTCACCCATGCTCTTCTTCTTCCTCCCAAAAAATCCCCAACCAGCTCAAACCCGAGTTCTAGCTTGTTTTGCTGCTATTTTCGATCTCCTTACTCCAAGCACCATTCACCAAACTGTTTGGGGAGATTGTTCCTTGGTATGTGACTCCTCCATTGGTCCAATTAGTTTTTGTTCTAGTGCTTTATATGTTGCAAATTTATGTTGCTGTGGTGACCTTGTTCTTGAGCTTGCATGTCAAATTTTTCTTGGTCCCAAGTAGTTCTAATGCATGATATAGCTTCTAGGCACTTATAGGAGTTGTTGCTATCAATCTTGTTGAGTTTGGTTAACTTTTATTGTGAGTTACTAAAAATTTCATAAAATTTCAGAAGAATGTCTAGGAAAAACTTCCAAGGTGGTCCTTCAAGGAAGCAAGGACCGAGGCTTGCGTTCCGTGAGCCGGACGATGAACCACCAAGGGATGCTGATGTACGGCCTTGTGAATGGCCGTCGGATGAATTTATGAGTCAAGCGAGCATCAAAGATGATTTTTACGCATATGTGCGTAACGCTGACCTCGAGGACTTCATGCAAGATAAGTGCCTCCAATACCGTGGCTTGACTGATAGCTTTGTGAGAAGGTTTAAATTTTCATCTTCACGTAATTCTCACAATGTCTTGTTTGATCTATATGGTAAATCTTATACCATGGACTTAGAGGATTTTAATGAAGCCTGCAAGCTACCACAGTGGGGAAGTATGAGTGATCCTCGTAAATCTGAATTTAGAGAATTCCTAGCTAGTATTGCAGTGGGGGAATCCAGGGACATTACACAAGCTACCACGGGGAGCATACATTTTCCTGCTATTCATTACTTTGCTCTCTTTTGTTGGTAGATGCTTAAATGGTAAAGATGAAGCTTGTCACATGTGTGTCCCTGATCTTAGCGTTCTCAGGAGTGTTGTACTAGGTGATAGGCAATATAATTTAGGAGCAATTGTTGCACGTAGACTACACCATAATGGTTCGAATGGAGATTTATTTGGTGGGATCTATGCTACTTGCATAGCCCGCTACCTTGGTGTATCTGTGCACCCGTATGACGACCCTTTACCTCCTGCCTTTTTAGACTGTAATGCTATGGCTAGTCACCGGTTTATAGAGTGGGATAATCAAACTCTCAAATATCAACTAATCTTTAACCGGCAACATGCCATCCCTATTGTTCTTCCTGCCCCTACTTTGTTTAACTTTCAGGAGAAGGGGAGATACACTATAACTATGGAGGAGGCGAATGCCCATTACAGAATGACAGAGGCAGCCCGCCTTCGAGCTGCAGCTCAGCAGGCAGCATCTGCTGCATCTTAGTACGACCCCCAACTACAACTTTGGATGTCCGTTAGGCCAGTACTGGCCATAGACCAACTTAGGCCAAAATCCTAAGCTTGGGGGAGTACGTGTTTCTCACCGACTTTACTTTCATGTTCACACTTATTCTAGTTGTCGGTGCTCACACTCTTTCACTGTACCATCCATGCTTAGTTTCAGTTTCTTTTTCTTAGTCTTTTTCTTGTGTGCTAGAAAAACCCAGAAAACAAAAAAAATTAGTTGTAGCTTCTAGCTAGTTTACTTTCTTTGCTTGTAGTAGTAGTTGAAAAAATGAAAACCAAAAAAGATTTATCGTTCTTCTTTTACTTAGTGGGAGCTTTCCCGTGTAAATAGTTTCTTTTCTTTTCTTTAGGGGTTAAGAGTAGAAGGCCATGATTAAATTGTTTAGTGGCTCTCATATGCTTTGTTATTGATTTAACCTTGAGACATATTACCTTGTCTTCTCTCTTGTATCAAATGTCTGCAGATCCCAGCTTAGTCCAATGCACGTGCACTATTATTATTATCCACACCGTTCGGTCGTGCGAGTGAAAGGCAATAAGGATGATATATGATGAACTAATTGAGATGAGAAAAAGTGGTATGAACTCGACCTCTCTTGTTTTTGTAAATATGATTGCTCGTCGTTCTTGATTCAGCTTGTTATGAATGAAACATGCTTGCAATGACAATTAGAGATCATAGCTGCTTATGCCATGCTTAATTAGCTAAGAGTTTATAATGGTATATTTTGCGTGCCAACATGATATTAAAATGGTTGTGATGTGGTATGATGGGTGGTATCCTCCTCTGAACGATTTAAGTGACTCGACTTGGCACATGTTCACGCATGTAGTTGAAACAAATCAACATAGCCTTCACGATATTTATGTTCATGGTGATTTATATCCTACTCATGCTTGCATTCATGTTGATTAATTTTAATGCATGTTCATGACCGTTGTTGCTCTCTAGCTGGTCGCTTCCCAGTCTCTTTCTAGCCTTCACCTGTACTAAGCGGGAATACTGCTTGTGCATCCACTTCCATAAACCCCAAAGTTATTCCACATGAGTCCACCATACCTTCCTATATGCGGTATTTACCTGCTGTTCCAAGTAAATTTGTATGTGCCAAACTCTAAACCTTCAAATGAAATTCTGTTTTATATGCTCGAACAGCTCATGTATCAACTAGGGTTGTCTATATCTTCCATGCTAGGTGGGTTATTCTCACGATGAGTGGACTCCGCTCATCATTCACGAGAAAATGGCTGGTAACCGGGATGCCCAGTCCCATGCTCAAAATCATAATAATTAAACAAAACTCCCCCAGGGCTGTTGCTTGTTTGGACGGTAACCCGTGGATTCGGCTGGCCGTGGAGTGTGCTTGTTGGTGGTTGGGGGAGTATAAACTTTACCATTCTCTTTGGAAACCGCCTATAATGTGCGTAGCATGGGAGATATCGATATTCTTGGTTGTTATGTTGACAATGAAAGTATACCGCTCAAAATGTTATTCAATCTCTATTTAAAAATCGAGCTCTGGCACCTCTGCAAATCCCTGCTTCCCTCTGCGAAGGGCCCATCTATTTACTTTTATGCAGAGCCATCATCCTCTTATCAAAAAGCACCAATAGGAGAGCACATCTGTCGTTGCATGTATTACTATTAATTTGCATTGAGTATGATCATGACTGGATCTCTTTTGCCATGAATTACAATGTCTAGTCAGTCCTTGATCTTTAAAGGTGCTCTGCATTTATGTTTTGCGGTCTCAGAAAGGGCTAGCGAGATACCATCCTGTTATCATGATTGTTTTGAGAAGTGTTGTCATCCGAGGTTTATTATTATTGCTCGCTAGTTGATTATGCCATTGATGTGAGTGGTCTTGAGACCTAAAAGTTATTGTTAATGTGGTTAGTTCATGATCTTGTTGAAAACCTGAATGCTAGCTTACATATTTACAACAACAAGAGCAAACAGAGTTTGTCAAAGTTTTTCTTTATCACTTTCAGTTTATCAACTGAATTGCTTGAGGACAAGCAAAGGTTTAAGCTTGGGGGAGTTGATACGTCTCCAACGCATTTACTTTTCCAAACACTTTTGCCCTTGTTTTGGACTCTAACATGCATGATTTGAATGGAACTAACCCGGACTGACGTTGTTTTCAGCAGAACTGCCATGGTGTTGTTTTTGTGCAGAAATAAAAAGTTCTCGGAATCGCCTAAAAATCAACGAAGATTTATTTCAGAAAATATAAAAAATACCTGCAAGAAGATCCACACCTGGGGGCCCACGGGCTGTCCTCGAGGGTGGGGGCGCGCCCCCTGCCTCGAGGGCACCCCGATGCCCCACCGACATATCCCCATGTCCTATATATTCCATTTCGCGGAGAAAAAAATTAAGGAGAAAGAATTATCATGTTTTACGAGACGGAGCCACTGCCAAGCCCTAATCTATCTCGGGAGGGCTGAACTGGAGTCCGTTCGGGGGTCCGGAGAGTGGAGATCGTCGCCATCGTCATCATCAACCTTCCTCCATCACCAATTCCATGATGCTCACCGCCGTGTGTGAGTAATTCCATCGTAGGCTTGCTGGACGGTGATGGGTTGGATGGGATCTATCATGTAATCGAGTTGGTTTTGTTAGGGTTTGATCCCTAGTATCTACTATGTTCTGAGATTGATGTTGCTATGACTTTGCTATGCTTAATGCTTGCCACTAGGGCCCGAGTGCCATGATTTCAAATCTGAACCTATTATGTTTCCATGAATATATGTGTGTTCTAGATCCTATCTTGCGAGTCTATAGTCACCTACTATGTGTTATGATCTGGCAACCCCGAAGTAAGAATAATCGGGACCACTCCCGGTGATGACCATAGTTTGAGGAGTTCATGTATTCACTATGTGTTAATGCTTTGGTCTGGTACTCTATTAAAATGAGGCCTTAATATCCCTTAGTTTCCAATAGGACCCCGCTGCCATGGGAGGGTAGGACAAAAGATGGCATGCAAGTTCTTTTCCATAAGCATGTATGACTATATTCGGAATACATGCCTACATTGCATTGATGAACTGGAGCTAGTTCTGTATCACCCTAGGTTATAACTTCTACATGATGAATTACATCCAACATAATTTACGATCACCGATCCAATGCCTACGAGCTTTACCTATATTGCTTGCCGCTTATTTACTTTTCCATTGCTATTACCACAAAAACTACAAAAACACTATCTTTACTTTTATTGCTGCTACCACCACTATCATATTACTGTGCTACTAAACTATCTTGCTGCAGATACTAAGTTTCCAGGTGTGGTTGAATTGACAACTCAGCTGCTAATACTTAAGAGTATTCTTTGGCTCCCCTTGTGTCGAATCAACAAATTTGGGTTTAATACTTTACCCTCGAAAACGGTTGCGATCCCCTACACTTGTGGGTTATCAGGGTCATGCCCGGCTTCGGAAGATCATAACGCCGCAGCCCTACCTAAGCACAACTGAGAGGTCAGCACGCCGGTCTAAATCCTAAGCGCGCAAGGGTCTGGGCCCATCGCCCATTGCACACATGCACGTCGTGAGGGCAGCCGGTGAGCAGACCTAGAAACCTCCATTACAAAGGAAGTTACGTTACGCGGTCCAACCCGGCGCATGCCGCTAAGTTGCTGACGTCAAGGCTTCGGCTGATACCACGAATTCGAGAGCGCATATCTATTCCCACGTAGCTAGTTAGTGCGTAAAGTACTCGGATCAAATATCCAAACAGTTAGTGTCTTGGAAGTGCGGTAACGAGCAGAGACTCATGATCATGTGACCCCGTCGCCCCGTCTCGAGGACTTGCGGCAAGGGCTAAGAGTGCCCGGCCATGCCTCGTATTCAACTCTCGGGTACCCTCTAGGTCAACCCGTCTCCACATCACTCGCGTGTACCCCTCAAGGTCGACCCGCCTTTCCAAGTAACAGTTGTAAAGTCATAGTAACCATAGTAACTGTGTGTCTAACACCAAGGGGGAACCCTAAAAAATCACCCTTGATGGAATTCCACCTTATGTTATCGTCAAGGTGAACGGAGGAGGAATCACCCTCGATGTTCACGCTTGAGGAGTTGTTAGACAGTGTCGTTATCGGGAGTGGAGAAGTAGGAATCACCCTCGATGACCATAACCGATGAACTAAACTACAAGGTTAACATCAGAAGTGTTGTTGAGGTATCACCCTCGGCAATTGATCATAACCTAATAGTGTCGAGCAACTAAGGGGACAATGATGTGCGTGCCGGGGCCTGGTCTTTGATCCTGTTTGTCGGTGTACTAAAGTAGGGGTAGCTTAGTATCCCGACTTGTGCACGGGCAGTGGCAGCGTCTCGTGGTCTGTCTCACCACGCGCCCGCCGAAGCCCGCTCTAGACCCTTTCAAGCCATTCAAGAACAAAGTATTCAAGTTAGAAGACAAGACCCCGGCAAGAGGAGCTTGCGGGAAGGCCGCACCAGGCTCAAAGTCATCATTCCAGCACAAGACCCTGGCAAGAGGAGCTTGCCAAGAAGGCCAAAAGAACGGCACTCCAAGAAGGTATATCGCGGCACATCATGTGCCCCGACAGGACCCGGAGAGCGGCAAGCTTCCGGGCCCGGCAAGGTTGCGACCCCAGCAAGGTGCTTGCCGGGGGGACTTATGTTGTGTGCCTGCGCTCTAGCTCATCTGGCCACGCATCGCCCTGGGGCCCTTCCAGGGGCACATGGCGGATGGCTGTGCAGCCTGGGGTACACGGTGGCGAGCTGCGGTGACGAAGCTATCGCCGTGGCGAACGGAGACGCATGGACGGGTGCTTTTGGGGCGACGGCGACGGGCATTCAATGCCCTTGTCCCCCACCGTCAAAGTTAGGTGAAGACCACTATTCATACACTGTTCAAACACTGTTACAACCACCACCGATTTTACGTTTTTACCCTCCTCTACGTTGACACCTGTCGGTGACCCCTTTGAGCTATAAAAGGAGGCCCATGCACAACGTAGAGGAGGTTCGATCCCAGAAACTCGCTCACTCGCTTGCTCGGTGTAGCTGGTACTGTAGATCTTCAAGCTCCCGAGCCCGAGAACTAAATACAATCAAAGCAGGAGTAGGGTTTTACGCACCATCGCGGCCCGAACCTGGGTAAACCGCCCGCGTGTGCTCCTCGATCTGCTCTCCGTGCTCCCTCCGCTCCCTTACCGCAACGTAGAAGGGGCTCCGGTCCCATAGGTGCTCGTGGGAGGATAGTTTCCCCCGACATCTTTGGCGTGCCAGGTAGGGGGCGTCAAGGTTGTGCGAACCTGATCCGGCGCTCACGCGGGCGCATTCTTCATCAACCTCTCCAACTTCGTCAACTTCATCGACTATGTCAACATGCCTCCGAAGAAGAAGGCTTCGGAGGTCGGAGGCCCGTCCGCGTCGATCCCACCACCAGAACAGACGGTTGGTGGAGGAGACGCTGGCGGAAGGGTGGACTCCGGTGGGGAAACTCACGGCGCCACCAAGTCCAAGGACAAGACGGACGACCGGGCGAACTCCAAAGCCTCGGTGTCCGTGCACGCACCCTGACCCTCTCAGGAGGTGCCGGGCCAGCAGCGACGCGGTACCCACGGTGCCATCCGTCTGCTGGGACAAGCTCAAACCGGTGGGTCGCGGGACGCTCAAGGCCAGCACGCTGGTACGAGCAAGGCGCGGTCGCCGGGGCGAGACCCTGCTCCTTCTAACCCCGTTGGAAGTCCGAGCATATCTCGCTCCTCGCACCGTTCGCCACCGTTTCCCTCCTCTCCAGCAGAAGCCCTAGCCAGGGCTCAGCTACTCCTCGATTTCCCTCCAGCGACAGACAAGGCCGAAGACTGGAGGGCTACGATCCAGAGCCTCATCGCCTTCGCCAACAACGACACGCCGCAGCAACCGGCAACATCACGCCCGCGGCAACTCGGCCAAGCGAAGGCCGATGGAGACAAGACCGCCGGGGGTGCAACCATCGTGCACTCCCCGCGGCGGAAGCAGAAATTGCCGCCCCGCCGGATCAACGTCGATGACGACTCCACGGCATCGTCGGATCCACGGGCTCGCCGCGATCAGCGCCAAGTCCTCGACGACAGGCGACAAGAGGACGCTCGAACCCGCATCGAGCGTCGACGAGAAGCTCGAAGGCAATCTGATCAGCGTGCTGGGACCGCTGTCGACATGCACGCGCCCGGTGAACCAGGCGACTTGCCGTACGCGGCAGGCTGCCCTGCGTTCACCCGAGAGCTGCGGCAAGTCCAGTGGCCCAGCATGAAGAACTTTAAGCCCGACGTACCCGAGAAGTACGACGGCAAGACCCATCCCTCGGAGTTCCTCAGCATCTACACCATAGCAGTGCAGGCTGTCGGGGGACGCGACGAGAAGATCCTAGCCAACTATTTCCCGCTCGTGCTTAAGCCAAACGTCAGGTCTTGGCTTATGCACTTGCCGGAGAACTCCATTTCTTCATGGACGGATTTGTGCCACCAGTTCGTCGGCGCCTTCACAGGTGGCCACAAACCCCACTGCCAGGAGAGCGATCTCCACATCCTTGCCCAGAAGGAGGGAGAGTCCCTGCGCAAATACATCCAAAGGTTCAGTCGCGTTCAGCACAACATTCCCGATGTCCACCCTGCCGCGGTTATCAGCGTGTTCCACCAGAACGTGCGTAACCGCCGGATGAGGGAGGAGATGGCCATGACCAAGATCCGGGATGTCAGCGAGCTTTACGCTCTGGCTGACAAATGTGCGCGCGCTGAAAGGGGAGGAGACTCCCCAGAGAGGATACCGGCGCAGGAGGAAGTGACAGCGAGGATGCCGCCTCGGCAAGGAAAGGCCGGCGGCGAAACAAGAAGAAGAAGAACAAGGAAGTACTAGTTGTCGAGCAGTCCGGCAAGGAGGCTCCCGCCAAGAAGGCACAGGCTGCTGGCTCCGGCAAGGAGCCCGCCCCTGTAGCGGCAGCCGACAAGCAGGACGGCTCCGACAAGCAATACTGCAAGATCCACCGCACCAAGGGCCACGATCTCCAGAACTGCAAGAGAGTAGAGTACCTCGTAGAACAGCAGAAGGCTGAATACGAGCGTCGCGACAAGGAGAAGGCCCAAGGAGGCGGGGGAGAGCCAAGCAAGAAGCGGTCGTTCAATGGCCGGGGAGGACGCCGCGGCAAGGCCAAGCAGCGGCAAGGAGACAGACCTCCCCGGGGCCACGACAAGGATGAAGACGAAGACGACGATGAGGATATGGATGAAGGAGACAACAGCGAGCAGGAGTTCCAGAAGGCCACAGAAGTTCTGTGCGTCGATGGAGGTGCCTCTCTGCACACTTCCCACCGCCAACTCAAGCAATGGGTGCGGGAAGTGAATGCAGCTGAGCCACCCATCGAGTCGCGCAGGCTGCTGAAATGGTCCGGCACGCCCATCATCTTCGACCTTGAGGACCACCCTGACTGCACAACTGCGGTCGGGTGTTTGCCGATGTTGGTTTCACCAACTATCCGCAACCTCAAGGTCACCAAGATGTTGGTTGACGGCGGGGCCGGCCTCAACTTGATCTCCTCCGCTGTGATCAAGAAACTGCAGATCCCCGACGGCGAGCTCGAGGAAACCGGGACATTCCAAGGAATCAACCCAGGAAGGAGCAAGCCGAAAGGGAAGATCACATTGCCGGTGACCTTTGGTGGAGAGCTCAACTTCAGGACGGAGAGGATCACGTTCGACGTTGCCGATATCCCATTGCCATACAATGGGATACTTGGCCGTCCTGCGCTCGCCAAGTTCATGGCAGCTTCCCACTACGCGTACAACATGCTCAAGATGCCAGGGCCGATAAGCGTCATCTCTGTCCCTGGCGACAAGAAGGATGCGCTTATTTGCGCCGACAAGATCTACCGGGATGCAGCAGCCGCGGCAGACAGCAAAACACTTGCCGCTGAAGCTCCCGGGGGGAAGACCAAGACCAAATCCGGCAAGAGCTCTGGAGCCCACTCCGGCAAACGCACCTCTTCGGAGTGCTGCGCTGCCGTCGAGGACGCACCATCGAGCTCCACCGGCAAGTGCAAGAAAGGAATGGCAGCTCCACCGGCAACCAAGAAGGTGTCCGCCAACGAGGACGGCACTGGTGGTACCTTCACCATCAGTGCTACACTCGACCCCAAATAGGAAAGCGCGCTCGTTGCCTTCCTGCGGGCGAATGTGGACGTGTTTGCGTGGCAACCGTCTGACATTCCCGGCGTTCCCAGGAAGGTAATTGAGCACAAGCTTGTTGTTTGTCCTCATGCGCGGCCCGTCAAGCAGAAGGTCAGAAAGCAAGCCGTGGAGCGCCAAGAATTCATCGCCGAAGAAATCAAGAAGTTGGAAGCAGCAGGCCTGGTTAGAGGTGTACTACATCCCACGTGGTTGGCCAATCCAGTTGTCGTCCGCAAGGCTAATGGGAAGTGGAGACTTTGTATAGACTTCACCGATTTGAATAGAGCTTGTCCTAAGGATCCATTTCCCTTGCCGCGTATCGACCAAATTGTGGACTCCACGGCTGGATGTGAGTTGCTTTCATTTCTCGATGCATACTCAGGTTACCACCAGATATTCATGGCTGAGGAAGATGAGGAGAAGACTGCGTTCATTACTCCATGTGGCACATATTGCTTCGTACGCATGCCCTTTGGATTGAAGAATGCAGGCTCAACATTTGCAAGGGTGGTACACACTGCTTTTGAGCCACAGATACACAAGAATGTAGAAGCCTACATGGATGATATAGTGGTCAAGAGCAAGAGCAAGAACACCCTGATTCAAGACTTGGAAGAAACCTTTGAGAATCTGCGCAAGATACAACTCAAGTTGAACCCCGAGAAGTGCGTCTTCGGAGTCCCCTCCGGCAAGCTTCTCGGGTTCTTCGTGTCCCAGAGGGGGATTGAAGCCAATCCCGACAAGATTAAAGCCATCGAGCAGATTGAAGCCCCGAAGCGCGTCAAGGACGTAAGGAGACTTGCTGGTTGTGTGGCTGCCCTCAGCAGGTTCATTTCAAAGTCTGCAGAACGCGCCCTGCCTTTCTTCAAAATCTTGAAAAAGGCAGGTCCTATGAAATGGACTCCGGAAGCGGAGGCTGCGCTGCAAGACTTGAAAGGATACCTATCCTCCACTCCAATACTTGTCGCACCTAAACCACAAGAGAAGTTGCTGCTGTACTTAGCGGCGACCAATCAATTGGTTAGTGCTGCGTTAGTAGCGGAGAGGGAGGCAGATGAGGAATCCACATCCCCGGCAAGCGCATCCAGCGACAAGCAGGGGGCTTCCCCGACAAGCTCTGGCCCCGACAAGGACAAGTCTGTGCAGGAACAAGGAGACGTGCGAAAGAAGATGCTGCAGCGCCCAGTTTATTTTGTAAGCTCCCTCCTGCAGGGGGCTAGGTCAAGATACTCTGGGGTGCAAAAGTTGCTTTTCGGCCTCCTCATGGCCTCAAGAAAGCTGCGCCATTACTTCCAAGCACACGAGATAACAGTGGTCACTCGCTTTCCGTTGAAAAGGATATTGCAGAATCCAGAAGCAACAGGCAGGATCGTCGAGTGGGCACTGGAGCTGTCAAGCTTTGGTCTCAAGTTTGAGAGTACTTCAACCATATAGAGCAGAGCTTTGGCAGAATTCATAGCAGAATGGACTCCAACACCAGATGAAGAAGTTCCAGAGACAAACATCCCCGTCCAAGAAGCAAGCAAGGAATGGATAATGTACTTTGATGGTGCCTTCTCGCTGCAAGGCGCCGGCGCTGGCGTGTTACTCATAGCGCCCACCGGAGAGCACCTCAAGTATGTTGTTCAAATGCACTTTCCCAAGGAGCAAGCGACAAACAATACTGCAGAGTATGAAGGTTTGCTTGCCGGTCCCAGAATTGCGGCCGAACTTGGGATCAAGAAGTTGATTGTGCAGGGAGACTCACAGTTGGTGGTCCGACAAGTGAACAAGAGTTACCAGAGCCCTCTGATGGAAGCTTACGTCGATGAAGTGAGGAAGCTTGAAGAACACTTTGAAGGCCTACAGATGGAACACGTTCCAAGAGCTCAGAATGACATCGCAGATGGCCTCTCAAAGTGTGCTGCAATGAAGTTACCTGTGGAACCAGGGATCTTCGTACTCAAGCTAACTCAGCCATCCGTTACACGATCAGTTGGGCAAAGCAAGAAGAGGAAGTTGGTCTCCGGTGACTACTTGCCGGCGGATCTTCCCGAAGCCGCCGCCAAGGTCCCCAAGATCAACAACCAAGATGCTGAGGAACAGTCTGCTCCTGCGGACCCAAGGGTCTGTACAGTTGAAGCAGGCGTTCCCCACAAGCCTTGCCCCGGCAGGCTTGCCGGGGAACACTCAACTCCGGCAGAGCCACAGGTTCTTGTCGTAGAAGCTGAGGTTCCCGCAGCAGCCCTGATGCCTTTAGTCCTTGTTATCGAGCCTCGGGCTCCAGCATGGGCGCAGCAAATCGTCTGTTTTCTTCAAACTGGAGAACTTCCCGAAGAACCAGAAGAGATAGAAAGGATTACCAGGCAGTCAAGTATGTATCAGTTCGTCGGAAATGAGCTGTATAGAAGAAGACTCAACGGTGTCAAGTTGAAGTGCATTTCCCGGGAAGATGGACAGAAGCTGTTGGCAGAGATACACGGAGGCATATGTGGTCATCACATTGGCGCAAGAGCACTTGCCGGGAAGGCGTTCCGGCAAGGTTTCTTTTGGCCAGAAGCCCTCCAAGATGCAACGGCACAAGTAACCAAGTGTGAAGCGTGCCAGTTCCATGCAAAGCAGATTCACCAGCCAGCTCAAGCTCTCCAGACGATCCCTTTGTCCTGGCCCTTCTCGGTCTGGGGGCTCGATATCCTCGGCCCCTTTCCCCGCGCTGTCGGGGGCTTTGAGTACTTGTACGTCGCAATCGACAAGTTCACAAAGTGGCCAGAAGTGGAACCAGTGAGAAAGGTGATAGCACAGTCAGCAGTGAGGTTCTTCAGGTCAATTGTTTGCCGTTTTGGAATCCCTAATAGGATCATCACCGACAACGGCACACAGTTCACAAGTCGCACCTTCATGCAGTACGTCCAAGACCTTGGCGCCAAGGTCTGCTTTGCTTCCGTTGCTCACCCAAGGAGCAATGGTCAAGCAGAGAGGGCCAATGCTGAAGTGCTGCGCGGGCTCAAGACAAGAACTTTCGACAGGCTGCAGAAGTGCGGAAGAAACTGGATAGAAGAGTTGCCGGGGGCTCTTTGGTCAATCAGAACGACACCAAATCGAGCCACCGGACAGACACCCTTTGCTTTTGTCTATGGAGCAGAGGCAGTTCTCCCCACGGAACTCGTATACGGGTCTCCTCGAGTGCTCGCTTACGACGAGCTCGAGCAAGAGCAACTGCGGCAAGATGATGCATTGCTCCTCGAGGAGGACCGTCTCCAGGCTGCTGTACGAGCTGCTCGATACCAGCAAGCCTTGCGTCGCTATCATAGCCGCAAGGTCAAGGCCAGGAGTCTCGAGAAAGGCGACCTTGTTCTTCGGCGTGTTCAGTCCGCCAAGAATTCCAACAAGTTGACGCCGAAGTGGGAAGGCCCTTATCGGGTGAGACAAGTCACAAGGCCCGGCGCTGTCCGCCTTGAGACCAAAGAAGGCATACCGGTGAGCAACTCCTGGAACATCGAGCATCTTCGCAAGTTTCACACATAAGGCGTGGTTGCCGTGATCCGTTCCGGCAACCACCTTTTGTACAAGTCTTGCCGCTGTTGCATGTAAACCTTTGTACAAAGCCGGGCGCAGACCCCGTGCATCAGTAAAACTTTTGTGCTTCGCACCATTTGTCATTTCATGCCTTTCTTTCTCGCTTGCATGTATCTTCTGACATTTTGTGCAGCACACATCCCCGGTAAGCAGTAACGAGCCGCAAGGCTCCATATTTGTATTTCCTCCTCTTTTTGCCTTTCTCTCTGAAGCAGAAGAAGTGTTCCTCGCACACAAGTTTGCCGGGGGGGAAGAAGATAGAAGTATGGACCAAGTGTTGTTCAAGAGAAGCCAAGCCTTGCCGGGAAGCAAACAACCCGTAGAAGCTAAGTTACCAAAGTTTGAGCATTCAAATTTTTAAATTTTTAGTTGTCTTCCTTGAACAACCACACTTTGTATGGAAAACCTGTGCGCGGAGGAACCTACCCGTGGCTAGCCGCGCCCTTACTTTGTTTCGAGCACGCTCAATGGCTTAAGTGAGCTACGACAAGTGTCGCGCCCTTACTTCGTTTTCGAGTTCGCTCAGCAATCTAAGTGTGCTGCGACTAGCTGCGGCGAGGCTTCTTGCCGACAAGGTCTTTGCTAGCAGGCCGCTAAGAGTCCCGCACTCAGCGCTCGCGACAAGGGCCCCATGCCGGCAAGTTCCCTTAAAAGCGTAGGGTGAAAAGCATACAAAGTGAAGGACCAAAAGCAAGGGAGATAACACTGCATTGATTACCCAAAATAAAAGTATATATTACAGAGATAACTTGCCGCTGTTCTAAACAACTACTGCCTATGACTTAATTGGCAGCGGCGAGGGAAGCAAGGTGCCTAGTCTCTGCGGTCTCCGTCAATCCTCTGGATCTTGCCCACCTTGGCTACGATGTGGGCGACTTGGGCCTTCAACGCCTCCTGGTCAGCTTCGGGCGGCAAGGTCCGGAGGATGTTGACGAGGTTGATCCCGGGGTTGCGGTAGACGATCTTCGACAGCGCCCGCTCCATGGTGCCCATGCAAAGCCGGCGCGCCTCGTCGGCCAGCTGCACGGGGATCTTCTCCCGCAGCCGCGCAAGCGCCGGCGCCACTCCCCTGAAGAACAGACTCAGTTTGGCGCTGTGAGGGAGGTTCTCGTCGGGGGGAGTACACGAGATGCTCCATCCTCAACGCCATCATCTCCATGTCGATGTTGGCGGCGGAGGCGACGAGCTCCTCAGTCCATCGCTCCACCGTCTGCTGGAAGTGGTTTTGCGAGACGGCGGTGCTTTCCAACAGGGCCCTCTCAGTGCGGAGATCGTCCTTCAGCTTCGTCTCGCGGTCCCGGGCAGCGTCAAGCGAGTCAGTAAGGGTGGAGACCTTCAGCTCTAAATCAGCAATGGAGTCCCTGGCATCAGTGAGCTCTTTACCCTTCTCGGAGAGGCGGATTTGCAGCTCCGAGTTGGTGTGGGCATCCTTCTCCCGCTCCACGTTGAGCGCGGTGACCCTGTCTTCACTCGCCTTCAAGAACAGCTCCATCTGCGCCACCCTGGCCTCCAGATCCTTCTTAGCAGTCTCCGCGGCAGCAGCGGCGTCCCTCGCCTCCTGCAGAGCCCCGCCGATGGCTTGTTCCCGGGCGGTGAGGTCGTCCTCGTGGTTGTCGAGGTCGACCTTCCGCTGGTTGAGTTCTCCTTCCCGCCGGGACAGCTCCTCGGCGGCCAGTCGCTGCTGCTCCTCGACCTCGGCCTTTTCGAGGACGAATGCTTGCTGCGCCCCGGCAAGCTCTTCGCGCTCCTCCGCCAGGTTCCGGAGGGCCGCCTGGTTGGCGGCACGGAGCTCCCCGGCGCGCTTCTCCAGGTCAGCACCAGCCTTGGCAGCCAGAGCCTCCCGAGACTCCAACTTCGCCTGCCTGGCCCGGTACAAGGACAGGAGCCGGCGAAGGAGTCGCTCCTCTTCGGGCTCATCGCTGCTGCCGGGCGCATCGACAACCTTCAACCCGGCGGAGGCGAGAACTTCTCCGTCGAAGGTCTCCCCCTCCGCTGGTGCCCTTGACGAGGACGCCCACGGGACTTGGATGAAGACCCCGTTGGCGGCCTCCAGATAGATACCCGCCCCAGGTGCGGAGGCGGAGGGGTCGGCGGCCGGTGCAGCGTCCGGCGCTCCTGCTGCCTCCGGGCCAGCGGTATGGTCGCCGGTCCCTTCCCCAGCCGCGGCGTCGGCGGTTGGGGCAGTCTCCTCGACAGCTGGCTCGTCAGCGCCGACCGTTCCTTCCGCGGCGGTGCCGTCGCCAGTCTCGCCGCGCGCCTCCTCCTCGACGATGGTTTCCGTCTCCATCGGCTCCGGAGCGGGCGGGTCTGACAACAGAAGAAAAATAAAAGAAAGATTTGTCAAGCAAATATCCAAAAAGAAGAATTCAAGAAGAAGAAAGTACAAGAGCTTACCTACGCGGGCCTCTTTGATGACGGGGTCCCTCGCCGGGGAGTTATCCCTTGGCGGCGTAGAAGAAGCCCCCGCCGGCGGAGGGCCTCCGGTGCCCTCCCTTGGCGGGGAGTCCACCCTTGGCGGGGTGCTCGCCCTTGGCGGGGTGCTCGCCCTTGGCGGGGTGCTCGCCCTTGGCGGAGTACCCATCCTTGGCGGAGCACCGTCCCTTGCCGGGGAGCTCGTCCTTGGCGGGGAGGGTGGAGCAAGCGGCTCGTCGGGGGCGCCCTCCTGGTGCTCCTGCGGCTGTGGCTCCACATCTGCACAAGACATCAAGACATCAAGACATCAATAAGGATTATAAACTCAAGCGCGCCCGTCAAGCAGAAAAATGAATACCGGACTTACGCCGGGGGCTGCGCTGGGGGTTGCTCTCCGGAGCAGCAGGCTGGTCCGGCAAGTCCGTCGCCGGCGCGTCCCCTGCCGCTGCGGCGGGCTCGTCGTCCTTGAGATCGACCACAGGGATCTTGGCCCTCTTCGCCATCCTCTGTGTCAAGGTCCTGGAAGCCAAAACAAGATCAGAATCGAACAAGAGAAATCAAGACAAAATCAAAGGAAATAAAAATTGCAAGTACTTACTCTTCCTCCTCTTCATCGGAGCTGAGGGCGGAGAAGTCGAACCCCGCCTCGCACGCTCCAGCGCGAGGAGCTGGAGGAGAAGGCTCCCTCGGGCGCTTGGCGGGCTCCGGGGCTGCGGGCTGCGAAGACCCAGCACCGGTCGTCGCTGAGGACCGAGGAGCAGAAGGAACCCCAGAGCCACTCCGGGAAGATCCCCCTCCGCTTGTCGCTCGGGCGCGGGACGCCTCCTTGACAACTTCGCTCGTCGTGGTGGCGCGCGTCGCCCGACGCTTCGGTTGCTGTCGGGGCGCTTGTGGCCGCGTCGTCTCAGCTGCCTTGCGGAGGCGCTTTTTCTGCTGTGCCGGAGGACTTGGTGGTGGCGGAGAGTTCTCCGAGGATGAGGAGGCGTCGTCGTCAAGATTCAGGGATCCGCCAGAGTCTTCATCGGAATCACCGGACTCGGCCTCCTCCTCCTCCTCCTCGGCAGGCCCGCTGGACTCAGTACCCTGCCCGGCAGCCTCGCCAATCCCGGCAGGCTCCCCGGCAAACTCCTCGGGCGTGATCTTCAGTAGCTTGAGGATTTCCTCCTCCTCGGCCTGGCTCACCGCGTCCGTCGCCTCCGCTTCATCCACAGTGTATCCAAACTCGCCTGCCGCTGCTGCCGCGGCGGCCTCCTCCATCCTGGAGGCAATGTACGCCACATCTCGCGCGGTGGTCTCCTGGGTGAGCCCCTTTCTCTCATCGGCGTTGCGTGGTTTTTCAACCAGGTTGTCGAAGAAGGCTTGCACGGTCTCCGCTGAAGGCTCCAGCCAAGTGGCGACGACCCCGTGGGAGTCACACTCAGGCATTGCCGCGCGGATGGCACTGAGGGCAGTATTGTTGCACAAGGGAACTACTCCGGTCGATGGTTTGAACCACTCCGGGTGCTTGGGGTCGTGTTTAAACAGCTCCCGGACCATCCCCTTCAGCTCCAGGACGGTGAAATTGTAATTCAGCCCGGGGCGCAGCCTCATGCGGTCTGCCGCGTTGCCGAACTCCCAAGCGGGTCTCTTCCTTTCCTGCAGAGGGGCGATGCGGCGGCGAAGGAAGTCAGCCCCAACTTCACTCACAGTCAGATTGGCAGCCCGGAGACGAAGAATCCTAGTCAGGGCAATCTGCAGCTTGTCGTCCTCCGGGGCCAAGTCGCTCCAATCCTTGCCGCGCACTATTGCAGTTTGGCGCGGCAAGGTAAACTGCTCGGGTTCATCTTCCAGAACCCAGCACCAGTCAGCCCTCCACTCCTCCCACTTGCCGCGAAGCTCTCCTTTCAAGTACGCCTCCTTCTTGTTCAGCCTGAAGATCCAGGAGATGCCGCCGGAGAAAGGGGATCAGGACTCTACTCTAGGCGTGAAGAAGTGGCGGAAAAGAGCTACATTTGGGTGGACCCCGACGTAGTTTTCGCACAGATGTGCGAAAACGGCCAAGGTGAGAACGGCGTTTGGAGTGAAATCTAGGAGGTGGAGGCCGTACGTGTTCATCACATCACAGAAGAACTCCGAATACGGAGGGCAAAGACCGCAATAGAAGAATGCAGCGAAGAAGTAGTAACCTCCCGGGAACATGTCGACGGCCACGGCGGGGAGGACTTGGGTTCGGGGATGATCCTTCGTCTCCCTCGCCCAGAACAAGTAGTACTTGTCCCGCAGCTCCCTCGGGCCGAGCCTTGGCGGGAAGACCACCTTCTTCCTCCGCATGGCTGCCAGCTTCGCCGCTTGCTCAGACTTTTCCTTCTTCGCCTTGTCGCTCTTCGCCTTGTCGCTCTTCGCCTGGTCGCTCTTCGGGGCCATGGCGGGGGCGGCGAGGGAGGACGGCGGCACGGCGGGTGGGGAAGATGGTGGAGGAAGGGCAGAAGCAGGAAGCGGCGGGGGTTTCTGAGGACTCAAGGCACAATGAAGACGATGGGGGAAACTGCCCCTGCTTCCTCTGCTTTTAAGGGGGAAGTGGGGGACGTTCCGCATTTCCCCATTAAAGAAACAGGCCACGATCTCTCCCACGACGCCGCAATCGACGTGTGCCGTTAGGGAGGGATGCGGCGAATCTGGAGTAGGAAACGGCGCGCCGTGGGCCGCGTGTGCCCGTGCACTGTTCTGGGCCTGGCCCAACATCGCTCGGCACCGTGTGTGGCCCAGGCCCGGGGGCTCCTGTCGGTGTACTAAAGTAGGGGTACCTTAGTATCCCGACTTGTGGACGGGCAGTGGCAGCGTCCCGTGGTCTGGCTCAACACGCGCCCGCCGAAGCCCGCTCCAGACCCTTTCAAGCCATTCAAGAACAAAGTATTCAAGTTAGAAGACAAGACCCCGGCAAGAGGAGCTTGCCGGGAAGGCCGCACCAGGCTCAAAGTCATCATTCCAGCACAAGACCCTGGCAAGAGGAGCTTGCCAGGAAGGCCAAAAGAACGGCACTCCAAGAAGGTATATCGCGGCACATCATGTGCCCCGACAGGACCCGAAGAGCGGCAAGCTTCCGGGCCCGGCAAGGTTGCGACCCCGGCAAGGTGCTTGCCGGGGGGACTTATGTTGTGTGCCTGCACTCCAGCTCATCTGGCCACGCGTCGCCCTGGGGCCCTTCCAGGGGCACATGGCGGATGGCTGTGCAGCCTGGGGTACACGGTGGCGAGCTGCGGTGACGAAGCTATCGCCGTGGCGAACGGAGACGCATGGACGGGTGCTTTTGGGGCGACGGCGACGGGCATTCAATGCCCTTGTCCCCCATCGTCAAAGTTAGGTGAAGACCACTATTCATACACTGTTCAAACACTGTTACAACCACCACCGATTTTACGTTTTTACCCTCCTCTACGTTGACACCTGTCGGTGACCCCTTTGAGCTATAAAAGGAGGCCCATGCACAACGTAGAGGAGGTTCGATCCTAGAAACTCGCTCACTCGCTTGCTCGGTGTAGCTGGTACTGTAGATCTTCAAGCTCCCAAGCCCGAGAACTAAATACAATCAAAGCAGGAGTAGGGTTTTACGCGCCATCGCGGCCCGAACCTGGGTAAACCGCCCGCGTGTGCTCCTCGATCTGCTCTCCGTGCTCCCTCCGCTCCCTTACCGCAACGTAGAAGGGGCTCCGGTCCCATAGGTGCTCGTGGGAGGACAGTTTCCCCCGACACTGTTGATCGGGTCTTCTGATAATCCAGCGGGGGAAACAGGGACAAGGTGGGGGTCTCTGATGGGTCTCAACCAACCTATACTAAGCAGCTTAGGATAAACAGGTAAGGTATGAAAGCAGGTAACAACAACAGGCTATGCGTCAGAATAGGATCATACAAAAAGCAGTAGCGGCTCTAATGCAAGCATGAGAGAGAAGAGAGTGGGCAGTATCAGAGCGATCAAGGGGGGTTGGCTTGCCTGGGAGCTCTGTTGCACAGGAAGAAGGGTCGTCATCGACGTAGTCGAACATAGTGGCAATGGTATCGCCTCAGGGTCTACCAGAAAGGAAGTAACGGAGGGGAACACAATAAATAACAGAGCAATCAAAATCATCACAAAGCATAACACATCAATACGTGGTGCTTGCTACTTCTCGAGCTTGCGTTGTATTCCCTCAAAGAGGAAAGGGTGATGCAACACAATAGCGTAAGTATTTCCCTCAATTTTTGAGAACCAACGTATCAATCCAGTAGGAGACCACGCATGAGTCCCTCGCACCTGCACAAACAAATAAGAACTTCGCATCCAACGCGATAAAAAGGGTTGTCAATCCCTTCTCGGTCACTTACGAGAGTGAGATCTGATAGATATGATAAGATAATTTTTTTGGTATTTTTGGTATAGAAACAGAAAGTAAATAATTCAAAGTAAATAGTTGATGGAATATTAATATGATGAAGATAGACCCGGGGGCCATAGGTTTCACTAGTGGCATCTCTCAAGATAGAGTATTAAGTTCATAAGAACATAGTAATGCCTTAAGCAAGATGACATGATGTAGAGGGATAAACTCATGCAATATGATATAAACCCCATCTTTGCCATCGAGGATAAAAAGAAGGGGTTTATATCATATTGCTTGAGTTTATCCCTCTACATCATGTCATCTTGCTTAAGGCGTTACTCTGTTCTTATGAACTCAATACACTAGATGCATGCTGGATAGCGGTCGATGTGTGGAGTAATAGTAGTAGATGCAGGCAGGAGTCGGTCTACTTGTCTCGGATGTGATGCCTATATACAATGATCATGCCTAGATAGTCTCATAATTATTCGCTTTTATATCAATTGCTCGACAGTAATTTGTTTACCCGTCGTAGAATATCGCTATCATGAGAGAAGCCACTAGAGAACATTATGGCCCCCGGGTCTATTCTCAACATATCAATCTACATCTACTTTACTTTTTCCGCTTTTACTTTCTGTTCTTATAAACAAAAATACCAAAAATATAAACTATCATCTCTATCAGATCTCACTTTCGTAAGTGACCGTAAAGGGATTGACAACCCCTTATCGCGTTGGCTGCGAAGTTCTTATTTTTTTGTGCAGGTGCGAGGGACTCGCGCGTGGTCTCCTACTGGATTGATACCTTGGTTCTCAAAAACTGAGGGAAATACATACGCTATTGTGCTGCATCTCCCTTTCCTCTTCGAGGGAATACAACACAAGCTCGAGAAGTAGTAAGAAGAATTTCTGGCGCCATTGCCGGGGAGGCTTACGCAAAAGTCATATACCAAGTACCTATCACAAACCCTTATCCTTCGCATTACATTTATTTGCCTCTCGTTTTCCTCTCCCCCACTTCACCTTTGCCGTTTTATTCACCCTTCTTCCGCCGTGTGTTTTTCGTTCGCTTGCTTCTTGTTCGCTTGTGTGTGTTGGATTGCTTGCTTGTCACTATGTCTCAGAACAATACCAAATTGTGTGACTTCTCTAATACCAACAACAATGATTTTATTAGCACTCCGATTGCTCCTATTATCGATGCTGGATCTTGTGAGATCAATGTTGCTTTGTTGAATCTTGTCATGAAAGATCAATTCTCCGGCCTTCCTAGTGAAGATGTCGCTACCCATCTAAACAACTCTGTTGATTTGTGTGATATGCAAAAGAAAAGGGATACGGATAAAGATATTGTTAAATTAAAGTTATTTCCGTTTTCACTTAGAGATCGTGCTAAAACTTGGTTTTCCTCTTTGCCTAGAAATAGTATTGATTCGTGGAATAAGTGCAAGGATGCTTTTATCTCTAAGTATTTGCCTCCTGCTAAGATCATCTCTCTTAGAAACGATATTATGAACTTTAAGCAACTAGATCGTGAGCATGTTGCACAAGCTTGGGAGAGAATGAAACTAATGATACGTAATTGCCCTACACATGGTTTGAATCTATGGATGATTATTTAGAACTTTTATGCTGGCTTGAATTTTGCTTCTATAAATCTTTTAGACTCAGCCGCAGGAGGCACTTTCATGGAAACTACCTAGGAGAAGCTACCAAACTCCTAGATAATATTATGGTTAATTATTCTCAATGGCACACCGAAAGATCTACTAGTAAAAAAGTGCATGCTATTGAAGAAATTAGTGTTTTGAGTGAGAAGATGGATGAACTTATGAAATTATTTGCTGCTAAGAGTGCTTCTTCTGATCCTAATGATATGCCTTTGTACACTTTGATTGAAAATAACAATGAATCTCTGCATGTGAATTTTGTTGGTAGGACTAATTTTGGTAACAGTGCTTATAGAGGGAATTTTAATCCTAGGCCTTTTCTAAGTAATTCCTCTAATAATTATGGTAATTCCTACAACAACTCTCTGAATTTGAAACTAGTGTTAAGGAGTTTATGATCTCGCAAAAGAATTTCAATGCTATGCTTTAAGAGAAATTGCTTAAGATAGATGAATTGGCTAGAAGTGTGGATATAATTACTCTTTATGTTGATTCTTTGAAACTTAGATCTATCCCACCTAAGCATGATACAAATGAGTCTCTCAAAGCCATGAGAATTTCCATTGATGAATGCAAAGAAAGAACCGCTAGGATGCATGCTAAAGGGAGAATTATATTAAGGCGTGTTCTTCTAGTTATCATGAAAATAAAAATGAAGATCTTAAAGTTATTGATGTGTCTCCCATTAGATCCTTGTTTTCTAGTATAAATCTTGACGAAGATAGGATTGGAGATGATTCTGCTTTAAGGTGTCCCAATGATTCGGAGTTTTTAGATCTTGATGCTAAAATTGTTAAAAGTGTGAGTGAAGAGATTAAAACTTTGCATAGTGATGAACCCACTACTTTGGATTTCAAGGGATTCAATTATGATAATTGTTCTTTGATTGATTGTATTTCCTTGTTGCAATCCGTACGAAATTCTCCGCATGCTTATAGTCAAAATAAAGCTTTCACCAAACACATAGTTGATGCTTTGATGCAATCTTATGAAGAAAAACTTGAGTTAGAAGTTTCTGTCCCTAGAAAGCTCTATGATGAGTGGGAACCTACTATTAAAATAAAAATGAAAGATCATGAATGCTATGTTTTGTGTGATGTGGGTGCAAGTGTCTGCACTATCCCAAAAACTTTGTGTGATTTGCTAGGGTTCCATGAGGTTGATGATTGTTCTTTAAAATTTGCATCTTCCGGATTCCACTATTAAGAAACCTATCGGAAGAATTAATGATGTTCTTATTGTTGCCAATAGGAATTATGTGCCCGTAGATTTCATTGTTCTTGATATAGATTGCAATCCTTCATGTCCTATTATTCTTGGTAGACCTTTCCTTAGAACGATTGGCGCAATTATTGATATGAAGGAAGGAAATATTAGATTCCAATTTCCGTTAAGGAAAGGCATTGAACACTTTCCTAGAAAGAAAATCAAATTATCATATGAATCTATTATGAGAGCAACTTATGGATTTCCTTCCAAAGATGGCAATACCTAGATCCATGTATCGTACCTAGCTAGGGGCGTAAAACGATAGCGCTTATTGGGAGGCAACCCAATTTTATATTTTTTGTTTTTTCTGCTGTTAGGGAATAAATATTGCATCTAGCTTCTGTTTAGATGTGGTTTCATGTTTTATTTAGTGTTTGTGCCAAGTAAAACCTTTGGGAAGACTTGTGTGAAGTTTATGTGATCTTGCTGTGAAAAACAGAATCGTGACCGCTCGCTAGAATGGTCATCAGATTTTACTGGAGCGTGCTATTTAGTTGATTCTTTTTGCAGATGATTAATAGACAAATTCCTCATGTTTAACAATTTAGTTTGAATTTTTTGGAGTTACAGAAGTATGCGAAACCTGCATATTACTTCAGATCGTTCTGTTTTTGACAGATTCTGTTTTTCGTGTGTTGTTTGCTTATTTCAATGCATCTATGAGTAATATTGGGAGGTATGAACCATAGAGAAGTTGGAATACAGTAGGTTTAACACCAATATAAACAAAGAATTAATTCGTTGCAGTACCTTTGAGTAGTCATTTGTTTTCTTATAACTAACGGAGCTCACGAGAATTTTTGTCTAAGTTTTGTGTTCTGAAGTTTTCAAGTTTTGAGTATTGCTTTGATGGACTATGGAACAAAGAGTAGCAAGGGCCAAAGCTTGGGGATGCCCATGGCACCCCAAGTAAAATTCAAGGACAATCAAAAGCCTAAGCTTGGAGATGCCCTGGGAAGGCATCCCCTCTTTCGTCTTCATCCATCGATAACTATACTGGGAGCTATATTTTTATTCACCACATGATATGTGTTTTGCTTGGAGCGTCTTGTATAATTTGAGTCTTTGCTTGTTAGTTTGCCACAATTATCCTTGCTGGACACACCTATTTGAGAGAGTTAAATATTGCCTAGGAATTGTTAGAACACTCTATGTGCTTCATTTATATCTTTTGAGTTGAATAGTTTTGCTCTAGTGCTTCGCTTATATCTTTTAGAGCACGGTGGTGATAATATTTTGAAGAAATTGTTGAACTCTCATGCTTCACTTATATTCATTTGAGAGTCTATTAAAACAGCATGGTAATGTTTTTAGGCTATAAAACTAGCCTTCACATGATAGACATCAAATATCAATGTAGTAAAACTTTCACACTAAGTGCATTGAATATGATGAGATGTTGGATGCTTGATAATTGTTTTGAGATATGAGGATAGTGATATTAGAGTCATGCTAGTGGAGTTATTATGAAATTGAGAAATACTTGTGTTAAGGTTAGTGATTCCCGTAGCATGCACGTATGGTGAACCGCTATGTGACGAAGTTAGAGCATGAGGTATATGTAAAGTGTCAACCTTTGTGTGGAGGTCGGGGGCGCGCGATGGTTAACTCCTACCAACCTCCCCCCTAGGAGCATGCGTTGATTGCTTTTTCTGATGACTCGTAGATCTTTGCAATAAGTATATGAGTTCTTATGACTAGTGTTGAGTCCTTGGATTATACGCACTCTCACCCTTCCACCATTGTTAGCCTCTCTTGTACCGCGCAACTTTCGCCAGTACCATACACCCACTATATATCCATCCTCAAAACAGCCACCATATTATTCCTCAAAACAGCCACCATACCTACCCATCATGGCATTTCCGTAGCCATTTCGAGATATATTGCCATGCAACTTTCCACCGTTCCGTTCATATGACACGCATCATATTGTCATATTGCCATGCATGATCATGTAGTTGACATCGTATTTGTGGCAAGGCCACCATGCATAACTTTTCATATATGTCACTCTTGTTTCATTGCACATCCCGGTACACCGTCGGAGGCATTCATATAGAGTCATACTTTGTTGTAGTATCAAGTTGTAATATCGAGTTGTAATGAAAGTGTGATGATCATCATTATTAGAGCATTGTCCCATGGGAGGAAAGGCTAAATCAATAAAGCCCCTCCGCAAAAAAAGGAAAAAAAAAGAAGAAGAAAAAAGAAAGGCCAAAGAAAAAAAGAAAGGCCCAAAAAAAGAAAAAGAAAAAGAGAAAAAGAAAAGAAAAAGGGACAATTGCAACTATCTTTTTTCCACACTTGTGCTTCAAAGTAGCACCATGTTCTTCATTGTAGAGAGTCTCATGCTTAGTCACTTTATATACTAGTGGGAATTTTTGTTATAAAACTTGGCTTGTATATTCCAACGATGGGCTTCCTCAAATTCCCTAGGTCTTCGTGAGCAAGCAAGTTGGATGCACACCCACTAGTTTCTTTTGTTGAGCTTTCATACATATTTAGCTCTAGTGCATCCGTTGCATGGCAATCCCTACTCACTCACATTGATATCTATTGATGGGCATCTCCATAGCCCGTTGATACGCCTAGTTGATGTGAGACTATCTCCCTCCTTTTTGTCTTCCACACAACCACCTCTCCATTCCACCCATAGTGCTATGTCCCTGGCTCACGCTCATGTATTGCGTGAAAATTGAAAGGTTTGAAAGAATAGAGTATGAAAACAAGTGCTTGGCTGAAATCGGGGTTGTGCACGATATGAATATTTTGTGCGATGAAGAGGGAGCATAGCCAGACTATATGATTTGTAGGGATAACTTTCTTTAGCCATAGTATTTTGAGAAGACATGATTGCTTTGTTAGTATGCTTGAAGTATTATTATTTCTTATGTCAATATAGACTTTTATCTTGAATCTTTCAGATCTGAACATTCATGCCACAATTAAGAGAATTACATTGAAAAACTATGTTGGTTAGCATTACACATCAAAAATTCTATTTTTATCATTTACCTACTCGAGGACGAGCAGGAATTAAGCTTGGGGATGCTTGATACGTCTTCAACGTATCTATAATTTTTTATTGTTCCATGCTATTATTTATGATGTCTTGGATGTTTAATGGGCTTTGTCATACACTTTTATATCATTTTTGGGACTAACCTACTAACCCAAAGGCCCAGTCCAGATTGTTGTTTTTTGCCTGTTTGAGGGTTTTGCAGAAAAGGAATATCAAACGGAGTCCAAACCGAATGAAACCTTCGTGAGAGATATTTTTGGAGAAAATCGCGCATGGGAGACTTGAGAACCACGGAGTAGGGGCCACGAGGTGCCCACGAGGGTGGGGGGCGAGCCCCCTGCCTCGTGGGTCCCTCGTGAGTCCCCCGGTGTCCTCCTTCCTCCTATATAAGCCTACGTACCCCGAAACCGTCAGCAACAGATAGAAAACCCTAATTCCACCGCCGTAACCTTCTGTTCCCGTGAGATCCCATCTTGGAGCCTGTTCCAGAGCTCCACCGGAGGGGGATCCATCACTGAGTGCTTCTACAACATCATCATCACCCTCACCATGAGTTGTGAGTAGTTTACCACAGACCTTCGGGTCCATAGCTAGTATCTAGATGGCTTCTTCTCTCTCTCTGGATCTTAATACAAAGTTCTCCTCGGTCTTCGAGGAGATCAATTCGATGTAATCTCTTTTTGCGGTGTGTTTCTCGAGATCCGATGAATTGTGGGTTTATGATCAAGATTATCTATGAGAAATATTTGGTTCTTTTCTGAACTCTTTATGTGTGCTCATAATATCCTGTCGCCACCGGTCCTTCAGTAAAATAATTACCAGAAGACCAGTCGCTTTATTAAACCGGCGAGGAATAATATTCCTGCTGGCAGACAATTCCTTGATACAGAATTTTCAGTACACTGAATATTACACAAGGTTGAGCTAGGGATGGCTCAACAGATTTTATTACAAGCGCGCCAATATATTACATAGAGGCGGATATGGCACAAGGCAGGGTGGCATACTACTGACTCGTAATAAAAGGCGGTGGAATATGTCACAGCGGAGTGGGTGGTGTGACTCCAATATTTTACAGTTCATCGAGTGTCGGAGTGAGACCCGATGAATTTATTTGGTGGTAGGCGGAAGCGGTTATAAAACAGTGATTAACTCCAGGATCGCAAGGAACTGACTAGGACTCCTCTAAGCGTCGGACTCGCTATCGAACTCTTCATCCAAGAGATCGCCTTCGTCCACATCTGGCCAAATCAACAAGCCAGGTGGGTACTTTGAATGTACTCGCAAGACAGTTCGGACTTAAGATATAACAAATGTCAACATGAATGCATATGAACATTCCAGCATAAATGCAACCGGAACAAAATATGAATGCACTGAAAGTAAAGACTGGAAGTCGGGCGGTAATCCTCCCGAAATCCAAAAGATAAAAATATTGGGACCGAACGAGGGTCTGGGTGACGCCTCGTAGGAAAATAATAAATGATAACAGGCCACAGTCGGGCGTCTTGGCGACACCACATAAAGGGCTTATAACCAAAAGTAAGTAACAAGAATGCCTCCGTCGGACGTCTGAGCGACATCACATATAGGGCTTATAAATAAATAACAAGAATGCCACAATCGGACGTTTGAGCGACATCACATAAAGGGCTTATAAATAAAAAGAATGCCACAGTCGGACGTCTGAGCGACATCACATAAAGGGCTTATAAATAAAAAGAATGCCGCAGTCGGACGTCTGAGCGACATCACATAAAGGGCTTATAAATAAAAAGAATGCCGCAGTCGGACGTCTGAGCGACAACACATAAAGGGCTTATAACAAAATAAATAACAAGAATGCCACAGTCGAACGTCTAAGCGACATCACATAAAGGGCTTATAACGGAAATAAATAACAAGAATGCCACAGTCGGACGTCTAAGTGACATCACATAAAGGGCTTATAAATAACAGAATAAAATGATGAAATACTTCGGAAAATAACAATCAATCCAGGGATGGTGGTGAGTTCATTTACCAAATGAACCTGATGACAACGCTGTTTTGGTTACTCACAAGAATATACTAGGGACGGTCACCGGGTTGACATGAATATAGATCCTAGGCCATAAACATGGCTACTGAAGGAATTTGAACTCTGCAGAGCTTGTACTAATAACTCATAGCCAACGGTTTCTACTAGCCATGTGGGCTAGCCCCGTCTACGGTGTTTTAGCAGAAACCCAACTAACCAGTACACACCCATTTAACATCCTGTCATCCGGAATCACCCGCGACGACATTCACGGAAAACTTTAAGACGGGAAGGCTACAACCTCGAATAGCATGGGATCAAATTTATATATGCGCGCTCTAAGGGGTGCCCCCCTCTCGGTCCCAACCGGAAGCACCCATGCCCCCTGACCGGATGACGGGCTTTAATCCAGGGCCATGGAACCCTCATCCCGGCCCCTCTACTTGGTGTGTACTCGGAAAGTGGTTTACAACCGACTAGACCGTAATCCCAACGGACGGCCTATGATAGTATTGAAAAGGAGACGAACGGAATCGTGACATGATCTTCGTTGATACTGAGTTGACCAACTACTGGCATGCTCCAACAATACCAGTATTCCACCCCATCATATCACCATATGATCGAGGTGGTTCAACATTCTCCCTCGGGACTCACCCGAAGCATCACTTGCATGAAATATGCCATACACATATGCTCACATAATCATGCTTATGAACGAGCTACTCGAGCAAACATGAAACACACTCATCATATCAAGAGTTCAAACATGCTTGCCTGGTTCTGAAAAGTCGGAGTCTAACTCGGCGTGATTCGCGTCTCCGTCACGGCATCCGGTATCTATGTATTCAAACAAATACATACTAACATAAATACCGCGCGTGCAAATAAAGTTGCTCAAAATATTTCCACATAAATATGACAAAAACTAGACAGAAAACCAAGATGGACAGAAAAAGAATCAACTCAAAATCACTTTTAGTTTAAAAGATATTAAGGTTTCTGTCTAGGGACCTATCTGTAATGAAACAGAAAAGATCCAGGGGCTAGAACAGAAAAGGACAAAACGAACCGGTACGCAGTACGTTACCCGTAGAGGGAAAACGCACTTTGCATAAATACGCCAGCAGAAAACTGTTCGAGGGGAGATGTGAGAGACTGACAGAGGGACCCCACCTGTCAGGTTTGAAAAACTAAACAGAGCCGCGCCAGCGACGATGCTGAGGTGGTCGTCGGCGTCGATCCACGGCGAGATAGGGGAGGGGAGTGGTACCTATAGCTTCACGGTGATCTTCCGAGTCGAACGGTGGTGGAGTTGGGTGCCGGCGAGTCCCACGTCGACGGCGAGCTTTACTCCGGCGGACGGCGGCTCAGGTGTTCGTGGACCTCGTTGGAGAAGGTTTCTGGAGAGAAATTGGGCTGGGGGTTAGGACTAGGTGGATGCCAGGGTCCTACGTGCAAGCTCACGGCGGCGGAGGAGCCCTCACCGGAGTGAACGGAGCTGGAGCCCGAGGCGGAGGCAGCTGGCCGGAGCCGGGGAAGAAAAGCCTCTCAGGGCTCTTCCAGAGGTTGGGTGTGGTCTAGGGAAGTAGTGGAGGCGTGTGTGCTCGAGCACGAGCTCGGGGGTGCCTTTTATAGGCGGCTCGAGGTGGCTGTCGCGAACCGATAAGTCCGGCGAGCTAATTACGGCGCTGCAGTGGTCGGACGGCGGGGCTAGGGGCTTGAGCACCATCTATGGTCTATAGAAGCTCCATTCCCACGCTTAACCTTGCAGTAGAGGTGGTGTTACGATATGTCACCGACGGAACGGCCGTGGGGCACGTCGGCGGCAGAAACGACGCTCTACGCGTGCCAGGCCACGGCAACGGCGTGCCAGGTGTGCGCTAGCTGTGGAGAAGGACACGCGGGGCGCTGGGGTGGTCTGGGCGGCGCAAAACGGCGTGGAGCTGCGGCGTTGCGTGTGTCAGCCGCCACGGGCGGCGCTGTGGCCGTGGCAGCCGCCGGCGCGGTCGGGCCAGGGCGCCACCGACGCCCAGAAGCTGCCAAGTGACCGTGCGGCGCGTGGATAAGAAGGGGCTGCAGTGCAGCGTCGAACCAAGGGAGCACAGACGCGTTTTGTCGCTGCGCCCGTCGACTGTCGAAACTGACGAAACTGACGAAGTGTTCGACTGTCGACAGTATCAGTTAACAGCTAACAGTTCAGTGCAGACTAGGTGTTTGATGAAATGATTCTGGTATTTGTGCAATGCCTCTGGATCTGATTTTTGGTGGAGTGGCCTCTTGATGTATCTAGAGGCTGCATGATTTTTCAAAGAATTTTAGGATGAAGATAAATATGAATTTCACCAAATTTTGCAAATCTGGTCCAAACTTGCAGCAGGTGAAATTTGAAAATTTTGAACTGTGGACCAGTGAAACAAGATGGGTCTATGTTGTGGGTACTAAGGACTATCTAAGAGAATTGGTTTGGAGTCAAATAGGTAGATGAAAAAGGTGGTTCCTTTGTAAACCACCAAGGTCCACTATAAAAGACAAAATTTGTTTTGAAGTGAAATAAATAGGAGAAAAATCCCAATAAGGTTCAAACTTGCTGGAATTGATGAAATGCTTGTCCCATGGTGTGAAGAGAGTCTTGGAGAGGATTGTTCCTGTTGGGATCATGGCAAGAGGAAGTTTGGGGGAAAGATAGGTCAAGACTAAACTTGAGAATTTTAAACAAGAGGTGGTGAACTCAAACAACTCCATTTGAATCTCAACTTGTGCTTGAGCCAAACACAAGAGGAGAACTTCAAGGCTAAAAACCAAGCTTGAGAAGACACACAAACTTTGGCAAAAAGGGATTTTAGAAGGGCAAAAGAAAAGATCAAACAATCCCCTTTCAAAAAGGCCAAAATTTTGCAAGAAAAGCCAAATCAAAAATTTGGGGTGTTACAACACCTCCCCCCTTAGGAAAAATCTCGTCCCCGAGATTTTAGCTGATCCTCAAATAGGTGCGGATGTTCTGTCCGAAGGAAATCTTCCCTTTCCCATGTTGACTCGTCCTCTGTGTGGTTACTCCACTGAACCTTGAGAAATTTAATAGTTTTCTGACGGGTCCTCCTTTCAGACTCCTCTAAAATCTTCACTGGGTGTTCTCGGTATGTAAGATCTGGTTGCACGTCAAGATTTTCATGTGGCACATGTTTCTCTGGGTTGCTTACACACTTCCGTAGTTGCGAGACGTGGAACACGTCGTGTACGTCGGACAATTCCTTGGGAATGTCCAGCTGGTAAGCTACTGTGCCCCTTTGTGCAATTATACGGAAGGGTCCGATGAATCGTGGTGCTAGTTTCCCTTTGACTTTGAATCATTGTAGTCCTCTCATCGATGACACACGCAGGTATACATCGTCACCGGGCTCGAAACTTATTTCCCGATGCTTATGATCGTAATAGCTCTTTTGTCGGCTTTGGGCGGTCTTGAGTCGATCCCGTATCAGTTTTACTCTCTCCTCGGCCTCCTTTAACATATCGGGGCCGAATATGCGGCTGTCCCCTGTTTCCGACCAATTCAATGGAGTACGGCATCTTCGTCCGTACAGTGCTTCGAAAGGTGCCATCTGCAGGCTAGCTTGGTAACTATTTTTATATGCAAACTCGGCATATGGTAGGCTTTCCTCCCAACTGGCCCCATAGGTGAGGACACATGCCCTTAGCATGTCTTTGAGTATTTGATTTACTCGCTCCGTTTGTCCTCCTGTCTGGGGGTGGTAAGCCGTACTGAATGTTAGTTGCGTTCCGAGGGCTTGCTACAACTGGTCCCAAAATTTTGAGACGAACTGAGTACCCCTGTCGGATATTATAGTCTTGGGAACACCATGTAGGCATACTATCCGGGCGAGGTAAAGCCTGGCAAGCTTTTGGGTGGTGTGTGTTGTCTTGACAGGTATGAAATGTGCCACCTTGGTCAGTCTATCTGTGATGACCCATATGGCATCGTTACCGTGTTGTGATCGTGGTAGTCCAACAATAAAATCCATCCCGATATCATCCCATTTCCATTCTGGTATCTTATTTGGTTGTAATAGTCCTGCGGGTTTTTGGTGCTCGGCTTTAATGCGTTGACATGAATCGCAACATGCAATAAATGTGGCTATATCCCTCTTCATGCCGTGCCACCAAAATCTTTCCTGAATGTCCTTGTACATTTTCTTACCTCCAGGGTGGATTGAGTATGGGGCGGTGTGGCTTTCTGCTAGAATTTGTTGTTTGAGGTCGTTGTTGTTGGGGACGCAAAGTCTGTATCCGAACCATAATATTCCATCACTCTCTATGGTGAATTCTGAAGCCTTGCCTTGACTTACTTTTCTTTTTATTCCTTCGATGCTGGGGTGTCCGAGTTGAGCCTTCTTTATTTGCTCTAATAGCGTAGGCCGTATTTCTAGCTTGGATACTCCACCTTCCGTGACCATCATTAGGTTGAGTCTGGCGAATTCTCGCTGAAATTCGGGTCTCAGGTTCTGTATGCTGCCGCTGTTCGGGTAACGGCTGAGAGCATCGGCTACCACGTGTGCTTTCCCGGGGTGATAGTGGATACCAACGTCGTAATCTTTTACCAGTTCCAACCAGCGTCGTTGTCGTAAATTTAGATCTGGCTGTGTGAAAATATAGCTGAGGCTCTTATGGTCCGTATATATTTCACAGCGATTTCCAAGTAAGAAGTGCCTCCATTCCTTGAGCGCATGAATGACTGCTGCCAACTCCAAATCGTGAGTAGGATAATTTTCTTCATGCTTTCGCAGTTGCCAGGATGCGTAGGCGACTACTTTGCCTTCTTGCATCAGTACGCATCCGAGGCCTTTCCGAGATGCGTCACAATATACTTCAAAGCTCTTGTGTATGTCCGGCACAATTAATACTGGGGCTGTCGTTAACCTCTTTTTGAGCTCTTGGAAGCTTTTCTCACATGCTTCGGTCCACTCGAATTTCTTATCCTTCTTGAGTAGCTGGGTCATTGGTTTGGCTATGGTGGAAAATCCTTCAATAAACCTTCTGTAATATCCGGCCATACCGAGGAAACTGCGTATATCCGTCACACTAGCTGGCGACTTCCAGCCAAGTACAGCCTTGACTTTATCTGGGTCCACAACAATTCCTTCTTGCGTTAATACGTGTCCTAGGAAACCCACTTGTCTCAACCAAAATTCACATTTGCTGAATTTGGCGTAAAGTTGGTGTTTCCTTAATTCTCCCAGTACAATGCGGAGGTGGTCAGCATGTTCTTCCGGTGTTTTGGAATATACCAAAATATCATCAATGAATACCACCACAAATTTGTCCATGAATTTCATAAATACTTTGTTCATGAGGTGGACGAAATATGCGGGGGTGTTGGTCAGTCCGAACGGCATTACTGTAAATTCATAAAGTCTGTATCTTGAGGTGAATGTTGTTTTCGGAATATCTTCTGTGCGTACTTTCAGCTGATTATAACCTGACCTTAAGTCAACTTTTGAGAAAACCTTGGCTTGTGCGAGCTGGTCAAATAAATCATTTATCCGTGGCATCGGATATTTATTTTTGATTGTCACCATGTTGAGTGCTCGGTAGTCTATACACAGCCTCATGGTCCCGTCTTTCTTTTTGGCAAATAATACCGGCGAGCCCCAAGGTGAGGAGCTGGCCCGTATAAATCCCTTGTCCAACAATTCCTTTATTTGCTTCTTTAATTCAACCAACTCGGATGGCGCCATTCTCAACGGTTTCTTATATATGGGTGTGGTTCCTGGTGCTAGCTCAATAATGAACTCTATTTCTCTGTCTAGCGGCATGCCTGGTAATTCCTCGGGAAATACGTCTGGAAATTCACATACAACTGGAACCTTGCTTAACTCAGAGGCTTCAACTTTGTTCAATTTTGGTTGGAGATACTGGTCTCTCTTGAGCTGCGACTCTTATGGTTTTTCCATGATGATGAGTAAGAATCACTGTCCGGTTGAAGCAGTCGATGAATCCTTTATTGGTGGTCAGCCAGTCCATACCCAGGATAACATCCAGTCCTTTGTTTTCCAATACGATGAGGTTTGCGTGAAATTTTAATCCCTCAATCTCAAAGGTCAAACCTCGGCAGTAATTTTGAGTGATCTGCTTACTTCTGGGGGATTTGATGGTCATTGATTTTCCCAAGGGAAGCATTGAAAAACCATGTTGCAAAGCAAAACTCTTCGAAATGAACGAATGAGAAGCTCCAGAATCAAACAAAATCGTGGCAGGTATTGTGTTGACAGGGAACGTACCGAGTACGATATCCGGTGCATCATGTGCCTTCTCCTTGGTCACATGGTTCGGGTGGCCTTTCCTGTGATTGTTATTGGGGTTGAAGTTGTTACGCTTGGGCGCGGAATTGTTCCCGTTGTTGTTCGGCTTTGGCGCTGAGTTTCTTGGCTTAGGGCACTGTTTAGCATAGTGTCCTTCTTCTCCACATGCATAGCAGGTAACACCCGGGCGATAGGTGAAATCCTTGTCTCTCGCATGAAAATTCTTATTTGGACGTGTGTCGTTGGTCGTGGGTCTGTTCACAATGTTCCTCTGGAAATTCATTTTATTCTTGTTGTTGCGGGGTGGTTGGTCTGATCCCTTTTTCTCTTGCGAATATCCTCCAGACTGCGATATTCATTTTCCAGTGTAATGGCTTTGTCAACCAGTGTCTTGAAATCTGGAAAAGTGGGTATGACTAACTGGCATTTTAGTGCTGGTGCGAGTCCGTCCAGGAATTTCTCCATCTTTTTATTTTCTGTCATTCGCTCTTCATTGGCATATCGTGATAACTGCGCAAACTGACTGTTGTACTCCTGTACTATCATGCTTCTTTGCTTGAGATCATCAAATTCTCTTTTCTTGATTTTCATGATACTCTTAGGGATGTGTGCCCCACGAAAGCCTTCCTTGAAATCTTCCCAGGTGATATTATTTATGTCGGGATGCATAAGCAGAAAATTTTCCCACCATGACGCGGCTGCTCCTGTGAGGTAATGCGGTGCGTACAACACTTTTTCACGGTCTGAGCATTGTGCCACAATTAACTTCCTCTCAATGTTTTGAAGCCAGTCATCGGCCTCAAGAGGCTTGTCTGTGTGTGAAAATGTTGTCGGACGCGTCTTCTGAAATTCAGACAATTTTGAGTGCTGCTGGTATGGTTCGCGGTGATTTCCCATGTTAATGACATGGTTCATCATTTCTTGGTGATGTTGCTGACTTTGCTCATAAAGGAGGCATACTTGAGAAAATGATGTCTCACTGCCCTGCTGACTTGACTGCCCCTGTGAGAAATTGTTGTTTGTCTGCGTGCCATAATTTTCCTCTGGCGGACTTGGCATGGAACGAGTCCAGGGACGAGTCATTTCTTACTTTGGGGTAACAAAGCAGAAAACCTGAGAAGAACTGAGCAGCAAAATAAACCAAGATTTTGCAAAGGCGATCAAACACGAGCTCGAAAAAGATTTTTGAGATAAACTGGTCGATTGCGCACGGAGAAGGCTGCAAGTACATATGTTACACGCAGATCCTAATTATACATACGTCACTCAGGGTGTGCGTACACATCCTGACATGTTATTTGAAACTAGTGCACTCCACCAAGGTCCTACATGATGCACAAGCAGACTACTCCCAACAACCTATTTTACAAACCACACAAATATTACAAGCGAGCGCGGCGCGTCGCGAAAACACGCGCTAGTCGGAGATGTTGAAGACTTCCCTCAGCCTGCCGAGGGTAAGGCCCAGTGGCGCTGGAGACTCAACTTCCTCCTCACTGATGGGCTCCAGGCGTGGAGTATGAGTATGAGGTGTCGAAGCAGGTGCAGCAGGAGGTGCAGCTCTAACTGGAGTAGGAGCAATGACTTGGTCAAACTCCTCAGTGGTAGGCAGATGACGAGCGGTGGCCATGATGGAAGGTGTATAGGAGGCGGCGGACGAGACAAATGTCATTGGTGGTGCGGTATGGAGCAGCTCCCTCCTGTTGGCGGAGCCACTCTGGACCATCTCCATACGGGCGGCCACCAGGTCGTCCACCAGATTATCAAAGGTTGCCTCAAGTGCCTTGAGGTATTCAACCATTGATTCAATGGCTTCGTCACGCTCCCCATTTGCACATGCAAATGCATAGTGGCACGTATAAGTTACGTGGCATGGGAGGTAACGGAAGCGACGAGTCTTCATCGAAGGCAGAATGTCTCGAAGACGACCTATCGCCTCACGGGCAGCCATCTGCATAGCATGCCTCTCCGTAGGCATGGCTCTGCCCACAAATCGAAGGCGGCGCGCTTCAGAACGCCCACCTTTGAAGTGTACCACAGCCTGATGCATAGACACGTTGTCGTTGAGCTTGTGACGGTAGAGTGTAAATTCGGGACGTGTGGATGGCCCGATTGCGACTTTGGTGATGGCGATGAGGAGCTTTACAAACCCCTCAGGAATGTTGGCGAACACCTGTGCGTAACAGTCGTTGCTGGCCATCTACAAAAGTAGACAAAAATTCCGAATAGTCAGGCCATAAATTTATGCTGACCAACCGAAAATTGCTACAGATGTAAGAATGCTGAAAAGCAGATTTTTCGCTAATAACCGATTAGCAAGCGCACCTAGTGGCTTCCTACAGTCAGCCTGGCTCTGATACCAAGGTTGTCGCCACCGGTCCTTCAGTAAAATAATTACCGAAAGATCGGTCGCTTTATTAAACCGGCGAGGAATAATATTCCTGCTGGCAGACAATTCCTTGATACAGAATTTCTAGTACACTGAATATTACACAAGGTTGAGCTAGGGATGGCTCAACAGATTTTATTACACGCGCGCCAATATATTACATAGAGGCGGATATGGCACAAGGCAGGGTGGCATACTACTGACTCGTAATAAAAGGCGGTGGAATATGTCACAGCGGAGTGGGTGGTGTGACTCCAATATTTTACAGTTCATCGAGTGTGGGAGTGAGACCCGATGAATTTATTTGGTGGTAGGCGGAAGCGGTTATAAAACAGTGATTAACTCCAGGATCGCAAGGGACTGACTGGGACTCCTCTAAGCGTCGGACTCGCTATCGAACTCTTCATCCAAGAGATCGCCTTCGTCCACATCTGGCCAAATCAACAAGCCAGGTGAGTACTTTGAATGTACTCGCAAGACAGTTCGGACTTAAGATATAACAAATGTCAACATTAATGCATATGAACATTCCAGCATAAATGCAACCGGAACAAAATATGAATGCACTGAAAGTAAAGACTGGAAGTCGGGCGATAATCTTCCCGAAATCCAAAAGATAAAAATATTGGGACCGAACGAGGGTCTGGGTGACGCCTCATAGGAAAATAATAAATGATAACATGCCACAGTTGGGCGTCTTGGCGACACCACATAAAGGGCTTATAACCAAAAGTAAGTAACAAGAATGCCTCCGTCGGACGTCTGAGCGACATCACATATAGGGCTTATAAATAAATAACAAGAATGCCACAGTCGGACGTCTGAGCGACATCACATAAAGGGCTTATAAATAAAAAGAA
>LR738711.1:144896527-144923956 GCA_902687465.1 Secale cereale
AATAAAAAGAATGCCACAGTCAGACGTCTGAGCGACATCACATAAAGGGCTTATAAATAAAAAGAATGCCGCAGTCGGACGTCTGAGCGACATCACATAAAGGGCTTATAAATAAAAAGAATGCCGCAGTCGGACGTCTGAGCGACATCACATAAAGGGCTTATAACAAAATAAATAACAAGAATGCCACAGTCGGACGTCTAAGCGACATCACATAAAGGGCTTATAACGTAAATAAATAACAAGAATGTCACAGTCGGACGTCTAAGCGACATCACATAAAGGGCTTATAAATAACAGAATAAAATGATGAAATACTTCGGAAAATAACAATCAATCCAGGGATGGTGGTGAGTTCATTTACCAAATGAACCTGATGACAATGTTGTTTTGGCTACTCACAAGAATATACTAGGGACGGTCACCGGGTTGACATGAATATAGATCCTAGGCCATAAACATGGCTACTGAAGGAATTTGAACTCTGCAGAGTTTGTACTAATAACTCATAGCCAACGGGTTCTACTAGCCACGTGGGCTAGCCCCGTCTACGGTGTTTTAGCAGAAACCCAACAAACCAGTAGACACCCATTTAACATCCTGTCGTCTGGAATCACCCGCGACGACATTCACGGAAAACTTTAAGACGGGGAGGCTACAACCTCGAATAGCATGGGATCAAATTTATATATGCGCGCTCTAAGGGGTGCCCCCCTCTCGGTCCCAACCGGAAACACCCATGCCCCCTGATCGGATGACGGGCTTTAATCCAGGGCCATGGAACCCTCATCCCGGCCCCTCTACTTGGTGTGTACTCGGAAAGTGGTTTACAACCGACTAGACCGTAATCCCAACGGACGGCCTATGGTAGTACTAAAAAGGAGACGAACGGAATCGTGACATGATCTCCGTTGAAACTGAGTTGACCAACTACTGGCATGCTCCAACAATACCAGTATTTCACCCCATCATATCACCATATGATCGAGGTGGTTCAACATTCTCCCTCGGGACTCACCCGAAGCATCACTTGCATGAAATATGCCATACACATATGCTCACATAATCATGCTTATGAACGAGCTACTCGAGCAAACATGAAACACACTCATCATATCAAGAGTTCAAACATGCTTGCCTGGTTCTGAAAAGTCGGAGTCTAACTCGGCGTGATTCGCGTCTCCGTCACGGCCTCCGGTATCTATGTATTCAAACAAATACATACTAACATAAATACCGCGCGTGCAAATGAAGTTGCTCAAAATATTTCCACATAAATATGACAAAAAACTAGACAGAAAACCAAGATGGACAGAAAAAGAATCAACTCAAAATCACTTTTAGTTTAAAAGATACTAAGGTTTCTGTCTAGGGACCTATCTGTAATGAAACAGAAAAGATCCAGGGGCTAGAACAGAAAAGGACAAAACGAACCGGTACGCAGTACGTCACCCGCAGAGGGAAAACGCACTTTGCGTAAATACGCCAGCAGAAAACGGTTCGAGGGGAGATGTGAGAGACTGACAGAGGGACCCCACCTGTCAGGTTTGAAAAACTAAACAGAACCGCGCCGACAACGATGATGCGGTGGTCGCCGGCGTCGATCCACGGCGAGATAGGGGAGGGGAGTGGTACCTATAGCTTCACGGTGATCTTCCGCGTCGAACGGTGGTGGAGTTGGGTGCCGGCGAGTCCCACCTCGACGGCGAGCTTAACTCCGGCGGACGGCGGCTCGGGTGTTCGTGGACCTCGTTGGAGAAGGTTTCTGGAGAGAAATTGGGCTGGGGGTTAGGACTAGGTGGATTCCAGGGTACTACGTGCAAGCTCACGGCGGCGGAGGAGCCCTCACCGGAGTGAACGGAGCTGGAGCCCGAGGCGGAGGCAGCTGGCCGGAGCCGGGGAAGAAAAGCCTCTCGGGGCTCTTCCAGAGGTTGGGCGTGGTCTAGGGAAGTAGTGGAGGCGTGTGTGCTCGAGCACGAGCTCGGGGGTGCCTTTTATAGGCGGCTCGAGGTGGCTGCCGCGAATGGATAAGTCTGGCGAGCTAATTACGGCGCTGCAGTGGTCGGACGGCGGGGCTAGGGGCTTGAGCACCATCTATGGTCTGTAGAAGCTCCATTCCTGCGCTTAACCTTGCAGTAGAGGTGGTGTTACGATCTGTCACCGACGGAACGGCCGTGCGGCACGTCGGCGGCAGAAACGGCGCTCTGCACGTGCCAGGCCACGGCAACGGCGTGCCAGGTGTGCGCTGGCTGTGGAGAAGGACATGCGGGGCGCTGGGGTGGTCTGGGCGGCGCAAAACGGCGTGGAGCTGCGGCGTTGCGTCTGTCAGCCGCCACGGGCGACGCTGTGGCCGTGGCAGCCGCCGGCGCGGTCGGGCCAGGGCGCCACCGACGCCCAGAAGCTGCCAAGTGACCGTGCGGCGAGTGGATAAGAAGGAGCTGCAGTGCAGCGTCGAGCCAAGGAAGCACAGACGCGTTTTGTCACCGCGCCCGTCGACTATCGAAACTGACGAAGTGTTCGACTGTCGACAGTTTCAATTAACAACTAACAGTTCAGTACAGACTAGGTGTTTGATGAAATGATTCTGGTATTTGTGCAATGCCTCTGGATCTGATTTTTGGTGGAGTGTCCTCTTGATGTATCTAGAGGCTCCATGATTTTTCACAGAATTTTAGGATGAAGATAAATATGAATTTCACCAAATTTTGCAAATCTGGTCCAAACTTGCAGCAGGTGAAATTTGAAAATTTTGAACTGTGGACCAGTGAAACAAGATGGGTCTATGTTGTGCGTACTAAGTACTATCTAAGAGAATTGGTTTGGAGTCAAATAGGTAGATGAAAAAGGTGGTTCCTTTGTAAACCACCAAGGTCCACTATAAAAGACAGAATTTGTTTTGAAGTGAAATAAATAGGAGAAAAATCTCAATAAGGTTCAAACTTGCTGGAATTGATGAAATGCTTGTCCCATGGTGTGAAGAGAGTCTTGGAGAGGATTGTTCCTGTTGGGATCATGGCAAGAGGAAGTTTGTGGGAAAGATAGGTCAAGACTAAACTTGAGAATTTTAAACAAGAGGTGGTGAACTCAAACAACTCCATTTGAATCTCAACTTGTGCTTGAGCCAAACACAAGAGGAGAACTTCAAGGCTAAAAACCAAGCTTGAGAAGACACACAAACTTTGGCAAAAAGGTATTTTAGAAGGGCAAAAGAAAAGATCAAACAATCCCCTTTCAAAAAGGCCAAAATTTTGCAAGAAAAACCAAATCAAAAATTTGGGGTGTTACATATCCTTTCAAGTCTCTTCGAATTATTGGTTTGGTTTGGCCTACTAGATCTATAGTTCTTGCAATGGGAGAAGTGCTTGGCTTTGGGTTCAATCTTGCGGTGTCCTTTCCTAGTGACAGTAGAGGCATCAAGGCACGTATTGTATTGTTGCCATCGAGGATAAAAAGATGGGGTTTATATCATATTGCTTGAGTTTATCCCTCTACATCATGTCATCTTGCTTAAGGCGTTACTCTGTTCTTATGAACTCAATACACTAGATGCAGGCAAGAGTTGGTCTACTTGTCTCGGACGTGATGCCTATATACAATGATCATGCCTAGATAGTCTCATAATTATTCGCTTTTCTATCAATTGCTCGACAGTAATTTGTTTACCCGCCTAAAATATGGCTATCATGAGAGAAGCCACTAGAGAACACTATGGCCCCGGGGTCTATTCTCAACATATCAATCTACATCTACTTTACTTTTTCCTCTTTTACTTTATGTTGTTATAAACAAAAATACCAAAAATATAAACTATCATCTCTATCAGATCTCACTTTCGTAAGTGGCCGTAAAGGGATTAACAACCCCTTATCGCGTTGACTGCGAAGTTCTTATTTGTTTGTGCAGGTGTGAGGGACTCGCGCGTGGTCTCCTCTCCTACTGGATTGATACCTTGGTTCTCAAAAACTGAGGGAAATACTTACGCTACTGTGCTGTATCTCCCTTTCCTGTTCGAGGGAATACAACGCAAGCTCGAGAAGTAGCAAGGCACGATACAAGAATAGATCTAGGTATTGCCATCTTTGGTATTGGGAAAGAAAAGAGACAATTTCTTATCTATAGCATTTATCTTTCTATTTTAAGAAAGCACATGGCCATTAATGGTGGAAGAAAGATTAAGCACACTACGGAAATTTGCATCTAAGCTAGCCTTCATCTCTTTGATAATTTCATTTTTGATAAAAGCACAAAAGAGAAGTAGATTCAACCTTCTCACTCATGGGGTGCCCAAATATAGTTTTCATCTTTTCATAGGTATCTATGGCATCCCCCTCAAGAAAACCTTCTTCGAAAATAGAATCTAAACTTGCTTGAACGAAGAAGGTAAGCCAACAAAAAAGCTTAATAGGTATATCTCAATTTGATATTGGGGTACATAGCTGGCTCTGATCCTTAATAGCCTATCCCAAGCATCTTTCAAAGATTCATCAAGTAAATAACAAAAAAATTCGGGATCATCTTCATCGAAATTATTCAAACTCTCATTAATAACCCCGATAGGTCTTTCCATAGCATCATTATTTATGATCTTAGAGAGGACAGAGGGACTGTCCAAGGTACTAAAACCAGGGAGAGAACCCTTAGCCCTTTTCGATTTGGCCATGCCGGAGGAAAAGCAAATGGGAGGCCAAGAAAATGCAAAGGTGAAGTGGGGGAGAGGAAAACGAGAGGCAAATAATGTAATGCGAAGGATAAGGGTTTGTGATACGTATTTGGTATATGACTTTTGCGTAGATCTCCCCGGCAATGGCGCCAGAAATTCTTCTTGCTACTACTCGAGCTTGCGTTGTATTCCCTCGAAGAGGAAAGGATGATGCAGCACAGTAGCGTAAGTATTCCCCTCAGTTTTTTAGAACCAAGGTATCAATCTAGTAGGAGACCACGTGCGAGTCCCTCGCACCTACACAAACAAATAAGAACTTTGCAGCCAACGCGATAAAAGGGTTGTCAATCCCTTCTCGGTCACTTATGAGAGTGAGATCTCATAGATATGGTAAGATAATATTTTTGGTATTTTTGGTATAGAAACAGGAAGTAAATAATGCAAAGTAAATAGTTGATGGAAGATTAATATGATGAAGATAGACCCGGGGGCCATAGGATTCACTAGTGGCTTCTCTCATGATAGCAGAATTCTACGGTGGGTGAATAAATTACTGTCGAGCAATTGATAGAAAATCGCATAGTTATGAGAATATCTAGGCATGATCATTGTATATAGGCATCATGTCCGTGACAATTAGACCGAAATGATTCTGCATCTACTACTATTACTCCACACATCGACCGCTATCCAGCATGCATCTAGAGTATTAAGTTCATAAGAACGGAGTAAGGCCTTAAGCAAGATGACATGATGTAGAGGGATAAACTCATGCAATATGATATAAACCCCATCTTTTTATCCTCGATGGCAATAATACAATACGTGCCTTGCTGCCCCTGCTGTCACTAGGAAAGCACACCGCAAGATTGAACCCAAAGCCAAGCACTTCTCCCATTGCAAGAACTATAGATCTAGTAGGCCAAACCGAACCGATAATTCGAAGAGACTTGCAAGGATATTATAATCATACATAAAAGATTTTAGAAAATAATCAAATATTGTTCATAGATAATCTTGATCATAAACCCACAATTCATCGGATCTCGACAAACACACCGCAAAAAGATTACATCGAATAGATCTCCTCGAAGATCGAAAAGAACTTTGTATTGAGATCCAAAGAGAGAGAAGAAGCCATCTAGCTAATAACTGTGGACCCGAAGGTCTGTGGTAAACTACTCACAACTCATCGGAGGAGCTATGGTGTTGATGTAGAAGCCCTCCATGATCGATCCCCCTCCGGTGGAGCTCCGGAACAGACCCCAAGATGGGATCTCACAGGAACAGAAGGTTGCGGTGGTGGAATTAGGGTTTCGTCTATTGCTTCGATGTTTTCAGGGTACGTAGGTATATATAGGCTGAAGAGGGATGTTTTCCGGGTTATTGTTTAATAGGGTGGGGGCACGCCCCTGCCCTTATGGCCACCTCCTTCGCTTCCTGGCGTGTACTCCAAGTCTCCTGTGTTGATATCGTTCCAAAAATAACTCTCCCGAAGGTTTCATTCGGTTTGGACTCCGTTTGATATTCCTTTTCTGCGGAACACTGAAATAGGCAAAAAAACAGCAATTTGCACTTGGCCTTGGGTTAGTAGGTTAGTCCCAAAAATAATATAAAAGTGTATAATAAAGCCCGTTAAACTTCCAAAATAGAATATATAATAGCATGGAACAATAAAAAATTATAGATACGTTGGAGACGTATCAGTGCTAGGGGTGGCCTAATGCGGTGCTACACGATACAGGCGGAGCGGGAAATAATCTGTGGATATTTCCCCAGCTTTGGGCAATTACCGGATAGAGGATCCGGAGGGAAAGGTTCCATGTTTGCAGTGCTGGAGGCATCTGACAGGTGAGTGGGTAGCGTATTCGGGTTCGTCTCATTTTCTGATCATTTTTCATGTATAAATTATTTTCATCCGAGTTACAGATTATTTTATATTAATTTTCAAAGTTTTAAACCTTTTTATAAATTACTTTAATTCAAAATAATGAATAAATAAATAACTTTTGTCACCCAGCTCTACCCTAGCTAGAGTCTATTACATGTGGGGCCAGGGCTTCAGTCAATGGTTGACCAGTCAAGGTTGACTGGTCAACCGGGACATAACAGGGCCCACTTGCCATTGTAACAGGTTTAACACATTTTCTAATTACATAAATAGAGATGTGGGGGCCAGCTGTCATAGGCACCAAAGGTTAATTAGTTAAACATTTAGTTAACTAATTATATCTTTTATTTTATTTTATTTATTACTTTACTGTCTTTTTTATTAAGTTAATTAGTTGGGGAGGGGGGCTCTTCGGAGTGGCTCTAGCCAGCCACCACGGGTGGCCAAGCACGCACGCAGCCACGGCAGGGAGCCGAGCGCGATGCGGCCGGCCAACAGTTGCGCCGGCGGGGCTGGGCCCAACCGGACGCGCCAGCAGCCGCGGCTTGCGGGGACGGAGCCAAGGGCAACCGCGTGCAGAAGCGGAGCAGGGGGTGGCTGTGAGCGGAAGCAGCCGACGCGGGCGCGGCCGACACTTGGAGCAGTGATTGTGCCGGCGGCGGCGACAGTAGCTAGCCGCAGCAGTAGCAGCACGACAGGGGCCAGGAGGGAGCAGACGGCTGCAGTCAGCAGCGGCGCGGGGCGATGCCAAGCCGCAGGGTAGCGGCGGGTGCGCGGTGTTGCGGACACGTGTGGTGACCAGGGGGGAAAGGAGAGGAGGGGCACGGCTCACCCCTGTTTGCAGGGGCACGGGGTCGTCGAGGCATGGGGAAGCGGCCCGGGGAGGAGACGACGAGGTGGCATGGCGGCGCCGGTGAGGTGGCGGTCGGAGGCGAGGCGACAACGATGGGGTGACGGTCGGACGGCGATGGGTTAGGCGCGAGGTCGCCCAGATCCGATCGAGGCGGCAGCGAGGGAGAGAGGGGTGATCGGGGGATAGTGGAGTAGTGGATGTGGTTCGGTGTTAGGGTTTCGGGGTGGGAAGGGTCATATAGGACAGGGGTGACTGGGCCGGCCGGCTGGGCCGGCTTTGGCCAGCTGGGCCATTCGGCCCAGTGGAGGGGGGCTTTCCAATTACTATTTTTTTTACTATTTTGCCTTTTCCTTTTATTTAATATTCTTTTCTACTTTATTAAATTTTAGCTATTATAAAATACAAAGGTTGTACCTATAAGAGCATTAATAATTATTCCACTACCACAATCAGCTTCGCACCTAAAACAAAATAGTTTGTTACTATTTATTATTTTAAATTCATTTAGATAATTGTTTTTGTCGCTGTTTTACTTATTATAGTGCAATTGAAAACTTTACAGAAGTGTGATTTCTTCACCAATAATTAGTATGGATTATTTGCCACAACCTGAACATTTTAGTTTTAATATTTGAAAACTTTTATTGTTTGCCTGATTTTGAATTTGAATTTAAATCGGTTTCGAACCAACGCGAGATTAACAATAGTAACATCGGTGACAAGGCATCATTACTAGAGGGTTACTGTAGCTTGATTATCCGGGCGTCACATTGATGCACCGCTAGGTGACAAACCTATTGCAGGAGCAGATGAGGACGTTATGAACGTTTGACAAGCTCGATATGATGAGTACTTGATAGTTTAGTGCGCCATGCTTTACGGCTTATAACCGAGACTTGAAAAACGTTTTGAACGCCACGGAGCATATGAGATTTTCCAAGAGTTCAAAATAGTATTTCAGACTCATGCCCGTGTCGAGAGGTATGAGACCTCTGACAAGTACTTTGCCTACTAGATGGAAGATAATAGCTCAACCAATGAGCATGTACTCAGAATGTCCGAGTACTACAATCGCTTGAATCAAGTGGGAGTTAATCTTCCAGGTAAGATAGTGATTGACAGAGTTCTCTAGTCGCTATCACCAAGTTACTAGAACTTTGTGATGAACTATAATATGCAAGGGATGACGAAAAACGATTCCCGAGCTCTTCATGCTGCTGAAATCAACGAAGGTAGAAATCGATAAAGAGCATCAATTGTTGATGGTTAACAAGACCACTAGTTTCAAGAAAAAGGGCAAGGGGAAGAAAGGGAACTTCAATAAGAATGGCAAGCAAGTTGTCACTCTCGTGAAGAAGCCCAAAGCTGGACCTAAGCCTGAAACTGAGTGCTTCTAACTGCAAAGGAAATAGTCACTGGAAGCGGAAGTTCCTCGAATATTTGGCGGATAAGAAGGATGGCGAAGTGAACAAAGGTATACTTGATATACATATTGATAATGTGTACCTCACTAGTGTTCATAGTAGCCCCTGGGTATTTGATACTTGTTCGGTTGCTAAGATTAGTAACTCGAAACAAGAGTTGCAGAATAAACGGAGACTAGTTGAAGGTGAGGTGACGATGTGTGTTGGAAGTAATTCCAATATTGATATGATCATAATCGCACACTCCATGTACTTTCGGGATTAGTATTAAACCTAAATAAATATTATTTGGTGTTTGCGTTGAGCATGAACAAGATTGGATCGTGTTTATTGCAATACGGTTATTCATTTAAGTGAGAGAATAATTGTTATTCTGTTTACATGAATAAAACCTTCTATGGTCATACACCCAAGGTGAATGGTTTATTGAATCTCGATCATAGTAAATACACATATTTATAATATTGAAGCCAAAAGATGCAGAGTTAATAATGATAGTGCAACATACTTGTGGCACTACCGTTTAGGTTATATTGGTGTAAAGCGCATGAAGAAACTCCATGGTGGTGGACTTTTGGAATCACTTGATTATGAATCATTTGATGCTTGCGAACCATGCCTCATGGGCAAGATGACTAAAACTCCATTCTCCGGAACAATGGAGCGAGCAAGTGACTTATTGGATATAATACATACTGATGTATGCGGACCAATGAGTGTTGATGCTCGCGGCGGGTATCGTTATTTTCTCACCTTCACTGATGATTTGAGCAGATATGGGTATATCTACTTGATGAAGCACAAGTCTGAAACATTTGAAAAGTTTAAAGAATTTCAGAGTGAAGTAGAGAATCATCGTAACAAGAAAATGAAGTTTCTATGATCTGATCGCGGCGAATAATTGAGTTATGAGTTTACTCTTCATTTGAAACAATGTGGAATAGTTTCACAGCTCACGCCACTTGGAACACCACAGTGTAATGGTGTGTCTAAACGTCGTAACCGTACTTTATTAGATATGGTGCGATCTATGATGTCTCTTACCGATTTACCACTATCGTTTTGGGGTTATGCATTAGAGACAACTGCATTCACATTAAATAGGGCACCATCTAAATCCATTGAGACGACACAGTATGAACTATGGTTTGGCAAGAAACCAAAGTTGTCGTTTCTTAAAGTTTGGGGTTGCGATGCTTATGTGAAAAAGCTTCAGCCTAATAAGCTCAAACCCAAATCGGAGAAATGCGTATTTATAGGATACCCAAAAGAAATTGTTTGGTACACCTTCTATCACATATCCGAAGGCAAGACTTTTGTTGCTAAGAATGGATCCTTTCTAGAGAAGGAGTTCCTCTCCGAAGAAGTGAGTGGGAGGAAAGTAGAACTTGATGAGGTAATTGTACCTTCTCTAGAATTGGAGAATAGCACATCACAGAAAATTGTTCCTGTGAGGCCTACACCAATTATTGAGGAAGCTAATGATGATGATCATGAAAATTCGGATCAAGTAAACTACTGAATCTCGTAGGTCAACCAGAGTATGTTCCGCACCAGAGTGGTACGGTAACCCAGTTCTAGAAGTCGTGTTACTAGACCATGATGAACCTGCGAACTATGAGGAAGCGATGATGAGCCCAGATTCCGTGAATGGCTTGAAGCCATGAAATCTGAGATGGGATCCATGCATGAGAACAAAGTATGGACTTTGGTTGACTTGGCCGATGATCAGCAAGCCATAGAAAATAAATGGATCTTTAAGAAGAAGACTAACGCTGACGGTAATGTGACCGTCTACAAAGCTCGACTTGTTGCGAAAAGGTTTTTGAAAAGTTCAAGGATTTGACTACGATGAGACCTTCTCACCCGTAGCGACGCTTAAGTCTGGCCGAATCATGTTAGCAATTGCCACATTTTATGATTATGAAATCTAGCAAATGGATGTCAAAACTGCATTCCTAAATGGATATCTCAAAGAAGAGTTGTATATGATGCAACCAGATGGTTTTGTCGATCCAAAAATGCTAACAAAGTGTGCAAGCATCTCGGGGTTGGAATATACGCTTTGATGAGGTGATCAAAGCATATGGTTTTGTACAGACTTACGGTGAAGCCTGTATTTACAAGAAAGTGAGTGGGAGCACTACAACATTTCTAATAAGTATATGTGAATGACATGTTGTTGATCGGAAATGATGTAGCATTTTCTGGAAAGCATAAAGGATTGTTTAAAAGGAGTTTTCAATAAAAGACCTCGGTGAAGCTGCTTAGAGAAAGTATAACAGGGTGATGTAAGCGGGCTATAAGGGTTGCCACCTCAGATTTATGATGATGTGGAGGAGAGAGAAGAGGAGTGGGCTGTAAACTTGTAGTCAGCTGCAGCACAAGCTCCAATACATTTTGTGAGAGAAGAAAGTGGAGTCAAGCATTAACTACATGGTGTATAGAGCCAGCAACTATTATATGAATGGGCTTTTAGGTTGGCTATAAGTGAGGTGGCACAAAGATAGAGCTAGCAGCCGGCTATGTTATTAATCTTGCTCTTACATATTAGGCACCAAGATCTATAGAGATAGATTAAGACACTTGATAAGATTTTCAATGAGTACATACCTTAATAAGATTTTGAATAAGTTCAAAATGGATCAATCAAAGAAGGAGTTCTTGCCTGAGTTGTAAGGTATGAAGTTGAGTAAGACTCAAAACCCGACCATGGCAGAAGATAGAGAAAGAATGAAAGTCATTCCCTATGCCTCAGCCATAGGTTCTATATAGTATGCCACGTTGTGTACCAAACATGTTGCGTACCTTGCCATGAGTTTGGCAAGGAGGTACAATAGTGATGCAGAAGTAGATCACTGGACAGCGGTCAATATTATCCTTAGTTACTGGATGACTAAGGAAATGTTTCTCGATTATGGAGGTGATAAAGAGTTCGTTGTAAAGAGTTACGCCGATGCAAGCTTTGATACTAATCCAGATGACTCTAAGTATCAATTTGGATGCGCATTGAAAGTGTGAGCAATTAGCTAGAGTAGCTCCATGCAGAGCATTGTAGACATATAAATTTGCGAAATACATACAGATCTGAAAGCAACAGACCCGCTGACTAAACTTCTCTCACGAAGCAAAACATGATCACACATTAGGTACTGATACGTCCCAAACGTATCCATAATTTTTGCTTGTGACATGCTTGTTTTGCATCATTGTCTCGTGTTTATATCAAAGTTTTCTATCTTTTTAGGCATTTATTGGACTAACCTACTAATGGATGCAAAAGTGCACAATGTTCTTGTTTTGCAATTTATTGTGTAGGAATTACTTGGAAATTGACAAAAACGCAAAAGGAGTCGTATTGGAGTAGGACTCCGACTTTCCTGAAATCTGTCTGGGAACGTTTTTAGAAGATGGTCACGTTCCGGCCCAAAGACGACGTCAAACGGAAAAAGCCTAGTTGCGAAAGTTGTGGGGAATTTCGAGAGGATGCTTCTGGATATAAAATTCGTCCAAATCGAAGTCCGGACGACCGAGAAAAGCCCGTTTTACTGAAGCCCAAAATCTGATGACGGGAATCCGAGAGTCTATATAAAGAGAGGAAACCTAGGTCACCAAGGGCCACGAATTTTTCTCCTCCCAAGCCGCCGTCTTGGAGGGGAGGACCAGCACCATTGCAGCACCATCCACAAGGAAGAAGGGGGGCCAAGGAGCCGCTGCCCCCTAGGGCCGCCGCCGCCCCGGAGGGCTGCCGCCGGCCGCCTCCTCCTCTCCGAGCTGCACCTCTCCATCAACACCACCATCAATCTCTTGCTCACCATGGCCATGTGTGAGTAGTCTTCTCCGGGGCTGAGGGCTTGTACGTGTAGCTATGTGGTCAATTATCTCTCCCATGATGTGATCTTCGTTGTGATCATAGGCTATGTTAATCTAGGGTGATCCCATGATATTTCCCCTCCCTCTATGTATTGAATTGATGTACTCACTTGTCTTTATCTAGTATAATCTCCGAGACCAAGGTGACATCGGTCTATTGGACATGGATTAGAAGAATATTTTCATGAGTGATTTCCTCTTTTGTGTGTTGATTGAAGATTGAGAGTCTCTTGGTGCTTGTCTTTGACTATCCTGGAGATATGTTGTGGTGATTGTGGTACTCTCTTTGGATGGCCGCGGTGACATTGGGAAATCCATAGATTGAGAACTACGAACTTTGAGGTGTGCTTTTGTAGCCCTACATAATTCTCGTCCTCTCTTGACCACAAAGGAATGACCTCCGAGTGTGTCTCCATTGCATGTTTTATGGGAAATATCATGTGATTAGACTATGTCAATGTTGTTGGGAGTTGCCACTAGTGAAAGTATGAAGCCTAGGCATTGTTTCCACCATTGCAATACCATTTGTGCTCACGTTTACCACTTGTTTGCTTGCTGCACTTTTTATTACAGATTTATATTACTTTGCTTTGCCACTCCTATCATCCATATTTTACCATCTCTTCGCCGAACTAGTGCACCTATACAACTCCTAGTTGTATTAGGTGTGTTGGGGACACAAGAGACTTCTTGTATCTTGATTGCAGGGTTGCTTGAAAGGGGTACGTTCAACCTCCACTTCCCTGAGTTCGATAAACCTTGGGTTACTCACTTAAGGGAAATTTGCTGCTGTCCTGCAAACCTCTGCTCTTGGAGGCCCAACACTGTCTACAGGAATAGAAGCGTGTAGTAGACATCAAGCTATTTCTGGCGCCATTGCCGGGGAAGTGAGGTAAGTGAAGGTACCTTCTCTATATCTTACAATTAAATCTTTTTGTTTCTTGTTTTTATTTTCACTAGTCAGGCTTAATGGAAAACAACAAAAAAATTAGAGAGCTTTATAAGCTCTACCTTGCTTTGGGACATGATGTGTTTGAAGAGAAAATTAAAAAACCTATGGAACTTTATTATTTGCATAACAATCATGATGGCGGTGATGTTATTAGTATGCTTTCTTTGAATATCAATATTTCTAATGACATGGAAAGATCTAAACTTGGGGAGGTCGGTTTTGATGAACATGATATTTTTAGTCCCCCAACTTTTGAGGAGAAAATTTACTTTGATGATACTATGCCTCCTATATATGATGATTACAATGATGAATATGATATTTTCAGTCCACCTACTATTGAGGATAAAATTTATTATGATTATGATATGCCTCCTAAATACGATGATTACCATGATGGTTATGATAGTCTTACTCTCACTATTCCTAATAAGAAAGATTTTGCTTATATGAAGAGTAATGACACTTTTTTGCATGTGGATCATGGTAACAATGCTTTATGTGATGCTTATATTTTTGAGTTTACTCGTGATTCCACTGAAAATTATTATGAGAAGGGAACATATGCTTATAGATATTTCAATAATATCAAGTTCCCTCTCTTTATGTTGAAGGTTTTGAAGCTGCACTTGTTTTGTCTTCCTATGCTTATTGCTTTGTGCTTCAATGAATTATTCTATTGCAATATTCATATGCATAGGAAGCATGTTAGGCTTAAATGTGTTTGGTATTTGCTTCTTGATGCTCTCTTTTGTTCTTCAACTCTTATTCCTACGAGAGCATCATTAAAGTCTTAAGCCTATCTTTATGGCTATAAAGAAAGAGCTCTAGGGGGACAACCCTTGTTATCTTTGCTTTCAGTTTGTTCTTTCAGTTTTTAGTGGTCTTGATGTTTGTTACTACTGTAGCAACATCATTGTATCTTTTCTTTTCAGCTTTGTGCCAAGTTTAGCCTCCGATTGCAAGAAAGTTCAAAAGTTGTGACATGTTGTCCAGAAAACAGATTCTGTCCTTGGACAGAAAAATTCGAATAAAATCACCAGATCATCTTTTTGATCTGAATTGTTTTGACAGCGTGCTCTATACAATTGGCTTTCGAACGTCTATTCTGAGTTTTTTGATTTGAGTTGCAGAAGTGCCCCGAAAAAATTATTTACTACCTGTTGGTCTGTTTTTCACAGATTTTGTCCTGTTTTGCCTTTTCTTCGTTTTGCAAACCTTGAGCTTGCTTTTTCTTTGCAAAAACCTTATGGCAATCTTGAGAAACAGTAGCTCTTCAAGATTATCTTTATTTCCAGTAGGGAAAAATTATTTTATTGTGGGTACTAACCTCGCTAATCAGATTATGATGAGTTATGTATGAAGGGATTTTTCAAGTGTGCGAGGGAAGATGATAAAAGAAGATTCAGGAGGGTCAAACGCTCAAGCTTGGGGATGCCCCCGTGCACCCCCAAGAAATATTCAAGAAGACTCAAGCGTCTAAGCTTGGGGCTGCCCCCATGCATCCCCTTCTCCATCAACAATTATCAGTTTGTCTTTCGTTCCACTATAATTATCACTTCATGTGTTATGTGCTATGCTTGGAGCGTCTTACTCTTAGTTTCCTTTTTAGTTTTCTTTAGCTTTGCTTGCTGGTCATAAATAAGTTGCATCTGATCATTCTTGTTTGGGAGAGAGACACGCTCCGCTTTTTCATGAAACACTCATGTTCTTCACTTATATCTTTTTGAGTGTTTTAGCTACCTTGTTATATGCTTCTAGCTCTTGTTTTTCTTTCATATCATGTTCAGAGCTATTAGTTCTTTTATAGAAAGTACTCTCTTGCTTCACTTATATCTATTTGGAGAGTTGATTGGTTTGAATTGCTAAATAATATGTTAGATCTGAAAAATGCCAAGTGTGGCTGTGGTGCAAAGAATAAAAAGCTTGCATAGTTTTGAAGATCATTGAGTAACTTGATCCCTATCAATTGTTTTGAGAAATTAAGTAGTGATGCCTAAACATGTAGATCATTTAATAAAGTCTTATTAGTGAAGAAATACCTTTGAACTTTGCAATTGTTTAGTTTTTCACCATTGGTAGTTTTAAAGTTCTTGTTCTCTTTTTAGAAGTAAGATGGTTGACAAGGAAGACAGTGTAGAAGTCTTATAATTATGCTGAAAGGATGTTATAATTCTCTTGTACCGGTTAACATGTGCTTGCTAAAAACTTGCTAAACCAAAAACTTTGTACTAAGCGGGAATGCTGCTCGTGCATCCAAATTCCATAGCCAAAATTCTGCCATATGTGTCCACCATACCTACCTATGCATGGTATTTAATAGCCATTCCAAGTAAATTGCTCATGTGCTACCTTTAAAACCTTCAAAATTTATCCTTATTTGTGTCTCTGTTTTAGCTCATGAGGAAGTGGTAGATAGTTCATTATTACTTGTGTTGGACAGAACGACCCCTGACGTGCATGAATAATGTGCATGTCCTTAATTTTGCAAAAAGAGCTGGCAAAAGGGTATGCCCAGCCCACTTTACATGTCATCAATATCAATATCAAAAACCTCCTTCACACATCGTACCTGAGAAATCAGACAAACTTTGGCTAGTGATAAACAAAGGAGAAAGGGGAGTGTTATCATTCCTCTATGGGAGCCGCTCTTAAGTTCTGTTTGGCATGAGTAGTAGTGCATTGTTTATTACCATTCGTTGACATAAGCATACATCTCTCAAAATTGCTTTTATATCTCTATGTTTTCAAAAATAAAAAGCTCTAGCACATGAGTAATCCCTGCTTCCCTCTGCGAAAGGCCTATCTTTTACTTTTAAATGTTGAGTCAGTTTTCCTATGTTCTAATCTTCTTCCTCCACCATAAGCAAGCATCTAGTGTTAACCCTGGGTTCAAGTTTATTATGTTCAAAATTTCTGCTTAGTTATATATAATCCTTGTGCATTGAACTTATCCATGAGATAAAATGTTGAAAAGTGGAAAGCATTGCTGAAACTTTATATTCCTTTTGTGTTAACTAGAATGCTTTTGATGAGAGAACTCCTTTGGGGCTAACGGTTGTGCTTAACTTTATAGTTTCATGTCTTCAATTGTACTATTCATGAAAAGAATTTACTTAGATGATCACTTGGTTATTCATTGTTTACTTGCTTCCAACTATAGACAATTGGTTTGGTTCACTTTATTTCAGTTCATGTGCTTTACTATATTACTTGATCAAGATTGTGTTAGTAGCATGTCACCTCAAAAATTATCTATGTTATCATTCTACCTACTCGAGGACGAGTAGGAATTAAGCTTGGGGATGTTGATACGTCCCAAACGTATCCATAATTTTTGCTTGTGACATGCTTGTTTTGCATCATTGTCTCGTGTTTATATCAAAGTTTTCTATCTTTTTAGGCATTTATTGGACTAACCTACTAATGGTTGCAAAAGTGCACAATGTTCTTATTTTACACTTTATTTTGTAGGAATTACTTGGAAATTGACAAAAACGCAAAAGGAGTCGTATTGGAGTAGGACTCTCACTTTCCTAAAATCTGTCTGAGAACGTTTTTAGAAGATGGTCACGTTCCGGCCTGAAGACGATGTCAAACGGAAAAGGCCTAGTTGCGAAAGTTGTGGGGAATTTCGAGAGGATGCTTCCGGATATAAAATTCGTCCAAATCGGAGTCCGGACGGCCGAGAAAAGCCCGTTTTACTGAAGCCCAAAATCTGATGACGGGAATCCGAGAGTCTATATAAAGAGAGGAAACCTAGGTCACCAAGGGCCACGAATTTTCCTCCTCCCAAGCCGCCGTCTTGGAGGGGAGGACCAGCACCATTGCAGCACCATCCACAAGGAAGAAGGGGGGCCAAGGAGCCGCTGCCCCCTAGGGCCGCCGCCGCCACGGCTGCCGCCGGCCACCTCCTCCTCTCCGGGCTGCACCTCTCCATCAACACCACCATCAATCTCTTGCTCACCATGGCCATGTGTGAGTAGTCTTCTCCGGGGCTGAGGGCTTGTACGTGTAGCTATGTGGTCAATTCTCTCTCCCATGATGTGATCTTCGTTGTGATCATAGGCTATGTTAATCTAGGGTGATCCCATGATATTTCCCCTCCCTCTATGTATTGAATTGATGTACTCACTTGTCTTTATCTAGTATAATCCCCGAGACCAAGGTGACAGCGGTCTATTGGACATGGATTAGAAGAATATTTTCATGAGTGATTTCCTCTTTTGTGTGTTGATTGAAGATTGAGAGTCTCTTGGTGCTTGTCTTTGACTATCCTGAAGATATGTTGTGGTGATTGTGGTACTCTCTTTGGATGGCCGCGGTGACATTGGGAAATCCATAGATTGAGAACTACGAACTTTGAGGTGTGCTTTTGTAGCCCTACATAATTCTCGTCCTCTCTTGACCACAAAGGAATGACCTCCGAGTGTGTGACGCCCGAGACCGACGTCCCAGAAGATTCCAGAAGATGCCCGAAGATTCCAGATGTTCCGGGGTTGCCCGTGTGTTTCTTTTGAGCTTGTGTTATTTATTTTTTGCATTGCATCATGTCATCATGCCATCATGTCTTTTTAATTCTTGCATCTCAACCTAAATAAATCGTGTGGACCTTCGGTCCATTTAAATCGAGGGAAGGTGACTTCTCTTTATAACATATAAAAGCCTCCTAAATATTTATGGAGCTATATTATTAATTATTCCATTGTTGGAATTACCCCAACACACTTGCATTTTTCCCCACGCCTTGTCTTCGCATTCCTGGCCTCAAACCTCCCTTTATTCTTTTCCGTTGTTTCGAGGTTCCTCCAAAAATTTGAACATTTTTGGACACTTCAATAATCTCGTCTTAGTTCAAACCTATTTGAATTAAATTCAAATATGTTTGAATTATTTTCCGTTCAAGCCTTTCTTATTTTTCTCGGACTTTGCTCTTTTTATGATGCCCGAGAAAAATAGTCCTTGTGCTACTTCTGCTCCTAATCCCCCTCTATCTTTTTCTTTTCCTTGCCTCTTTTCTTTTTATTTTTGGCTCTCTCCTTCTTTGTTTTATTCTTCTAAGAAATAAATAAAAGGAGAGCAGCCTCCCAGGCCTCCTGGCCACTCCAGCCGCGCCCTGGCCCAAGGCCATTCCTCCCAGCCGGCCTCCCTGTCCTACCTGGCCCATTAGGCCCAGACCCCGAACCCTAGCTTCCCTTCGCTCCTCCCTCTCTCTCCCTCTCTGGGCGCCGCCACTCTGTTTCCCAGCGCATCGCTCTCCCTCCCATCGCTCCAGGACAGGATCCCTCTCCTCGCTCGACCCGAAGCTCCCTCGTTCCCCCTCGCTCTCTCACCCCCGCAGCCTTCGAGCCCCAGGCCCTGCGGCCTCTTCCCCTTCGCCAGGAGGCCCCGCAGCCCGGGCCTCTTTTCTTCGCGAGGCAAGGAGCCCCCAGCGCCCGCCGCGCAGGCCTCTCTGCCCGGCCCCGTTCCTCCGGTCACCAGGAGCCGCCGTCCTTCTCCCTCCGGCCCGCGACCGCGCCCGGCCTTCCTCCTCGCGGCGCCGCCCCGCCGTGCCCGGCCTCCTCGTCGTCCAGAGACCAGCAGCCCGACGGCCTCCCTCCGCGGCCCCTCCATCCTCCTTGCCGCCGCCGCGCCATGGCGCCTCTTCCTCGAGCCCAGCGACCGCGCGAGTCCCCGCGGCCTTCTCCTCCTCTCTGGCCAGCGCGCGCCGTGGCATCCATCCCCGCAGCCGTTTTTCCCTTCGGTTGCCTTGTCTGCAGCTGCGAGCGCCCGGCCACTTGTCTCGCCTCCTTGCTGCTGCTGTGTTTCTTCTGTTTTGGCTGGTGTGTTGTTGGTACAGCAGGTATCCCCGGATTGCCAAGCACCCGGACGACGAGGACCGTCAAGTTCCTCTTCAAGAAGTTCGACTACCGGATGTGCAAGTACCACGACAAGACGGCAAGACCGTAACGTCAAGTACCTCTACGGATACGTGTACATCTACGAGCCCCGTGAACGACTACGTCGTCGAAGACCCTCAAGTACATCTACGGCCGAACGTCTACGAACCGTGTACGAGATCGACACCCGAACAACTACCGTCGCGAGATCGAGAACCCCAAGTACCACGACGACCGGCTCGACAAGTACCTCTACGATCGCGATGTGACAAGTACCCCGCCGGCGAGTACCTCTCCGATGAACGTGTACCACTACCGTCGCCCGAGTACAACTACCGCTACGAGAACAACTATTTCCCTCTACGGCCGTGTACAACTACTTCCTCTACTTCCACTACGTCCCTCGACGACTCGATTCCGCCCCGAAACGAGAGTTTCGAAGGTATAACCCCGTCGATGACCCGTGTGATGCATGCTTGTTGTGTTGTATGAAATGTCTCCCGTGTGTGCTTCGTGCCCGTTCCACCTTTTGTCATGTTCCTCGGTTGCCTCGCCACCGACTCGTGGGAACCCGGCAACGGGATCACCCCATCATCTTGTTCAACTCGTTCACTCCACCTTTTGTTTTGCACCGGTCCCTCACCGAGTTACCGGTACCGATATGATGCCATTGCCTCATTTCGGATCGTTGCCGTGGCACCCTTTCGTTCCACCACGGTGACAAATGCTTCTTATCCTCTTAAGTCAACCTGTTAATAAAATTGCATAAACTTGATCATGTCATCCGCATCATGTTAACAACACTAAAATGTTTAATTGTTGTTTGCTTATAATTATTAAACATGCTCATGGGGATTTTCCGGACTTGTTGTTGTTATTCTCCGGCCTCATTTAAATTGCCTAGTTAGTATAGTTTTATTATGTTTCACCTCTTGCCATGCTAAAAACATTTAATCTTGTCTTGTAAATAACGAGAGTCAATTAAATAATTAAATGTGGTGTTCGTCAATATGCAACTCGTTGCATATTGATCTCCACTTAACTTGTAGTTTTGTTTGTGCACTTTGCCATGCCATGCATAATTAAACCGGACATGCATCATGCTTGCTTGTGCATCGTATGCCATGTTTATGCTTGTGTGTTTACCGTGTTGTTTCTTTCTTTCCGGTTGCTTCTCTTGTTAGCTTCGGTTTCGTTCCGGAGTGGTGAGGTTTCTCTCGACTGTGTTGCTCCGTCTGCTTCATGGTTCCGTTCTTCTCCCTTGTGGAATCCCAGGCAAGATGACCGAACCCGGATACCATTACTATCTTTGCCTATTGCTAGAGTATCGCTCTATAGTTTTGCCTCGATGCCCATGTCTTTTCTTGTCAGCCTCCTACTTGTAACCAATTGCCATGTTTAACCACCCTACCTACGCAAACCGTTGCTTGGCTAAGTACGCTTCGCTCAGCCCCTCTTATAGCATTGTTAGTTGCAGGTGAAGACCGAAGATGCTTGCTTCATGTTGAAGTTTGGTTGGGTTATATCACACTATATAAATGTTTAAAAATGAAATCATCTATATACTAGCAGGGTGGAAGGCTAAGCCTTTTGCTTGGTGTTTTGTTCCACTCATGCCGTTAGGAACCGTATAAACCGGTGTTATGTTCCTTGATTATGCGTTCCTAACACGGTTGGGGTGTATGGGACCCCCTTGATAAACCGCTAAGTGCTAAGTCTTTTCCAGCAAGTCCCAACATTTGGTACTATTTGCCTCATAATAACAACTTAATTAATTAATTAAATTTGCATAGAGGGTCGCTCCCTCGAGGATCCTTTATTTCTACATAGCAGGGGGGGGCCAGTGCCGATGGTGTTGGTCCCAAACGGGGAGTCTGCGGGAACCACCACGGGGAAACTCGAGGTTTGGGTCCTGTAGAATCGCCCATCCGGTCGTGTCCTGAGACCTAGATACGCGCGGCTACTATCAGGGTGTCGACACGCCGGGAGGATTTGCTGGATTAGCCTTACCTTAGTTCGGTTTAACTTGAGCACGGGATTCCGAGAATACTCGGGTCTTCCCAACTATGGAGTTGCGACTCCGCGGATCGTGGGCTTGTAATGGGTCAAGTTGGAACACCCCTGCAGGGTTTGAACTTTCGAAAGCCGTGCCCGCGGTTATGTGGCAGATGGGAGCTTGTTAATTCCGGTTGTAGATAACTTGACACAATGTTTCCAATACACTACCAGCGTGAGTACCGTGACTGTCAATTTCCGAATAGGGATTCGGGAGTTGAACACGGTGGGGTTATGTTTGACCGGCTTTAGTTAGGATCACTTCGTGATCATCTTTCGACCGATGCTCTTCTCTTCTCGCTCTCTTTTACGTAAGTTAGTGCTAGTTGCTGCTGCAGACTCTTGTTTGTTTTCCTTCACCTCATATTCTTTCTTCAGCCTTGTCCTCACCCAAGGCTTAAATAGTCTTGTTACCCGGGAACGGGATTGCTGAGTCCTCTGTGGCTCACAGTTACTTCACCACACCAGGTGCAGGTTCAGCCGAGTTTGATGCAGGAGCTGGTTCAAGTACTTCACCAGGAGTTCGATGAAGAGTGCCTGTTTGCTTGAGACGCTTCGATGTTCAGTAGTGGTTTCTACTAGGATTCGATCTTGACCTGTGGCTTTATGTTGTTTTGGTATCTTTCTTTTGGTTCTTCACCCGTAGTCGGGTTGTGATGTTTTGAATGATGATTGTTTATGTAATGTATTGTGTGAAGTGGCGAGTGTAAGCCAACTATCTCCTTTTGCATTTTAATCCCTCTTTTACATGAGTCGTGCAAAGATACCAAACTTGAGATCATTCTAGGATGGATTTATGCCTTTAAGTCGTGCCTCGACACGTAGGAGGTATAACTCCATCCTGGGCATTACAAGTTGGTATTCAGAGCCTTCTCCGACCTAGAAGCCCCCACTGTTTGATCGAATCGTTGACGGTTGAGTCTAGGCACACACTGAAAACTTTTGAGTCCTATATTATATCGGAGAGTAGGATTTCTGTGCTTCTCATCCCCTTTCTCTCTGGTGAGGACTCCTGACGATTACTCTTATCTCTTCTACTTTCAAAAATTTGCACCAAATTTTTTTTAGGATCCCGCGAGTATTCTGGGATTGTTTCGATGTTCTTGTGACAAGGATATTGTTCTCGATGCCTCCTGTTACCGAGGAGTTGAGCTTCGGGGTATCATTGACACAAGCATATCGCGGCAGTACTAAATACTTAAGACGGCCGACATCGAAAATCTCTCCTATACGGCCAGTGGCAAGATAACCCCGACATCACCCAGTACTGGGGAGGTAGTTCGAGAGTATTGCCATAGCTTGTTATAGTGGATGATTTTTGAAGGTCCGAGGTAAACAGTTTCCGAGAAAGACTGGTTATGTGTTGAAGGATGGATACACCTGGATGTAGGTTTAGAGTTGATTGCGCGGTGCTTCCCGTGTATCCCCAACACCTGATTGCATAACTGGAAACTTTCGGAAATCTATAGGTGGGTTCATCTAGTAGATCGTAGGCATTCTTCCAACGGATGCTCGATATGAAGTTTGGGGTTCTACATTGAGTGAAGTGGTTTTATGGACTTGTTCTGATCGGGAGTTGCATCTTAAAGGGTCCTTGGCTATGCTGATCCGGGGATTGCAAAACCCTTTTGTAACACGTTCCATGAGCTTTCAGCACGAAGATGTCGAACGAAGCTTCTATCTTGTATTTGTTTTATCTGATCCTTGTTCCTTTTATTTATTTTTGTTCTCCCAAGTGGCCTCTCGTCTAGTTGATGTACCTGCGGAATTCATTCGTTCAATCCTCTGTTCGAATGATGTTGTGAAGATTAGGCTGTTGCATATCTACCCTTTGTTTTTGTCTTGATTCTGGTATTCGAGTTGCTTTGATGTCAAATGTTGATTCCATACCTTTCCTAATCGGTATTCTCATATTTCTATGGGAATGCAGGTCCTTCTTGATCATCAAGATTGTCATGTTAATTCTTTTCAACCGGTGTCCATTTTGTTCATCCCAAGTTGTCTTTGTTTTCCCCACCCTCCCACCCTTTTTCTTCTTGGAGCCAGAAATTCTCAGAGGAAGTATCCATTTTACTCATGTGATATTTCTTCATTCTTCCTTCAATGTTCTTATCCGGTGATTTATCGTGAAGATGATCAACAGCTTCAAGTTCATCATTCTTTTGTTCTCATATTCTTCTTCGGAGGATGTAATTCAAGATTTCGGTGTTGTTCTTATCCTTTTCCTCATTTCACAATGCTTTTTATTCCGGTGCACCAATTAGTCATTCTCCTCTTGCTATTCATATCCGGAGTGCTGAAGATTCATAATTCCATTCTTAATCCGTTCAAACTATTTTGAGATTGATATCTCATCCAAGCCATTTAATTCAACCGGTGCATTATCTCTTAAGCAATCTTTTCTAACGGTGATTTCTTTAGTGGGCCCTAACCCACAGGTCTTTCCAGGATCTTACCTGACTCTTATATTTGTTTTCTGGAGTTATACTCAATTCTTTTCAAAGTGTGACGTAAGAATGATTTCCATCAGTCACATGCCTTCTCCAAGCTTGTTTCAATCATTTCCATCTTTAGCTCCACCTTCCTCTTGTCATTCGTCCGGAGTATCTCGAAATTCTTCATGGCATTTCTCGTCTTCATCCTCAGCATTTGCAGACCGGAGAAGTGTTTCTCTTAATTCTTGGCCCTTCTCTTGAAGATTCGTGGTTCTAGCTTCATGCCATCCTCATTATTGTTTCGATTGTGTGGAATTATTTTCATACCATCCGAAGCTATTCATGAATTCTTTTCTTTGTGTTCCTCCGAAGGCCATCATTTCAGAAGATTTCTTCGTTCTCAGTTTTCAACTTCGTCCTCCAACTATTCTTCATTGATGTCTCTTCGTTCGGTCTCCATATTCTTTCGGTGGTTCTTTCAAGTTTACTCTTCCGTTGTTATCGTTTTAATTCATTTGTTCTTTTCATAATCCTACCGGTGAGTCGTTCAAGACTATTCTCAGCTTGTGCTAGATCTCTCTTTAATTCTTTCCAACGAGAATAAGTAGTATGCCAAATCCTTTGGTTGTCATCAATTTAAATTGGTGAAGGATATGCATTACATAACTCTTATTCTTGTTCCTTCAAGGTGTTTTAATTCTTTTGTCTGGAGCTTGTTAATCATATCATATCCTTGGTTCTAAATTCTTCATCTTGTTTTCCGGAGTTCCAAGTTATTCAATTATATCATTTCAAGCTCCATCTATTCATCGCAGGCCTTGAATCTTATTCTTTTCATCTTCACTTCTCTTGCTTTCATTACCGGAGTTCTCTTGGTGGTTCATCATATTTTAATTCATCCTCGAAGTCTTCATCAAGATTCTTGTTGAAGCTCAAGCTTTATTCATCATGCTTTCCAATTGCAATTCTTTCTACCTTATCTTTTCTGATGGTGTTATGTCATTCTTGACAATTCCTTCATGGATTATGATTCACGAGTTTCAAGAATGAGATATTTAAAACCATCATTTCTTCTCTTTAGGAGATCCTTTCAACCCCTCTTTTATCTCTGGAGTAATCTTGGGTTCTATTTCACCAAAAGCTTTCCCTAAGGATTGTTGATATTGTGGTGCTTATAATTGACCCAAGTTCTTCATTTATCATTCCGGTGATATAAGTTTTTCATCTCCTTGTTGATCTCAATCCAATCAATTGTTTAAGTTAGTGGCTGGTTGTCACCTCATAATTTTGAGACGTTTTCCATAAGCCCACATGAAGCTTATTCGTTTTCATTGTTGATTTTTTTCAATCAACTCCGTTCAACCCTTCTTTGTAAGGATGCTCTTTCAAATTTAATTTTGAGAGAGGTTGTCATTTTCTTCTCTGTTCAATTCTTTCGTTGATCTATATGCTATCCTTTCGTTCCGGAGGTTTTGTGATGTTCATCTCTTTAACCATCATCTCGTTTTTATCGAGATCATGTTCTTTCCTTGCATATCATTTAACCGGAGTGTTATATTCTTCATTCTAGTTCCCTCATCTTATCTAGTTTTGCCTGTCTTTTAATCGGAGTGTTGTCTGAACCTTTTTCTTACACCTTGTGCCATCCTTTCAATTGTTTCGGAGGCAATATGTTGTTGTTTTCTTCAAGTATCACTACATCTCCTCAAGTTTTTGTTCTTTTCCTTCCATTTTCAGACGAAGTGCTGTCCAAATTTTGTCGTTCTTTTTCCTTGGCTATACCGTTGCAGTTTCATATTCTTTTGTCATCCGTGAGCTCTTGCTTCATGTCTTTCAACCTACAAGGTTCTCATTATGTTCCTTGTTACTCTTTCTAACGGAGTATTTTCATATTCGTTCATCTCCGTTGCATTCTTTCTTTCAACTTGTTTAACCTCTCAAGGTTCCTTGGTTTCACTCGTTTGTCGAAGAAGCAACTTTGTTTTACCTCTTCCTCTTCCGTTTTACCCGGTGATATCTCTAGGATCTCGGGTCGAGATCCTCTGTTAGTGTGGGAGAGTTGTGACGCCCGAGACCGACGTCCCAGAAGATTCCAGAAGATGCCCGAAGATTCCAGATGTTCCGGGGTTGCCCGTGTGTTTCTTTTGAGCTTGTGTTATTTATTTTTTGCATTGCATCATGTCATCATGCCATCATGTCTTTTTAATTCTTGCATCTCAACCTAAATAAATCGTGTGGACCTTCGGTCCATTTAAATCGAGGGAAGGTGACTTCTCTTTATAACATATAAAAGCCTCCTAAATATTTATGGAGCTATATTATTAATTATTCCATTGTTGGAATTACCCCAACACACTTGCATTTTTCCCCACGCCTTGTCTTCGCATTCCTGGCCTCAAACCTCCCTTTATTCTTTTCCGTTGTTTCGAGGTTCCTCCAAAAATTTGAACATTTTTGGACACTTCAATAATCTCGTCTTAGTTCAAACCTATTTGAATTAAATTCAAATATGTTTGAATTATTTTCCGTTCAAGCCTTTCTTATTTTTCTCGGACTTTGCTCTTTTTATGATGCCCGAGAAAAATAGTCCTTGTGCTACTTCTGCTCCTAACCCCCCTCTATCTTTTTCTTTTCCTTGCCTCTTTTCTTTTTATTTTTGGCTCTCTCCTTCTTTGTTTTATTCTTCTAAGAAATAAATAAAAGGAGAGCAGCCTCCCAGGCCTCCTGGCCACTCCAGCCGCGCCCTGGCCCAAGGCCATTCCTCCCAGCCGGCCTCCCTGTCCTACCTGGCCCATTAGGCCCAGACCCCGAACCCTAGCTTCCCTTCGCTCCTCCCTCTCTCTCCCTCTCTGGGCGCCGCCACTCTGTTTCCCAGCGCATCGCTCTCCCTCCCATCGCTCCAGGACAGGATCCCTCTCCTCGCTCGACCCGAAGCTCCCTCGTTCCCCCTCGCTCTCTCACCCTCGCAGCCTTCGAGCCCCAGGCCCTGCGGCCTCTTCCCCTTCGCCAGGAGGCCCCGCAGCCCGGGCCTCTTTTCTTCGCGAGGCAAGGAGCCCCCAGCGCCCGCCGCGCAGGCCTCTCTGCCCGGCCCCGTTCCTCCGGTCACCAGGAGCCGCCGTCCTTCTCCCTCCGGCCCGCGACCGCGCCCGGCCTTCCTCCTCGCGGCGCCGCCCCGCCGTGCCCGGCCTCCTCGTCGTCCAGAGACCAGCAGCCCGACGGCCTCCCTCCGCGGCCCCTCCATCCTCCTTGCCGCCGCCGCGCCATGGCGCCTCTTCCTCGAGCCCAGCGACCGCGCGAGTCCCCGCGGCCTTCTCCTCCTCTCTGGCCAGCGCGCGCCGTGGCATCCATCCCCGCAGCCGTTTTTCCCTTCGGTTGCCTTGTCTGCAGCTGCGAGCGCCCGGCCACTT
>LR738711.1:144925810-144983894 GCA_902687465.1 Secale cereale
TTCTACATAGCAGGGGGGGCCAGTGCCGATGGTGTTGGTCCCAAACGGGGAGTCTGCGGGAACCACCACGGGGAAACTCGAGGTTTGGGTCCTGTAGAATCGCCCATCCGGTCGTGTCCTGAGACCTAGATACGCGCGGCTACTATCAGGGTGTCGACACGCCGGGAGGATTTGCTGGATTAGCCTTACCTTAGTTCGGTTTAACTTGAGCACGGGATTCCGAGAATACTCGGGTCTTCCCAACTATGGAGTTGCGACTCCGCGGATCGTGGGCTTGTAATGGGTCAAGTTGGAACACCCCTGCAGGGTTTGAACTTTCGAAAGCCGTGCCCGCGGTTATGTGGCAGATGGGAGCTTGTTAATTCCGGTTGTAGATAACTTGACACAATGTTTCCAATACACTACCAGCGTGAGTACCGTGACTGTCAATTTCCGAATAGGGATTCGGGAGTTGAACACGGTGGGGTTATGTTTGACCGGCTTTAGTTAGGATCACTTCGTGATCATCTTTCGACCGATGCTCTTCTCTTCTCGCTCTCTTTTACGTAAGTTAGTGCTAGTTGCTGCTGCAGACTCTTGTTTGTTTTCCTTCACCTCATATTCTTTCTTCAGCCTTGTCCTCACCCAAGGCTTAAATAGTCTTGTTACCCGGGAACGGGATTGCTGAGTCCTCTGTGGCTCACAGTTACTTCACCACACCAGGTGCAGGTTCAGCCGAGTTTGATGCAGGAGCTGGTTCAAGTACTTCACCAGGAGTTCGATGAAGAGTGCCTGTTTGCTTGAGACGCTTCGATGTTCAGTAGTGGTTTCTACTAGGATTCGATCTTGACCTGTGGCTTTATGTTGTTTTGGTATCTTTCTTTTGGTTCTTCACCCGTAGTCGGGTTGTGATGTTTTGAATGATGATTGTTTATGTAATGTATTGTGTGAAGTGGCGAGTGTAAGCCAACTATCTCCTTTTGCATTTTAATCCCTCTTTTACATGAGTCGTGCAAAGATACCAAACTTGAGATCATTCTAGGATGGATTTATGCCTTTAAGTCGTGCCTCGACACGTAGGAGGTATAACTCCATCCTGGGCATTACAGAGTGCGTCTTCATTGCATGTTTTATGGGAAATTTCATGTGATTAGACTATGTCAATGTTGTTGGGAGTTGCCACTAGTGAAAGTATGAAGCCTAGGCCTTGTTTCCACCATTGCAATACCATTTGTGCTCACGTTTACCACTTGTTTGCTTGCTGCACTTTTTATTACAGATTTATATTACTTTGCTTTGCCACTCCTATCATCCATATTTTACCATCTCTTCGCCGAACTAGTGCACCTATACAACTCCTAGTTGTATTAGGTGTGTTGGGGACACAAGAGACTTCTTGTATCTTGATTGCAGGGTTGCTTGAAAGGGGTACGTTCAACCTCCACTTCCCTGAGTTCGATAAACCTTGGGTTACTCACTTAAGGGAAATTTGCTGCTGTCCTACAAACCTCTGCTCTTGGAGGCCCAACACTGTCTACAGGAATAGAAGCGTGTAGTAGACATCAGGTACTCTTTGGGTGTTAATCACATGATGATGTGAACTAGATTATTGACTCTAGTAAACCCTTTGGGTGTTGGTCACATGGAGATGTGAACTATGGGTGTTATTCACATAACAATGTGAACTATCGGTATTAAATAACATGCCGATGTGAACTAGATTATTGACTCTAGTGCAAGTGGAAGACTGAAGGAAATATGCCCTAGAAGCAATAATAAAGTAGTTATTTATATTTCCTTATATCATGATAAATGTTTATTATTCATGCTAGAATTGTATTAACCGTAAACTTAGTACATGTGTGAACACATAGACAAAACAAAGTGCCCTAGTATGCCTCTACTTGACTAGCTCGTTGATCAAAGATGGTTATGTTTCTTAACCATAGACATGTGTTTTCATTTGATGAATGTGATCACATCATTAGAGAATGATGTGATGGACAAGACCCATCCATTAGCTTAGCATAATGATCGTTTAGTTTTATTGATATTGCTTTCTTCATGACTTATACATGTTCCTCTGACTATGAGATTATGCAACTCATGAATACCAGAATAACACCTTATGTGCTATCAAACATCATGACATAACTAGGTGATTATAAAGATGCTCTACAGGTGTTTCTGAAGGTGTTTGTGGTGTTGACATAGATCGAGAATAGGATTTGTCACTCTGAATGTCGGAGAGGTATCTCTCTGCCCTCTCGGTAATACACATCATTATAAGCCTTGCAAGCAAATGACTAATGAGTTAGTCATGATATGATGTATTACGGAACGAGTAAAGAGACTTGCCGGTAACGAGATTGAACTAGGTATGATGATACCGACGATCGAATCTCGGGCAAGTAACATACCGATGACAAAGGGAACAACGTATGTTGTTATGCAGTTTGACCGATAAAGATCTTCGTAGAATATGTAGGAGCCAATATGAGCATCCAGGTTACGCTATTGGTTATTGGCCGGAGATGTGTCTCGATCATGTCTACATAGTTCTAGAACTCGTAGGGTCCGCACGCTTAACGTTCGATGACGATTAGTATTATGAGTTATGTGATTTTGATGACCGAAGTTTGTTCGGAGTCCCGGATGAGATCACGGACATGACGAGGAGTCTCGAAATGGTCGAGAGGTAAAGATTCATATATTGAAAGGATATATTCGGACATCGGAAAGGTTTCGAGTGATTCGGGTATTTTTCGGAGTACCGGGGAGTTACGAGAATTCACCGGGAGAAGTAATGGGCCTTATTGGGCCATACGAGACTAGGGGAAGGGAGCGACGCCCCCTTGCCTTTTCCTTCTCCCTCTCTCTTTCCCTCTTTCCTTCTCTCTTACTCCAAATAGGAAAGGATTTTCTACTAGGACTTGAAAGTCCTAGTAGGACTACCTCACAAGGCGCGCCCTAGGAGGCCGACCTCTCACCCTCCCTCCTTTATATACGTGGGCAGGGGGCACCCCATAGACACACAAGTTGCCAATTGTTTTAGTCATGTGCGGTGCCCCCCTCCACAGTTACACACCTCGGTCATATCGTCATAGTGCTTAGGCGAAGCCCTGCGCCGGTAACTTCATCATCACCGTCACCACGATGTCGTGCTGACGGAACTCTCCCTCATCCTCAACTGGATCAAGAGCTCGAGGGACATCATCATGTTGAACGTGTGCTGAACACGGAGGTGCCGTACGTTCGGTACTTGGATCGGTTGGATCGTGAAAACGTTCGATTACATCAACCACGTTACTAATCGCTTCCGCTTTCGGTCTACGAGAGTACGTGGACATACTCTCCCCGCTCGTTGTTATGCTTCTCCTAGATAGATCTTACGTGATCGTAGGAATTTTTTTAAAATACTACGTTCCCCAACAGTTGGGAGGCCATAATTTTTATATGTTGGCATGCATGTGTTGCACTTGTGTGTGCTCTTCCAGAGCGTGATCGATAGAGGGCATCAGTGGGAATAGCCAGAGGCCTATGCATGTATCATGTGAAAAATAATACATATCACATATTGAGAACCGTGCATGGAGATCGCGAAGGAAAAGTATCAAACGTAAATTACTACAAAAGTGGAAGGCATCAATATTGAGGTGTATCAATTTCGAAGCTTCACAACTCTGAAATGTTCTTCATCAGACGTTGTGTGGGTGCGTGTATTGTGCAGTTTTTGTGCGTGTGTGCGTTAAATTATAATCAATAATACTACACTCACGGACAGTTTGCTTAACACTAACACTCTGCCCCCCCCCCCCGATTTTCAGGGGGTAGGGCTCATCCCACCCCCTAATCCCAATCCTAACAGTCTAGGTATACAAGTCCGTTGATTCTGTAAAATGGCTCCCCGTGGGGCTAGCATTGCTCCATTATAATCGGTGTCTCTCAACATATCAAGTGCACAGCAGTATGTTTTTTCAAGAATTTAACAGCAACTGAACCTCGACCGCACTAAGATGGTGAAGAGACAAGGAAGACAGATTGGTTGTTCGTTCGCTGCACATGCAAGGAATTGTCTGTTAGTATCAGTTTATTTAAAAAATGATAGACATACAGAGATTTACAAGCTTTTACACGCTCTTTACATCTAACAACCAATCACAAACCTCCCCCCCTTGATTTTAAGAGGGGTGGGCCGCCCCGCTCACCTATTGATCAATCAAGGTTAACCCATCCTGTAAAAGCATGTAAATTGTTTGTACGTGTAGCATTGCTCAGTTTATTATGTGGATGGACATGCAAAATTTCAGTAGGAACCTCAGGGACGATCAGATGCGTCTCTCCCTCTCTAGCTAAACCCAAGTTGACAACCAAGTCTGAGGAGTACATGTGACCGGCTCTAGACATTAATTGGGCAATCCACGTCTTCTTCTTGGCTTGCTGCAGCACGGACCGCCACACAAACGCCTGAACTGCAGCCAGCGCTAGCCCAGCCATGCCTGCTGACCACATGTCTGACACGCCCCCCCCCTGCGCCATGTAGTCAGCACTTCCGTCACCTCCGCCGCAATTTTTCTCCCGACGATATCTCCGCCGGAGTATATAACGAGCGCAGCGAAGGGCCACCACCACATCGACAGCGCGCCGCAACCCAGACCAGCAAGGACACTCTTGCTTTACGCAGTACGCTCTTGGCTTCTTGCCCTCGCATCGCACGCACGCACGCACGCAGCAATGCCGGCCATGGAGCGCGTGGGGCAGGAGGCGCCGCACTTCCTCGTGGTCACGTACCCGGCGCAGGGCCACATCAACCCGGCGCGCCACCTCGCGCTGCGCCTGCTCCGCGCCACGCCGGGCGCCCGCGTCACCGTCTCGACCGCCGTCTCCGCCTGCCGCAAGATGTTCCCGGACGATCCGGACGCCGCGGCGGTGGACCACGTCGACGCCGCCGGCGTCCGGTACGTGCCCTACTCCGACGGCTACGACGGCGGCTTCGACAGGTCCGCGCACGACAGCATGCACTACATGTCCAACCTCAAGGTCGTGGGGGGCCGCACGCTGGACGGCGTACTCGCGCGCCTCCGCGACGCCGGTACCCCTGTCACGCAGGTGGTGTACACGGTGCTCCTCTCCTGGGTCGCTGACGTCGCGCACGCACACGGGGTGCCCGCCGCGCTCTACTGGATCCAGCCGGCCACCGTGCTCGCCGCCTACCTCCACTTCTTCCGCGGCACCGACGGCCTCGACCAGGCCGTCACCGCCGCGGCGAGCGACCCGTGGGCGGACGTCCGCGTCCGGGGGCTCCCGCCGATGCGCGTGCGCGACCTGCCGTCGTTCCTCACCATCGCGTCCGACGACCACCCCTACTCCTTCGTGCTCGCCGCGTTCCGTGAGCTCCTCGACGTGCTGGACCGCGAGGACTCGCCCACCGTGCTCGCCAACACGTTCGATGCCATGGAGCCCGACTCGGTGGCCACGCTGCACCAGCACGGCATCAACGTCGTCCCCATCGGCCCCGTCCTCTCCTTCCTGGACGCCTCGGCAGCGGCGGCGGCCAACAACAGCAACGACCTGTTCAAGCAGGACGGCAAGGGGTACCTGGAGTGGCTGGACGCGAAGGAAGCGGGTTCGGTCGTATACATCTCCTTCGGGAGCTTGTCAACGATGAGCAAGCGGCAGATCACGGAGGTGTCCCGTGGCATGGCGGAGAGCGGCCGGCCGTTCCTGTGGGTGCTGAGGAAGGACAACCGCGGCGAGGTCGACGGCGACGACTTGTGCACCGGCGGGGGCATGGTGGTGGAGTGGTGCGACCAGGGGAAGGTGCTGTCGCACCCGGCGGTGGGGTGCTTCGTGACGCACTGCGGGTGGAACTCGACGCTGGAGAGCGTGGCGTGCGGCGTGCCGGTGGTGGGAGTGCCGCAGTGGACGGACCAGGGCACCAACGCGTGGCTGGTGGAGCGGCAGCTCGGCACCGGGGTCAGGGCCGCCGTGAGCGAGAAGGATGGCGTGCTGGAGGCCGATGAGCTGCGGAGGTGCATCGGCTTCGCCACGTCGGATGTGGTGCGCGCCAAGGCGGAGCTGTGGAGGGAGAAGGCGCGGGCGGCGGCTGCCGTGGGCGGCTCGTCCGAGAGGAACCTCAGGGCGTTCGTCGCCGGCAACTAGCCAGCCGGCAGGCCGGCTTGCATGCACTGCATGGTCCTGCAATCCAAATCGACAGCATGTACGTAGCACTTAGCACTTAGCAGGACGACGTACACGAGACGAGACGAGAGGACTCGATCCGTACCGCGTCTCTGTCGTAAATAATTCGATTCGATATTGTAGCTGCTACTACCTGGGAAAGATCGAATGCCGTTCGTGTATCTTGTCGATTGTCGAGGCACTCGTTTCGCCGTTCTGTATAATTCTGTTAATCTGAAGGCATTGCCCGTGTTGCTTGACTAAAGTCCTGTTTGGTTCATAAGTCCTAAGATTTTTTTTTAGTCCCAATTTATAAGTCATAAGTCCCTAAAAAGTCCCTACCTGTTTGATTCCTGGGACTTAACATGGACTATAGACCATATTACAACTATAAGTCCCTATAAGTCCCTCCTTGAGAGTCTTATTTGATAAGTCCCAAATACCCACTTTAAGTCCCTATAAGTCTCTTCTGTTTGGTTTAGATGAAACTTATAGAAACTCATTTAAGTCCCTAGACCAATAAGTCCCTGGAAACAAACACCCTCTAATCATCTAGGACTGCAACCCGACGTTCGCCAGGACAAGGGATTCCGATTTCGTTCGATGCGAGGGAAAATCTGATCTGCCGCACGTCTGAATTTTTTTAACAGGTTTGCTATTTCACATCTAGATGTGAGATAACCCTTTTATTCTTTTTTTTAGGTCTGATAAAGAAGTTAGATGTGAGATAATATCTAACATCTAGATGTGATATAGACATACCCTTTTTTAATATTCTTTTTGAGAAACCTCGTCTTATTTATCAGGTTTGCTATTTCACATCTAGATGTGAGATATTATCTCACATCTAACTCTCTCATTCTTAGAGACAAAAAAAGAAAATTCATGGAAGATTTAAAAAAAAATCAAGGATGAGGGAGAGTCTAAGTGTGAGAGAGTTAGATGTGAGATAATATCTCATATCTAGATGTGACATAGACAGACCCCTTATTTATTTAACAAAGTTCGGAGGAATGGTTACAATATCGTGTGAAACATCAAACCACACGTGCAGTGGCGGAGCTCAGTGCAACTTTGAGGGGGGCGTGACCCCTCAGCCTTAGGCCAAACAGTTAAGAAATTATACTGTGCAGGGGTTAGATAAGGGAAAAATAATTATTTGCCCTCTTAGATGTTCATGTTTTGGCTTTGGCCCTCCTGAGATTCATGTCTTAGCTAAACTATTAGCTTCATAATTTCTACGAGTTGACTCATGAATAAAACAACAATCTTGGAAATCCCCTTTTCAATCATTAACTTCTTTGATCACCGCAGCATGGGCTCCTCCCATGTTCGCCAATATATCTTGGATTACCGACTTACGATCAGATGCTACAAGAATTCGAGAAGCCAATAAGTCGAGAGCAAGCGTCGGTGCCTCCCGGCATGCCACGACGCCAGGTGTAGGGACATCTGTGAAACCATTGAGAGTAATGGAAGATGCTCTCATACAATTGCCTTCATGATCTCGACAAACTGTGCCGCATGTCCGATGCACACTGCAATCGAGGAGAGCGATCCAGTGGGCCGGCCCTTTTTCCGGTAGCCTACTATGCGTTTTCTACCGGTTTTGGTAACCTTCTTGAAGGTTCCCGAATCGGTATATCATGTTGTTGTTTCTCTGTATGGTGTCAAGGTAGAGACACGTAAGGCCTCGGCATCAGGACATCCAGGGCTATAATCCTGCTTGGTCTTTGGCAATTGTGGAAGCACCGAAACGATGTGGTCTTCGATGGTGTCACTCTGAGCGTTGCCAAGGTCATGCGACATGTGGAGCAGGAAGGAAGAGCATGGTGGAATGCAGGGCTCATGAAGGATAGTGTGCAAGGTTGGTAGGCTAAGTAGGTGGAGCACGAGTGAGTAGTCGGTTGTATGGAATAGCTCACTAGGGTGGTGTCGAGTGTGTTAGAGTAGTCTTTATCGTATACGACTCCTAGTCCAAGTCATCTTTGTAACCTTACCCCAAGTCGGTTTGTACCCTCTTATATACACTTGTATGCCGCACCAAATCAATCAATAAGAATCAGTTTTATTCATCTATCATGGTATCAGATACCGGTCCTAGGGTTTAGGTTATGGCTCCGCCAAGGCCGCCGCCGCTGCCGCTGCCCGGCTACTTCGAGCGCCGGGCCGCGCTCATCGCCAAGGCTGCCAACGCCGCAGCCGCCTCTCTCTCGGCCCTCTCCCTAGCTCCACAAAACTCCCCTACACCCATCCTCGCCGCACCAATGTCTCTTGCTGACACAATCTCCGACGTCAGCCCATACATCCCCATAGTTCTTGATCTCGCCGCCCATAACTACTACCATTGGAGACATCTCTTCGATCTCCACCTCGGCCGCTGCAACCTGCGCTCGCATGTCGCCGCCGTCTTCCCCGCCCCGACGATCCGCAATGGTTGAAAGACGATCTCGCAATCGTCCAGTGGTTCTACACCCGCATCACCACCGAGATCTTCAACATGCTCGATCACGACGGCGCCACCGCTGCCAACATCTGGCACTCCCTCCGTCAGCTCTTCCAAAGCAACACCGACGCTCGGAAAAACGCTCTCCACACCGAGCTTCGCAATATGGTGCAAGGAGACACCCCGGTGAACCTGTTCTGCCAGCGCGTCAAGACCATTGGTGATGAGCTCCGCGAACTCGGCGATACCGTCAGCGATTCACAGCTCATCAACATCGTCGTCGTCAGCCTTAGCGAGGATTTTGACAAGCAAGCCTCGTTCATACCAATGATACGGCCTCCTCCCACCTTCGCTGAAGTTCGTTCTCTGCTCCAACTCGCGGCGGAAACACAAGCTCGCAAGGACTCTCGCCCCAAGGTCTTTCATGCTGCGGCTCGCCCTCCTCCGCCGCCTACAGCAGCACCGCCTCCCATGCCGGCTCCTGTCGCCGGGCCATCCGCGTCGTCATCCGCTCAACCGCCCCCAGGCTGGCGCCCTAGTCCGAACTACCGCGGCAAAAATCCTATCTACAGGCCGCCGTCGACTCGTTCAGTTCCGCCTACGACAGCACCGAGTCCTACACCACCCACCAGTGCTCCATCGGCTGCATGGCGGCCTCCTCATGATCCTTGGACGGGGCTCGTTCAGGCGTGGCCCATGCCCTGGTCCGCTCCGTCCCCGCTCAGTGCTCCGCCGGCATACTCAGGTGCCTGGCAACCCGGCCTTCGGCCGCCTACTGGTGCTCCCGGGGTTCTCAACCCCCGACAGCCGGCCAATGCCTATCACGCCGCCCCGACGTATGCTCCTTATGGTCATTACTCCACCGACGGCGGCGCCTACTACACACCTCAGTCGGCACTGCTCCCGACGCCACAGCCGGCCAATGCCTCTCACGCCGCCCCGACGTATGCTCCCTATGGTCACTACTCCACCGATGGCGGCGCCTACTACACACCCCAGCCGGCCTTGCTGCCTTCACCATCATATCCACCGGCACTGCTCCCGACGCCACCCTCACCTGCGACGCCGAGCTGGGATCAAGCTGCTTTTCTCCAAGCAATGAATAACTTTGCTACGCAAGGAAACTCAGGTACGGATTGGATCTTTGATTCAGGGGCCTCTAGTCATATGTCTGCATCTAGTAATTGGTTATCATCTTGCACTACATCTCCTTTCCCTTCCATTACCCTCGGAGATGGATCATCTATTCCTATATATTGTGTTGGTCAGGCTCAACTTCCCTCTTCCACTAAACCTCTTCTACTTCGTGATGTTCTAGTTGCACCCGCCCTCATTAAAAATCTTATTTCTGTTCGCCAGTTTACTTGCGACAATCTAGTTTCGGCTGAATTTGACCCTTTTGGTTTATCTGTGAAAGATTACCTGACCAAAGCCGAGATCGCTCGCTTCAATAGCTCCGGTGATCTTTACTCTCTTAATGGAGTTCCTGCCGCCGCCCCTCCAACATCCATGCTGGCCTCCGTCGATCTCTGGCATCGTCGCTTGGGCCATCCCAACCCTGCTATCTTAGCTTCTATGCTTAGTGAATTTACCATACCATGTAATAGGGATTCTCATAATTCTGCATTTTGTGAGTCGTGTCAATTAGGCAAACATGTGCGTCTTCCCTTTAGTTCCTCTAGCTCTTGTAGCATTTATCCCTTTGAATTAATACATTGTGATCTATGGACCTCTCACATTGCAAGTGTTTCGGGTTTTAAATATTACCTTGTTATACTAGATGATTTCACACACTTTGTCTGGACTTTTCCTCTACGCAACAAATCTGAGGTCCATTATCTCTTTCTTAATTTTCAACGCTATGTGTCTGTCCACTTCTTTCTCCCAATTCGATTTATCCAATGTGACAATGGTCGCGAGTTTGATAACATTAAAAATCGTACTTTCTTCTTACAACATGGCATCCTTCTTAGATTCTCATGTCCCTACAACTCCCCGCAAAATGGTAAAGCCGAACGTTCTCTTCGCACCCTCAATGATATAGTTCGCACTCTTCTCGTTCAATCATCTATGCCTCCCAAGTTTTGGGCTGAAGCCCTACACATGGCCACCTTCCTTCTAAATATTCGACCTTCTAAAACTAAACCCAACACTACTCCCTATTATTCCCTCTTTCTTTCCCACCCCGACTACTCTGCGGTTCGTGTTTTCGGCTGTCTCTGTTTTCCAAATGCCTATGCCACTTCTACAAATAAATTGTCACCATGATCTATCCCATGTGCTTTTCTCGGCTTCTCTGTCGAGCACAAAGGCTATCGTTGTCTCGACCTTCAGACAGGACACGTTCATGTCTCTCGTCATGTCACCTTTGCTGAGCATATTTTTCCTTTCTCACAACGCACTACTACATCATCCAACACCCCTAGCTCGGCAAACACCCCCTCTCCCCGTCCTTTCCAACTATATACTCCCCTTCCTGCACCTCCTCATGATGAACACAACATACCACCAACAACTTTAACACCAGCCACAACCAATACCAACCCTCCCCCACCCCACCCGAGACGTCCCCAACACCCTCGACCCCAACACCCTCGACCCCTGCTCCCTCCCCAACACCCCCGGTCCCTGCTCCCTCTCCACCACCCAACCATGCTCCTTCGTCCGACTCTTCCGCTGCGCCGGACTCACCCGTACCCACGTTACCCCCTCGTGCTATTCCTACAGCAGTCCCGATTAATGATCATCCCATGTGTACTAGGGCCAAATCAGGATTTCAACAACCCCAAGACCGCCTAAACCTTCATACCACCGTATCTCTCACTTCCCTCCCAAAGAATTACAAAACTGCTCTACTTGATCCCAATTGGGCCGCTGCCATGCAAGAAGAATATAATGCTTTACTTCAAAATAACACATGGCAACTTGTTCCTCGTCCTCCCAACACAAATATTGTTTCTGGCAAATGGATTTTTCGCCAAAAGTTTCACTCCGATGGGAGCCTCTCACGATATAAAGCCAGGTGGGTTTGTCGTGGCTTTTCTCAACAACAAGGAATTGATTACGATGAAACATTTTCTCCTGTTGTTAAACCTAGCACCATTCGTACCGTTCTTAGTGTTGTTGTCTCCTCTTCCTGGCCTATTCACCAACTTGATGTTAAAAATGCTTTCCTCCATGGTTCCCTTCAAGAAACTGTCTACTGTCAGCAACCTCTGGGTTTTGAAAATCCATCCTTTCCAACTCATGTCTGTCTTCTTCAGAAATCTCTCTACGGTCTTAAACAGGCCCCAAGAGCTTGGTTTCAACGCTTCTCCTCCTTCATCCAAACAATAGGCTTCACTCCATCTCTCTCGGACACCTCTCTTTTTGTGTATCATCAAAATTTCGACACTGCCTATTTACTTCTCTATGTAGATGATATCATTCTCACCGCATCCTCTCGAAATTTCTTATATCATATTGTCTCTCTTCTTAGATCTGAATTTTCTATGACTGACTTAGGACTCCTTCATCATTTCTTAGGCATTACTGTTGTTCGAGATTCCTCCAGCCTTTTTCTTTCCCAACGCCAGTATATTCTTGATCTACTTAATCGTGCCGGTATGCTTGACTGTCAATCATCTCGCACTCCTGTCGATACTAGTTTTAAACTTTCGGCTGCCGGTGAACCCTTTTCAGATCCTACTCTCTATCGTAGCCTAACAGGTGCTCTCCAATATCTCACCATTACTCGTCCTGAAATCTCTTTTGTTGTTCAACAAGCATGTCTCTATATGCATGATCCACGGGTTCCTCACTATAATCATGTTAAACGCATTCTTCGGTATTTAAAAGGAACTCTCAATCATGGTCTCCACCTAAATAATTCTTCTCCAAACTCTCTTACCGCATAATCTGATGCAGACTGGGCTAGTTGTCATGACACTCGAAGGTCCACTTCCGGTTTTTGTGTTTTTCTTGGTAACAATTTAATTTCTTGGTCCTCGAAAAGACAGGTTACGGTCTCACGTTCGTCGGCCGAGGCTGAGTATCGCGCCGTGGCACATGCCGTTGCATATACAATCTGGATTCGGCAGTTACTATCCGAGCTACACAGGCCTATTGAGAAGGCCACTATTGTCTATTGTGACAACATATCAGCAGTCTACATGACCGGCAATCCAGTTCAACACCGACGCACAAAGCATATTGAGATTGATATTCATTTTGTTCGTGAGAAGGTCGCTCTTGGTCAGGTTCGGGTGCTTCATGTTCCCTCTACGGCTCAATTTGCTGACATTTTCACCAAGGCACTGCCTACTAAGCCGTTTCAAGATATCTGTTTCAGTCTCAACGTCGTCGAGCCTGCCGTTGATACTGCGGGGGGATGTTAGAGTAGTCTTTATCGTATACGACTCCTAGTCCAAGTCATCTTTGTAACCTTACCCCAAGTCGGTTTGTACCCTCTTATATACACTTGTATGCCGCACCAAATCAATCAATAAGAATCAGTTTTATTCATCTAGCAGAGTGGAGTATGGTTATGGTGTAACATGTAAGATGTAAGCTGTAATTAGGGGTGGGCATTCGGTTTATATGGTTAATTCGGTTTGGTTTATTCGGATTTCTAGAATTTTGGTTTCTGAAAAATGACAACCGAAATAATCATGACAAAAATTGCCACCGAACCTTGTTAACCAAAATATATTGGTTCGATTTGTTCGGTTAACCAAAAAACCAAAATACATGTGCACCACCATCAGTTGAAGCAACGTATCATGTAATTATTTGTTATACTTTGTACATACATAGCCGTTAATCATCTTTAAAAATAGCTACCAATTAGTATTTGCATGCATGAGATCCTATAATCTATGCACAAGACTTATGCTCTTATGATTGCATGAATCTATGTATAATTTCCAAAGCGATACACAACTAGCTAGCGACTTAGACTAATTGGCTATCTTATTGTGCTTGCGCGGAGAGAAACAAGGGTAGTGGACTCATAATTCGGTTAGTTCGGTGTATACGGTTTTTCTCAATCAAAAACCAATTTAAAATTAAACACCAAATAATTTATATTTTTCAAACCAAACCGAATAACCAAAAACCGATTTAGCCTATATTTCGGTTAAAATGGTTCGGTTCGGTTTCAATTTTTGGTTTTCGGTTTGAAAGTGCCCACCCCTAGCTGTAATTGTATCTGTGGAAGGCTTTCTTTGCCCTTCCCCCCTTATATAGAATGATACGCATGTTGTGCGTATTCGAGAAAAAAAAATTGTTGTTTTCCTTCTCGTTTTTTCGGTTTCTATTATGTTTTTCATAAATTTAAAAAAAATGATTATAATTTCCAAAAAAACAATTATTCAGAATTTCAAGTTTTTCTCAGGTTTTCAAAAAAATCATATCTACAAAAAATGTATGGAATGTAAAATTTTGTTGATAATTTTTAATAAGTGTTAAAAAATCTAAAACTGATCAACGTTTAAAAAAAGTGTTCACGTTTTCAAATTTAGTTCCTATTATCAAAAAAATTTCACTTTTAAAAAATATCATGTTTTTCAATAATTTTTTCATGTTTCTCAACAAATGTTTGGAATTTTCAAAAGGTGCACTTTCAAACTGCTCGAGGATTTCAAAAATTGTTCATGATTTTCAAAATAAGTTTGTGTTTGTAAAAAATGTTTGGAATACCAAAAATTGTTCCTTTTTTCAAAAAAAAATGAAATTCTAAAAAATGTTTGTGTTTATAGAAATAGTCGATATCTAAAAAAATCACAATTTTCAAGAAATGTTTTGACAAATTTTGAAAAAACTATTTTCAAAACTCGACGCTCCAATCTGTTCCTAAATATTCCGCGCATCTTAGCAAATGCTAGCAGTTGGCCAGCAGTGTTCGTACAGGAGTATGTGTTTGCGGGTTTCATACAGTTTGAAGTAATTGCAAGAGTCAAATGACAAGGAGCATTGCTACGCATACAGATAGTCTTGCACGATTTATGGACGATGGAGTCCGCTAAGCCTTTGATGAGGTCCGGTGCGTGAATTTGCACCTTTAGATCACCGGTCGTGCTTGAAGTAGTTTTGAATGACAAGTACTATAGTCAAATAATTATCTTCATCGATTTGTTACAATATATTTGTTGTGATATTTCATGAAATATCCTAAACCCAAAGTTCTCCAAACATCCATGCCATCCATGCACCAAAACAATTGAGGAAGAGAGATCCAAGGCAAGAAAGACAAAATGAGTATTGGCTGGTTCCATGAACACTTTTTGATTCATGAAGGCCATGAACTCCTCCCTTTCTTGAACCCCTATATCTCAAGTTCATCTCTTTCACCACAATCATATCTTGTGATAGACCGATCATATGGGTTCTTGGGGTGCTTTGGTTGAAGACCTTTGATGGAGTTTCCATCAAACGACTATACTTTGCATGTTACTCTTAAAGGGTGTGCGCTCCCTAGTCGGTTAGGAGTCGTTTTTAGCCTTAGATTACTTGGTCTCAAGGGTGCGAGAGTTTTTAAGGGATCGCCTACTTGATGAAGATCTACCACTTTTGGAAGGACGATAAGCCATGGTGAATAGGTTGGTTGTGCTTGGTGGGACGCCCAGTGGGCGACACAACCGGGATTCTTGTGCTCTTAGAACCATTTGATTTGAATCCTCCATGAATGATAATTAGGATGGCAAGGTGGGCTCGGCTCTTGTGGGGCATCCGGTCAAGCAACGATACAGAGAGTTAAGCATGGTCCGAACTTTGTAGGAGTGGGCAGAGCGGGAGCTGGGTAGACGCGACTCAACAAGGTCTGACAGGTTCCACGGTGCAGATGGAGATGCGGGAGAGTGAAGAAGTTGAGTAAGTCTGCAAAACTTACGTGCAGGCCCCACTGGTTGTCTGCAAACCATACCAGTGGCGAAGCCACGTTGTAGCAGTGTAGTCTAGTGACTACACTGGGATTTGGCAAAATGAGAACATTTGTGTATGCGTACACCACTACTGATCAAACAATTTAGGAAAATTGACTACACAGATCCATGTGACATCACAGCCTTTAGATGCTGGCACCGCCACTGGACCATACCGCATAACAACTTGAAAGAAGAGGTCGAAGTCGCCGCACCAAGATCGAGCCAACTGCTTCCCTTGATTGACACACTAACTACCAAAATATTAAGTGAGCCAACAAAGGTGGCGACATCTACTCTCACAGGCCCTTTGTCGACGCCGAATCGAACATCGTCCAGGTACGAGAGGTTGCAGAGACCTTATTCCACACGCCATCGCCGCCGCCAACTTGTCGAGGACATCAGAAAACGAAAACATAAGGGAACTAAGAACCCACAACAACTAAGAAGAACGAAAGGGGTACCTCCCTACTCCTCTTGCCGCCACCAAGGCGACGGCATGGAGAAGGCCTTCGGTGAGGGCTAGGGTTGAGAGGACGCGGGCAATGGGATAGATAGCTAGGAATGTTGTTGTTCTGTGAAATTAACTCCAGATTTGTTGTGCTCCAAAGGTTAGAAATGGACAGGTAACCTTGTGCTCATAAGAAACACAATCAAAAAGCTAAAAGGTGATGCTTCTTTCAACCCTTTAAGCTCTCAACGAGTACATAATTTTGGAAGGAAGCAACAAGTCCATGTGTAGATCATTGGCTTTGAGACAGCTAACTGGACTTGTCACTAGGTAAGTGCAGATTTGTGACGATCAACACATGATACATATCACACATAATTTGATCAGTAGGCCAACAAGTAAAGATTTGTGGTACTCCCTCCGTAAAGAAATATAAGAGCGTCTAGGTCACTACTTTAGTGATCTAAACCCTCTTATATTTCTTTACAAAGGGAGTACTAAATAAGAGTTTGTGAAGAGCAGGCAGAATCATGTAGTGCCTACCTGCAAGTGAAACCAATTCCTGTGAATTTGATATAACTGATGGGACTAAATTTTACAAAATTGGAAAATCCAATCTTTCAAAAAGCAACAAGTCTGGACTAAAAACCACTGCTTTGTTAGCATGGTTTACAACAATGGCAAACATAAACAGTACAAATTACAGGACTGAGCGCCACTCTGTACTTTAGGGAAAGCATCCTGAGATCAATGTTACACAAACACTACAGAAAGGACATATGGCCAGGTTGGGGAAAGCACCCTAAATGTCGCTCAAACGGATGTATCTAGGGCGGAGGAAGTAACAAACACTACGGTCCACAACTATCTGAAGCTATAAATGTGTGATACCAAAGTTGAGATGTCAGCATCAGATTCGACTGAGAGAAACAGCACCAATTCCATGGATGTTGTTGCTTTGTCATGCTTGCGAATTCACTTCCATGAAACGGACCCTTATATGGCTAAAGTCATAAACACCAGTCCTGATGGCTGATGTACAGGAGTGATAGGCAGCTCATCGAAGGCTCAGTTTGTTACTGATTACAGCTTCAGTTTGTCCCACCTTCAATATTAGCTTTCTAATGCAGAAAGCTCAACCTCCTTAGTGCAAGGGCGGTATGCTGCAAAGGTGCTGTCGTTCGCAAAAGAACCAGGATTGAAGCAAGTGATTCCTGTATATTTGAAGGCCTTCTGCTCACTCTTGTCAGCCAATACTATCTGAAGATTTAAACATGGAAGTATTATCATAAGAACTCTCAAAAATTTATTGGTAGCAGTGAGGACTGACGGTAGTTATAAAGCAGAAAGTATACTTATGTTTTGTGCATGTTCAACAAGTATATTAGCAGACGCATATTCATGGAAGCTAGAATCGGGAAACATTTCAAGGTGTGTATTGATGCTATTTATACAGCAGAAGGTATACTTCTGTTTTGTGCATGCTCAACACATAAATTAGCACAGAAGCGTATTGATGGAAGCAAAACATTTCAAGGTGCAAACAGGCTGTGTGCTAAATGGCAATACCATGTCAGGAGTTGGATACAGTCGTAGGCAATGATCATAGTTCCATATGATAGGTTGCACTGTGAGAGGCAATGGACACAGATGACTCTGATGGGTGATAGTTGCTACTAGCTGCAAGAAAAATGATCGGTTAATTTCTGAACAGTCAACAGCATATTCTCACTGAGATAATAAATAAAGTTATTCAACTTGCATGTTCAAATGGGTCACTTGTTTCTTCCGTTGTTGGTGGAATCAAGCATGACCGCCGCATCCTGTAAAGGAGATCTTGCCGGAAAAACACAATTTCTTGTGTATAAAACTTAACCCTGGGAAATCAAGCTCTTATTGGAGTTAGAACAGATGATAAATGGCAAGTCCACAAAGTTCAATATTATCTTGATCATGAAATGTCAATGTGGATAAATGCCATAGTTCGTAGTATGCATTCATTGCAAATATTACAGTAGTCTCAGTTGGCAATGAGTGTATGAAGCCTTTCAAGACTAACTGAAATGTCTGCCTCAATGGATAGCACTGATGAAAAATCAGGCAAGTTCAGAAAAATAAACAAATGAATATCATGCTTAGTAGAAAGAGATCTCTACTACAAAAGTATATTGCGTGCAACAAGCATTATGATAATAGATGCCAGCTAAGAACATAGTTTCACAGTATGGATATTGGTAGACCAGTACATTATTGCTATTAAGCCTCTTCATCTACCTGTTGCAATTGTGTAGAGATATCTCACAAAAATGAAGATGATAGCTGTATTAATCATCAAAATAACTACGGTACACTGATTGCAAGTCCAAACAAGAGATTTATGCTTAAACTGGCCCCCTTGGAACAACTGGATGGTACTCCCTCTGATCACAAATGTGAGTCGTTTAAGAATCTGTGGTAGTCAAACATTTTTGGGTTTGACCATCACTATTCAAATACTTACAAAGATTGACAACATTAAATTGGTATAACCAGAACCATCATGAAATATACTTTCAGTCTTTCACAATGTCTCATTATTTTTATATGAAGCAACTAACGTTCATAGAAATTGATGGTGGTTGGTCAAAGATTGAGTTAATTGCACAAAACCACCACATTTAGGGCATTGTTTGCAGAAAAGCACGAGGTCACTATTTTTTTGCAAAAAACACCGCACATTCAGTAAACCTTTTGCAAAAAACACTGATCGAGTGATTTAGGCCGTTTAATCACTTTCTGACAAGTGGGGCTGGATTGTTGGGAGCTGACTTGGCAAAACATTTACATACACCCCCTTATAGATGTAAAAAAAAGCAATCGACCCCCCTGCTCCCGATCTCATCGGGAGGAGGCACCCGACCGGTGAGGGCTCTGCCGATGTGCTGCCAGAGCTCCGCCCCGCTGCCCACTGCCTCCTGCTCTAGTCGTATCCTCGCGCCGGTGAGCTCACCTCGCGCGTCGGGCATTGGTGGCCATGGGGCCGCCCGCCACAACCCCCGGCGAGGTGTACAACGAGTGTGCCGGGCACCCGTGGCCATGGCACCGCCCGCCCATCAGTGGAGGGGAGCAGGTCACAACAGCGCGTGCTCGCGGCCGGCGCCGGTGGCCGGCATCCCAACCTCAGCCGTCCCTCCTTCCATCCTCCATCCCCGCCCATGAGCGCAGTAAGGGACGGCCTCCCTCACTCGAGCACCCGGCGAAGCGGCCTCCCTCCTCCTGCGCGTGATAGCTCCGGCCAGGGCGCAGCATCCCGGCGGGCTCGGTAAGTCAGGTCACTCCTTCCGCGTGTGACAGCGCCGGGGCGTGGCACCCCGGCGTGCCCGGTCAATTCGCTCCTTGCAGTTGTGCACAGGGGTCTGATTGCTTTTGTTTTTTAGATTTAGGGGTGTGTATGTATTTTTTTTGCCAAGTCAGCTCCTTAGAGTCGGTCCCACCTGTCAGAAAATGATTAAGTGGGCTAAATCACCTGATCAGTGCATTTTGCAAAAAGTTTACCAGAAACGCGGTGATTTTTGCACAAAATTAGGGACTAGGTGGTTTTCTGCAAACCTTGCCCCAAATGTGGTGGTTTTGTGCAATTAACTCGTCAAAGTTACCATGGAGACTGTATGTCTAGCAGTGTCCAAAAGGATTTACATTTGGAATCAGAGAATAATATGTAGCGTAATATGCAACATGAAAGGAGAGTGGCATCACCTAATTCTGTGAAGGTTTTATTGTTATTTTTTAACTACATGCATCAGATTTTGATAATTGATGCACAAAAAGATATCCCTGTATTTGCGTGGTTGCCTATAGCGACATAAACAAATGGTTAACATATGGAACATGGAGAATGATACAAGGCAATGCTTTGTGACAAACCTGCAGGGGTTGCTTACAAATATAGCATTTGGGATGTGTTTCTGAAGTTCCTCAATTAGATACTTTGGGAGCGCACACCTTGGGAGAGCTTTAGAAGGTCCTACAAATGTGTTACTATGTAAGAAAAAACAACATGCCAAGCTTAGGAAAAAAAACAGAAAACATCGCATTCGGGCTATAGGGAGAACTAGATTGACAGTATTTACTATCAACAAGCTCATTCCTAATCCTATTGCAGAAAATTTTCATTGGTTAAATAGCATGGAGAATAAAAGATAATTGGACATATAAAACAATAGGCCAGGTTTAATCCATTAGTGAATAAAATGAAATTGGATATTGCAGCAAACCAAACATGCGGATAACAGTAGTTGTCAGGTAAAAGCGTGTCATTGAGTTTTAGAATACCTGCATCATCAGGACCAGGAATGAATAAAAAACGACTATGTTCCTTTAACCTAGTTCGAGATGCGATCATCTCACCAAGCTTTCCAAACTGCAATCTACATAAAGTTACATAACTTAGACTTTGTCTTCGACTGGGAAAGCAAACACGTTATAAAACTGTCGATTATATTTCATGGAACAAGTCAGACCTGAGTTCTTCGAACGAATTGAATGCCAGATTGCAGGGCCGGGAGCAGAAATTTCCCATTAGAACAAAGAGAGAAGGAACTACTTCCACGCTTTCATAGCCATCAAGAACAACACCCAACTTCTCCATAGTCTACTCCAGGAGATAACACATACAAACATCCTGAGAGTATGCTAAACAATATAGTTATATAAAACAAGAATTAATACCAAACTAAATACCTCATAACTGTCGAGCCAAACATCTGAAAGAATGACAAACATGTCATTCACAGCCTTATTTTCTAGCGATGACAATCTTAGCTGTTTAGTACAAACATAGCAAAACTCATCAGTAAAGATGTTTACTACAAGACCTATTAGTGGCATGTATAACACAATTCCTAAACTTACTGCTTCTTCAGTTGGTATGACACCTCCACCAAAGAAATCAAGCCCCATGAGCAGTGAAAGTGATGTTTCTCTGTCCTCTAAGGGAGGAAACCCACAGGTATTGACCTGCAAATGATTGGAACATAACCACTATCAAGACAATAATACAGGAAAACACTGAAGATTTTATGGTAGACAACAGACCTGGAAAATGCCATTTGAAAGTAATTCTCCTTCTGCTACAATCACTGTGTTTTCAACAAAGAAACCTGAAGTGATTTTGTGTTCTATGTAAGGAAAGCGATGCCCTTATTTGAATAAGCATAAATCCATATGGCTAAAACAAAATATTTATATGAAATATGGATTACTGACGCCAATATGATCAGTATTCTATACTATCCCTTCTGAAACGAGAGGATTTTTTTGTAACCTTTCAATGACCAAACGAAATCTAAATTGTTTTTATTTAGCACAGCACAGACATGCATCTTTATTTATATATATATATATATATATATATATATATATATATATATATATATGCATGAAGGTAACATGGCAATGGTTCCAAGGATATTGCATTCGCTAAGTCAATTGGCACTGCTCCAGTAAGATCCTCCAAGTAGAACTGGCGTTCTTCCAACTGCGATATGACCCCCATGATCCATCTCCGCCCAGTACACCCAACTAAGGACTGTATGGAAGTAATCTACATGAAGGGGGGAAACTGTGCGTCATTTCATATACAATGATTAAAAAAAATAGGGAACAAAAGAGGCTGCACAAAGGTTTTGGGGGGAAAGCACCAAGTATTGGACTACAGTGGACTGGGATCACAGAAATCAATCTATAGTAGTAGAAGTAGAACACAACATAATTACGAGAAATACCTCACAACTTTCATTTTCAGTCATAACAGACTCAAAAGCTGGCTTGGAGAAATATTTATCACGAGCGAGCCTCTGAAGCAGCACTTGATACCTATCCCTGTAAAGGGCGGCTTTATCTCCAGCTTCTCCATGGAGGGCTAATCTTCCAGTATGCCTATATACACAGTGTAATCGGAAATAGCATCAACAAATATACACACAACCTGTTTTAGAAAATCGTGTGTTCTAGTTTAGCATCAAAGAGCGATCTATGTGTCATACTGAATCAGATGCCACCTCCTAGAAAGAAATGAATTGATTAAAAGACCAATTCAATCCGCAATCCCTCAGGGCTGAGCTAAAGAATTGACCAACTATATAAGAAAAAGAAAAATGCTAAGCTCCATCAACTGTAAGAACCGGATCGGCGGCGCTTCCATTTGACCCGGCAGCCGTCGCCGCCCCGTGCTGCTCCTGTCCATGGCGGTCTCCGCGGCACCGAAGGCCGAGGCAAAGAAGTCTGCACCAGCCGTCGCTGGGAAGGACGACGCGCAGCCAGCCGCCAAGCCATTGGTTTGACATCTGGTTAGACCAGCTAAAACAGGCTATTCCTTCTTGAAGACATTGTCTTGGAGCGTGCATCCTAGGATGCACTGCTAATATGTCATCATAGGTTTTGTGATGTGATTTGGGGATGTTGTGGCAAAGCTTGCCCTATGTGGACAGTCTTAAGTTTTTTTCCTCTAAGTAAGCTGATTTGTTTGACGTTATTAGCCATGTGCATCACTCAATGCAGAGGCCGAGGGTCTTCCCCTCTTTCCGGATTTTTTTATCAAAGTTATGTCCTGCATCCATTCTGCAAATTATCAATTCCTCGTGGAAGTTCATTTAATATTTGGGCGAATCAAGCAGGTAATAGGCATCCGTTATCACAATATTCAACTATCAACACCCAAGACTTAAGACATGAGGCAAATTCTCAGATCCCAATTTCCCAGATCTAAAAGGAAGTGGCAGCATTTACATACTCGTAGAACACTTTCTTGATTGGGTCGTAGTGGAACCGCGGCACGACGAACGAGTCCACCACCCGCAGCGCCGACTGGACGCTGGTGGCGGAAGGCGATGCCGCGTCGACCGCCTCCTCCGCGTCGACCAGTAGGGACACCACGCGATGGACCGCGTCCCGGTCAAGTATCGACGATTTCACTGCGGGCACCCGCAAAGCACAGAGAGACGCGCACAGGGTGAGAACCAGCCATGAATCGAAGCCTCGGAATGAGGATAGGAGGCAGACGGCCTGAAAGCCGGAGCGAGTACTTACGCGGCTCTTTGTCGAGCTCGTCGAGGAGGAGGTCGAGGGCCTCGTCCTCGGCGTCGGGGAAGCGGGCGAGGAAGGCGGCGGCCTCCTCGAGGGCATCAACTTTGAGGGTGAAGCCCCGCAGCCGGAATTTGCGCTGCAGCTTCTTGCGCATGGCTGCCGACGGCGCCGCCATGGGAGAGGGGGGGAGGAGGCGAGAGGGAATGGCTGTGGCGGGAAAGGTGAGCTGGGGTTTCGGGAATCTGGCGGGATATCAATTGCAGCGCCCTCGCTGGGCTTCAAGTATCCGCTGCGGGCTTTGGCCTGGTGGGTTGCCTCGGCAAGTTTTGGACAGTTGTGTCCTTTTTTTAAGCTCGCACTAGGCCATGGGCCCATAGACGCCCCTGTGCCTCAAAAAAAAAAAACTAGGCATCAGCCCACGGGGCCCCTATGTCTCGCTGCAAGAGACAGAGAGGGCAGCTCCAGATGGGCCGCCTGAGCCGCGCGGGAGGCTACAGCCACCTTTTTCTATTTCTTATTTACGTTTTCTTTGCCTCAAATTTTTTTTTACGTTTTTTGAGTATATTAAATTATAAAAAATGTTAAGCAAGCATTTAACAAATTGTTAAATGATTATGAAAGAACGTTGATCACGTATTAAAAATGATGAATTTTGAATCATGTATATAAAATATGTTAATCAAACATTTCAAAAAATGTTGAAGAAGTATTTGAAAAATATTAATCAAGCATTTTGAAATATTAAATGTGTAAAGAAAAATGTTGACCATGTATTAAAAATTATGAATATTTTAATCATGTATATAAAAATATTAATCAAGCATTTGAGAAAATTTTGGAAAAGTATTTGAAAATCGTTAATCAATCATTTGGAAAATGATAAATGTGTATACAAAAAATGTTGAACATGCACTAAACAATGATGGACAAATTGACCGTGTATATAAAAATGCTCATCAAGCATTTTGAAAAAATATTTAACAAGTATTTGAAAAATGTTAATAAATCATTTAATAATTGTTGAATGTGTTTACAAAAAATATTGACGAGTGTTAAAAAATATTGCACTTTATAAATGTTAATCAAATATTTGAAAAAAATGTTACATGTGCATAGAAAAAATGTTGACCATGTATTATAAAATATTGATTTTGTATTTGAAAAATGTTAATCAGAATTCTGAAAAGTTTAAAAGTGTTTATAAATAAAATGTTGTCCATGTATTTAGAAAATGTTAATCTTGTATTTGAAAAATGTTAGTCATGCATTTAAAAAAATAAATAAAATTTGTATAGAAAAAATGTTGACCATGTATGACAAAATGTGAAATTTGTATTGGAAAAATGTTAGATGTGTATTAGAAAAATGTTGTTGACATATACAAAAAATGTAGAATAAAAACCAAAAAAATACAGAAAACCAAAAAACCAAAAAACAAAGAAAAGGGAAAATGGAAAATAAAACCAAATAAAAATTTCAAAAATGAATGAAAATGGAGAAGAAAAATAAAAAATGGCTCAAATGGCGTCAGTTAGGGCGGGCCCCTATAACTTACCATGATTGACGCTTAGACGGAGTAACTAGCAGCGCGTGAACTGGTCGGAGACGAGGGATCAATTTATGGTTCTCCCTTTTTCCTATTCTCTTTTTACTTTAATAATGCGCGCAAATGGGGCGGCCCAATTACGTTAGAACTATCCGCGAGACTTTCTAGCGACTCTTAATGTAAGATATAGTCGTTGCGTCGGCCCCCTAAAAACTAGTCGTTAGCCCATGCAAATCAATATGTTTGCCAATCGTCCGATCCGTATTGTAGTAGCCGGATGGTCCATGCAAATCAATCTGTTAGCCCTTGCAGCATTGCATCCTCGGCTTGCTGCATGATGAGCCATATAGTAGTACACTTTGCCACTGCTTGTAGCATTGGCGAGTGGTGCTCCAAGTCCTTACAGCGTGACTGCCTCTGCCCCTGCAACATTGAGCTACCACCCTGGCTTGCAGCCCAGTGAATGTTGATCTGAGCACGATCGAGTGCTCACGTGCAACACTGTCGCATGGCCTCGCAACAGTGCCTTCGCCGCCCGCGGCAACGACCATCATTGTATCACAACGGAGACATCTCCTTGTTCAAAAAGCACACTTGTGATTTTCACTTTATGGGGAGAACAGGTGTGCTTCGCGGTAAAGCACATTTGTGATTCTCCATAAACACATATGTGCTTCACTGCCAAGCACATATGTGATGAAGCACATCTATGGTTTTCACTTTAAAAAAACACAGCTGCGCTTTTTTACTTTCGTGGAGCACAACTATGTTTCATGTGAGGACAAAGTGTAAAAAAATCATGAAAAAAACCTAGCAAAATCCACCACCCCCCCCCCCCAAAGGTGAAAAACCGAAAAAACATGAAAATAAAGAATAACAAAATCCCACAGATGCATCCAACGTGCGATATGTGGTGGCGGCTGGGCACACCATGTGGTATAGGAGCCTTGAAATAGTTGCCGCTAGCACCCCCTTCCATGGGGGTGCCCGCTAACTTCTCGTTCTCCTGGTCGGAAATAATCATAGTCCATAAAACAAAAGGAAAACCAACAAACTCAAGCTCAGCCTATTTGCGCAAGTCTGGCTGACACGAGAAAGCAACACGGACAAGAGAAAAAAACGGGTTGTGCGTGACAAAACAAGCTGATTCTAAACAAGACAGCTAACTGCGCAAATCTTGAAGCATCGAATGATCCAACGGCCTGGGCGTCGACTAAGACTTTGCTAAAACTTAGTCGACCGAGTTTTAGCATTTCAATAAAGTGTGATGGAAGGGGCATTCCCATGTACGTGTTTTTTAGTAATTGAACAATGACAACTGATTATTACTGGAAGAACATGAAAAGCCAAGAGAGACACAAACCTCAATTAGAGATGCATCTCAAGATACTGAGTACATCATTGTTCACTCTCTATATAACCAATAACGTAACTAATGGGAGCGTCTACAACTTGCAATGATTTTAGCTCTCACTATATTTCATCGTCCTCGTGTGTTCATCTTCTTCCTCCTTGAGCGCCACTCATGTGCCACCAGCCACCGCCAGCCTAACAATCTACTCCCTCCGTTCGGAATTATTTGTCACAGAAATGGATGTATCTAGACATATTTTAGTTATAGATACATCCATTTCCGAGACAAGTAATTCCGAACGGAGGGAGTACAAAGGCACTCGTGGCCGATGGTGGTGTCGTGTGCCTCCTTTGCTGGTCCTTCGTTGTCCCGATGGAAAACGGAGCGAGAAAAGCATATCTAACGTGCATGAGAATTTTTAGAACTCAATGTTCTTATGGGACATATGGGGGAGGCAGATAAACTGAATTTGGGAGAAGATGATAGCTCAATCACCCTAACCTTAAGTCTTCCTGAGGTGGAAAATTACTCTAAAAACTCAGTGGCTGGGGGTGTCAATGGTCCCAATGAGCTGGATCTGCAGGAGTTGTTGGCCCCTATTGTTCTGCCTGCTCCATTACAACCATTCAATGCAGATTTTGATCTAAACATCCCAATCTTGGCAGCTCAAGATAACCTCATTCAGTCTGATATGCATATTGCTCACAACCAGGCTGCTACTTCTCAGCTTCAGCTGTTTGGCACTGCAATTGCTTTACTTGCATCAGTCAATCAAGTAGAAAGAGAGTCTGAACATGTGGATATTGAAGCCCCTACAATTACAGTAATGATGACAGAGCAGTCTACAAACCTTCAGCAAAACACTACTTTGGAACAAGCAGAGCAGACTCTTGTGGCAGTCAATGTTCTTGGACCAATTCAACCCAGCCATTCTGCAAGTGCTTTGCCAGTTTTGGTTGCCTCCCTGAACCAAGCTCAACCTGTCACTAAAGTTTCTGAAGCTCAACCAGTTGGTAATTTAGCTCAAGCTAACAACCCTCCTGATAGTTCAGGTACAACCCCCTGGTTTCCCTGATCCTATCTATAAAGTTAATGAGGGAGATTTAGTTCAACATCACAGTCAGACACATCCTGAGCTACTTAACTCTAACTCTGTATCAGATGTAGAAAAAGGCTCCGAAACTGAGATGATCATTCACAAGGAAGGAGTGACCCTTTGGGAGAAGCACTTTGCTCCAGCTTCAGACTCTGATAAGGTTATTCAGGTACCTGCTGAGTGGGTCAGTTTCTTATCTTTAGCTCTTCTCACTCCAGATAACTTTGATTGGGCCAAATCCTTGTTATCCTCAACCCTCTGGAACTACATTATAGAGGGCGCTACTAATACGTCTCCAACGTATCTAGAATTTTTTATTGTTCCATGCTATTATTTATGAAGTATTGGATGTTTAATGGGCTTTATCATTCATTTTTATATCATTTTTGGGGACTAACCCAAAGGCCCAGTCCAGATTGCTGTTTTTTTTCCTGTTTCAGGGTTTTGCAAAAAAAGAATATCAAATGGAGTCCAAACGGAATGAAACCTTCGCGAGAGATATTTTTGGAGAAAATCACGCACGCGGAACTTGAGAACCACGACAGGGGACAGAGGGCTGGCCCACGAGGGTGGGGGGTGCGCCCCCTTCCTAGGGGGGCGTCCCCTTGCCTCGTGGCCCCCTCGAGCGTCCCCCAGTGCCCTCCTTCTTCCTATATAAGTCTACGTACCCTAGAAACTCAGTGAACAGATAAAAAACCCTAATTCCACCGCCGTACCTTCTGTTCCCGTGGAGATCCCATCTTGGAGCCTGTTCCGGAGCTCCACCGGAGGGGGATCCATCACGGAAGCCTTCATCATCATCATCATCGCCCTCACCATGAGTTGTGAGTAGTTTACCACAGACCTTCGGGTCCATAGCTAGTATCTAGATGGCTTCTTCTCTCTATCTGGATCTCAATACAAAGTTCTCCTCGGTCTTCGAGGAGATCTATTCAATGTAATGTCTTTTTGCGGTGTGTTTGTCGAGATCCGATGAATTGTGAGTTTATGATCAAGGTTATCTATTAAAGATATTTGGTTCTTCTCTGAACTTTTTATGTGTGCTCATAATATCCTTATAAGTCTCTTTGAATTATTGGTTTGGTTTGGCCTACTAGATCTATAGTTCTTGCAATGGGAGAAGTGCTTGGCTTTGGGTTCAATCTTGCGGTGTTCTTTCCTAGTGACTGTAGGGGAAGCAAGACACGTATTGTATTGTTGCCATCGAGGATAAAAAGATGGGGTTTATATCATATTGCTTGAGTTTATCCCTCTACATTATGTCATCTTGCTTAAGGCGTTACTCTGTTCTTATGAACTCAATACACTAGATGCATGCTGGATAGCGGTCGATGTGTGGAGTAATAGTAGTAGATGCAGGCAGGAGTCGGTCTACTTGTCTCAGACGTGATGCCTATATACAATGATCATGCCTAGATAGTCTCATAATTATTCGCTTTTCTATCAATTGCTCGGCAGTAATTTGTTTACCCGCCGTAGAATATCGCTATCATGAGAGAAGCCACTAGAGAAAACTATGGCCCCCGGGTCTATTCTCAACATATCAATCTACATCTACTTTACTTTTACCGCTTTTATTTGTTGTTCTTATAAACAAAAAATACCAAAAATATAAACTATCATCTCTATCAGATCTCACTTTCGTAAGTGACCGTAAAGGGATTGACAACCCCTCATCGCGTTGGCTGCGAAGTTCTTATTTGTTTGTGCAGGTGCGAGGGACTCGCGCGTGGTCTCCTACTGGATTGATACCTTGGTTCTCAAAAACTGAGGGAAATACTTACGCTATTGTGCTGCATCACCCTTTCCTCTTTGAGGAAATACAACGCAAGCTCGAGAAGTATCAAGAAGAATTTCTGGCGCCGTTATCGGGGAGGCTTACGCAAAAGTCATATACCAAGTACCTATCACAAATCCTTATCCTTCGCATAAATTTATTTGCCTCTCGTTTTCCTCTCCCCCACTTCAGCCTTGCCATTTTATTTGCCCTTCTTCCGCCGTGTGTTTATCGTTCGCTTGCTTCTTGTTTGCTTGTGTGCTGCTTGCTTGCTTGCCACTATAGTTCTCCATGTTAGTGTTGACCCTCACCTCAAGAGGCTGGATGATATTGAAAACAATGTTAGACATTTTATGACTATACAATTTGAGCATAATGACTTTTTCAGAACTGAGCTTAAAGAACAAAAAAAAGGTTATGGAGTATATGAATAAATACCTTGATGATATGTCCACGGAATTTTGTGGTTTGAAATCTCAGTTTGCTCATCTTGAGAACTTAATTGCTCATCTTTTGTGATTTGGGTGCTAGTGTCTCCACTATCTCAAAAACTTTGTGTGATTTGCTAGGGTTCCATGAGCTTGATGATTATTCTTTAAATTTGCATCTTGCGGATTCCACTATTAAGAAACCTATGGGAAGAATTAATGATGTTCTTATTGTTGCCAATAGGAATTATGTGCCCGTAGATTTCATTGTTCCTGATATAGATTGCAATCCTTCATGCTCTATTATTCTTGGTAGACCTTTCCTTAAAACGATTGGTGCAATTATTGATATGAAGCAAGGAAATATTAGATTCCAATTTCCGCTAAGGAAATGCATAGAACACTTTCCTAGAAAGAAAATCAAATTACCATATGAATCTATCATGAGAGGCACTTATGGATTGCCTTCCAAAGATGGCAATACCTAGATCTATCTTGTATCATGCCTAGCTAGGGGCGTAAAACGATAGCGCTTGTTTGGAGGCAACCCAATTTTTTGTTTTTTTGTTTTTGTTGCTGTTAGGGAATAAATATTGCATCTAGCCTCTGATTAGATGTGGTTTCATGTCTTGTTTAGTGTTTGTGCCAAGTAGAACCTTTGGGAAGACTTGTGTGAAGTTTATGTGATCTTGCTGTGAAAAACAGAATCGTTAGCGCTTGCTAAAGTAGTCTTTAGATTTTACTGGAGCGTGTTTTTTAGTTGATTCTTTTTGCAGGTGATTGGTAGAAAAATTCCACAAATTTACCAATTTAGTTTGAATTTTTTGGAGCTCCATAAGTAGGCGAAACCTGCAGATTACTACAGACTGTTCTGTCTTTGACAGATTCTGTTTTTCGTGTGTTGTTTGCTTATTCCGATGCATCTATGAGTAGTATTGAGGATATGAACCATAGAGAAGTTGGAATACAGTAGTTTTAACACCAATATAAACAAAGAATGAATTCATTGCTGCACTTTTGAGTAGTGGTTTGCTTTCTTATACTAATGGAGATCACGAGAATTTTCGTCTAAGTTTTGTGTTGTGAAGTTTTCAAGTTTTGAGTATTGCTTTGATGGACTATGGAACAAGGAGTAGCAAAGGCCTAAGCTTGGGGATGCCCATGGCACCCCAAGTAAATTCAAGATAATCAAAAGCCTAAGCTTGGGGATGCCCCGGGAAGGCATCCCCTCTTTCGTCTTCATCCATCGGTAACTATACTTGGAGCTATATTTTTATTCGCAACATGATATGTGTTTTGCTTGGAGCGTCCTGTATAATTTGAGTCTTTGCTTGTTTGTTTGCCACAATCATCCTTGCTGGACACACCTATTTGAGAGAGTTAAATATGGCCTAGAAATTATGAGAACACTCTATATGCTTCACTTATATCTTTTGAGTTGAATAGTTTTTGCTCTAGTGCTTCACTTATATCTTTTAGAGCACGGTGGTGGTAATATTTTGTAGAAATTGTTGAACTCTCATGCTTCAGTTATATCCTTTTGAGAGTCTATTAAAACATCATGGTAATGTGTTTAGGCTAAAGAAACTAGTCTTCACATGATAGACATCCAATGCCAATGTAGTAAAAAAATCACACTAAGTGCATTGAATATGATGAGATGTTGGATGCTTGATAATTGTTTTGAGATATGAGGATAGTGGTATTAGAGTCATGCTAGTGGAGTTATTATGAAATTGAGAAATACTTGTGTTAAGGTTAGTGATTCCCGTATCATGCACGTATGGTGAACGCTATGTGACGAAGTTAGAGCATGAGGTATTTGTAGAGTGCCAACCTTTGTGTGGAGGTCGGGGGCGTGCGATGGTTAACTCCTACCAACCTCCCCCCTAGGAGCATGCGTTGATTGCTTTGTTTTGATGACTCGTAGATTTTTGCAATAAGTATATGAGTTCTTATGACTAATGTTGAGTCCATGGATTATACGCACTCTCACCCTTCCACCATTGCTAGCCTCTCTTGTACCACGTAACTTTCGCCGGTGCCATCCTTCCTACAAACAGCCACCATATCCTTCCTCAAAACAGCCACCATACCTACCTATCATGGCATTTCCATAGCCATTCCGAGATATATTGCCATGCAACTTTCCACCGTTCCGTTCATATGACACACATCATATTGTCATATTGCCATTGCATGATCATGTAGTTGACATCGTATTTGTGGCAAAGCCAACATGCATAATTTTTTATACATGTCACTCTTGTTTCATTGCACATACCGGTACACCGCCGGAGGCATTCATATAGAGTCATACTTTGTTGTTGTAGTATCGAGTTGTAATATTGTTGTAATGAAAAGTGTGATGATCATCATTATTAGAGCATTGTCCCATGGGAGGAAAGGCTAAATCTATAAAGCCCCTCCGCAAAAAAAGAAAAAAAAAGGCCAAAAAAAAAGGGGAAAGGCCCAAAAAAAGGACAATTGCTACTATCTTCTTTTCCACACTTGTGCTTCAAAGTAGCACTATGTTTTTCATTGTAGAGAGTCAGAGGGCAGAGGGCTGGCCCGCGAGGGTGGGGGCGCGCCCCCCTTCCCAGGACGCGCCCCCTGCCTCGTGGCCCCCTCGAGCGTCCCCCGGTGCCCTCCTTCTTCCTATATAAGTCTATGTACCCCAGAATCTCCGTGAACAGAGAAAAAACCCTAATTCCACCACCGTACCTTCTCTTCCAGTGGAGATCCCATCTTGGAGCCTGTTCCGGAGCTCCACCGGAGGGGGATCCATCACGGAGGCCTTCATCATCATCATCATCATCGCCCTCACCATGAGTTGTGAGTAGTTTACCACAAACCTTCGGGTCCATAGCTAGTATCTAGATGGCTTCTTCTCTCTCTTTGGATCTCAATACAAAGTTCTCCTTGGTCTTCGAGGAGATCTATTCGATGTAATCTCTTTTTGCGGTGTGTTTGTCGAGATCCGATGAATTGTGAGTTTATGATCAAGGTTATCTATGAAATATATTTGGTTCTTCTCTGAACTTTTTATGTGTGCTCATAATATCCTTGCAAGTCTCTTCGAATTATTGGTTTGGTTTGGCCTACTAGATCTATAGTTCTTGCAATGGGAGAAGTGCTTGGCTTTGGGTTCAATCTTGCGGTGTTCTTTCCCAGTGACTGTAGGGGCAGCAAGACACGTATTGTATTGTTGCCATCGAGGATAAAAAGATGGGGTTTATATCATATTGCTTGAGTTTATCCCTCTACATAATGTCATCTTGCTTAAGGCGTTACTCTGTTCTTATGAACTCAATACACTAGATGCATGCTGGATAGCGGTCGATGTGTGGAGTAATAGTAGTAAATGCAGGCAGGAGTCAGTCTACTTGTCTCGGACGTGATGCCTATATACAATGATCATGCCTAGATAGTCTCATAATTATTCGCTTTTCTATCAATTGCTCGACAGTAATTTGTTTACCCGCCGTAGAATATCGCTATCATGAGAGAAGCCACTAGAGAAAACTATGGCCCCCGGGTCTATTCTCAACATATCAATCTACATCTACTTTACTTTTACCGCTTTTATTTGTTGTTCTTATAAACTAAAAATACCAAAAATATAAACTATCATCTCTATCAGATCTCACTTTCGTAAGTGACCGTAAAGGGATTGACAACCCCTTATCGCGTTGGCTGCGAAGTTCTTATTTGTTTGTGCAGGCGCGAGGGACTCGCGCATGGTATCCTACTGGATTGATACCTTGGTTCTCAAAAACTGAGGGAAATACTTACGCTACTGTGCTGCATCACCCTTTCCTCTTCGAGGGAATACAACGCAAGCTCGAGAAGTAGCAGCTACGAGTAGCACATTCAAACTTTTTGTGCTTCCTGACACCTGCCCATCTAATCAGGCACCCCCATGTCTGCAGGCCCATGATCTGGAAGAGGAATTTTCATCTAAAGTTGCGACTCCTCGGTCAAAGAGTGCTCCTGTCTCACCATAGGTGAAGATTGATAAAAAGAGGAAAGAGAAAGCTCCTATGGTAGAGACAGAGGTAAGAAGAAGTGACAGACTGCAGCTACTTGATAATGGTTTCAAGAGACATACATGCTTGGATAAAAATTGCTTCCCTCACTCTCTCAAGCCGCTACCAGTCTCTTCGAAGGTGATTAAAAATTTCTATATTTCCTTTTGCAAGGTGGCTGCAAAAAACTGCTCGAAGGATCTTCTCCAACTGCCCAAGAGGAAGAAAGATGTCAAAGGAGCTGGGGCCAAAGAATCCAAGAAAGCTACCAACAAAGATGCTCTGCAACATGTCTCCATTGAGGGAGCAGCAGAAGGAGACAAGAATTAAGTAGTTTACTGCTTAATAGTTCCGCAATGTCTTAAAATCTAGATATCATGCATTGTGTCAGAAAGGATTATGTTAAGCAGAGTGTTGGGAATTGCGTTTATTTTGTATTAAGTAGACTTGACTGGCCTTCCTCTTTTGTGGTGTACTTGCAACCTTGTGTCAGGATCTATGGGGTTTATGTTATGGTGTGGCACTCCAAATCTCTGTTTAATGGTTTCATCACTTTTTCTGGCAAAATTCGGTTAGGCAGTTCACCTCTTTATATGCAGAGCTTTGTGATTAGTCGCAACAGTTATCTCAACAACATTCATGAATAGGAATTGGAATATTCTGAAATGGAATATCAGAGGTATCAATGATAGTAACAAGTGGACAATAATTCAAAATAAAATTGAAGAATCACACTGTAATATCATCTGCCTGCAAGAAACCAAGAGAGAACATTTTGACCCCAGATACTTGAAGAATTTTTGCCCCCTACGTATTAATAAATTTGAGTATTTGCCCTCGGTTGGGGCATCAGGAGGCCTCCTAATTGTCTGGAATGATTCTATGTTCAGTGGGGAAAGATTGTTTGAAAATGACTTCTCCATCTCAGTCAGATTCCACTCCAAGATCTCTGGTGAAAATTGAATTTTAACCAACATTTATGGTGCTTGTCAAGAGCCTTCAAGATCTACTTTTATTGACTGGTTCTCGAATATTCAAATGCCAGTAGATTCCAAATGGTTAATCATGGGCGATTTAAATTAAATGAGATACCCTAGCAACAGAAACAGAGAGGGTGGAAGCTTCAATGACATGTTGAAATTTAATGAAGCTATCAGCAAGCTAGCCCTGGCGGAGATACCTTTAAAAGGCACGAATTACACTTGGAGTAATATGCAAGATGCTCCTTTATTGGGGAAGCTAGATTGGGTTTTTTCATTAGAGTCTTGGACTACTCATTTTCCCAGCACCTTGGCACTTCCTCTTGCCAAACCTATATCAGATCATGTCCCCTGTTTAATACAGATTGGAACTTTCATTCCTAAAGCTTCAGTTTTCAGGTTTGAAAATTACTGGATGCAGATTGATGGGTTCAAAGATACTGTCAAAAGTATTTGGGAACAAAATGTGGTTGAGCCCAACAGTGTTAAGAGGATCACTGCAAAATTTAAAAGGCTTAAAAAGGGTCTTAAATTTTGGGCCAAATTTATATCTCGGCTTAGCACTTCTATTAAATCCTCTAATGAAGTAATCAAGTTCCTAGACTCTATTGAAGATCTGAGACCTCTGTCTAATGAGGAATGGAATGGCAGAGAAATTCTGAAGCATCATCTTCTGCAGCTTAAATAATTTACTGGAAGCAGAGGGCCACCATCAGATGGGTTAATTTTGGGGAGGCAAATTCCAAATACTTTCAGGCAAAAGCTACTTTAAAATATAGAGTGAATTACATCACTGCTCTTCAAGATGAACAAGGTAACACAATAAAGATCATCAAGGGAAATCTTCAATCCTGAGAAGAGCCTTCAAACAAAGGCTGGGCACTTCTGTACCAATCTTTAACCTGCTGAACCTAAATGAGCTGTTGGAGATAAGAACAGATCTAGATTTCCTGGAAGCACCCTTCTCCAAGGAAGAGATCGATGATGTGGTTAAAAATCTTCCTGCTGATAAAGCACCTGAGCTTGATGGATTTAACACAAGCTTCATTAAGCACCACTAGGACATAATTGCTGAGGATTTTTATGAGTTGGTGAATGATTTCTATCATGGGAATATCAATTTGACTAGCATAAACTCCTCCTTCATAAATCTCATTCCTAAAAAAGACAATCATCTTTCCCCCAATGATTTCAGGCCAATATCATTGCTCAACTGCTCCATTAAGATCATAACAAAACTGCTAGCCAACAGACTGCACACAATCATTTTGAAGTTAGTCCATGCAAATCAGTATGGTTTTATCAAATCTAGGTCGATTCAAGACTGCTTTGCTTGGGCATATGAATTCATTCATCAATGTCATGGTTCTGGTGATGATCTACTTCTGCTCAAGCTAGATTTTGAGAAAGCTTTTGGTATGATTGAACACCAAACAATTAAAGATATTCTGATTGCCAGAGTTTTCGGCCCAAGATGGTTAATGTGGATGGATATGCTATTCACTTCTGGTTTCTCGGCTGTTCTTCTCAATGGTGTTCGTGGTAGTTTCTTCAGATGTTTGAGGGGAGTTAGACAAGGGGACCCTCTTTCCCCTCTTCTCTTTGTGCTGGCGGCTGACATTCTACAAACCATCTTAAATGCTGCAAGACATGATGAGCTTATCAAACAACCAATTCTCACTCCACATTGCCAGGATTTCCCTGTGATTCAATATGCTGATGACACAGTGCTCATCATGCCTGCTTGGGAGATTCGGTTGGAGCAATTAAAATGCCTGCTTATGCACGTCTCAACTTTCACGGGGTTAAGAATTAACTTTGAAAAATCAGTGATGATGCCCATCAATACTTGTCAGACAGATATTCAAAACCTGGCAAATTCTTTTGCTTGCAAGGTGGGTAGTTTCCCTTTCAATTATCTAGGCTTACCTCTAGGCATGACCAAGCCTAAAGCAAGAGATTTTGTGCCTATGATTCAGAGGATTGATAGAAGACTATCTGACAGTTCTACCTTTCTATCCTACGGAGATAAGCTAATAATCATTAAGTCTGTTTTCAGCAGCCTCCCTGTGTGATGGAAGTGATTATTGAAGGAAATATGCCCTAGAGGCAATAATAAAGTTGTTATTTATATTTCCTTATATCATGATAAATTTTTATTATTCATGCTAGAATTGTATTAACCGGAAACTTAGTACATGTGTGAATACATAGACAAAACAGAGTGTCCCTAGTATGCCTCTACTAGACTAGCTCATTGATCAAAGATGGTTATGTTTCCTAACCATAGACATGAGTTGTCATTTGATCAACGAGATCACATCATTAGGAGAATGATGTGATGGACAAGACCCATCCGTTAGCATAGCACTTTGATCGTTTAGTTTTACTGCTATTGCTTTCTTCATGACTTATACATGTTCCTATGACTATGAGATTATGCAACTCCCGAATACCGTAGGAACACCTTGTGTGCTATCAAACGTCACAACGTAACTGGGTGATCATAAAGATGCTCTACAGGTGTCTCCGAAAGTGTTCGTGGTGTTGGCATAGATCAAGACTAGGATTTGTCACTCTGAGTGTCGGAGAGGTATCTCTGGGCCCTCTCGGTAATGCACATCATAATAAGCCTTGCAAGCAAATGACTAATGAGTTAGTCACGAGATGATGTATTACGGAACGAGTAAAGAGACTTGCCGGTAACGAGATTGAACTAGGTGTAGAGATACCGACGATCGAATTTCGGGCAAGTAACATACCGATGACAAAAGGAACAACGTATGTTGTTATGCGGTTCTGACCGATAAAAGATCTTCGTAGAATATGTAGGAGCCAATATGAACATCCAGGTTCCGCTATTGGTTATTGACCGGAGATGAGTCTCGGTCATGTCTACATAGTTCTCGAACCCGTAGGGTCCGCACGCTTAACGTTTGATGACGATCGGTATTATGAGTTTATGAGTTTTGATGTACCGAAGGTAGTTCGGAGTCCCGGATGAGATCACGGACATGACGAGGAGTCTCGGAATGTCCGAGACATAAAGATTGATATATTGGACGACTATATTCGGACACCGGAAGTATACCGGAAAAGTTTCGGATTTAACGGGATTGCCGGAGGGGGTTACCGGAACCCCCTACGAAGGGGGATGGTCCATAGTGGGCCTTATGGAAAAGAGAGAGGCAGCCCATAGGTGCTGGCCGGCGCCCCACCTAGGGTTCCTAGTTGGACTAGGATTGGGGGGGGGGCGCCACCTCTCCCTCTCTTCCTTCTTTGGTAGTTCCTACTAGGAATAGGATTGCAATCCTATTCCTAGTAGGATTGCACTCCTAGCCGCACCATAGAAGGGCCGGCCGGCCTCCCCCCTTGCTCCTTTGTATACGGGGGCAGGGGGCACCCAAAGACACACAAGTTGAATTGTTCCAGCCGTGTGCGGTGCCCCCCTCCACAGAAACACACCTCGGTCATACCGTCGCGGTGCTTAGGCGAAGCCCTGCGCCGGTGAATACATCATATCCGTCACCACGCCGTCGTGCTGACGAAACTCTCCCGTGAAGCTCAACTGGATCAAGAGCTCGTGGGACGTCATCAAGCTGAACGTGTGCTGAACGCGGAGGTGCCGTACGTTCGGTGCTTGATCGGTTGAATCGCGAAGAAGTTCGACTACATCAACCGCGTCACTTGACGCTTCCGCTTCCGGTCTACGAGGGTACGTAGACGCACTCTTCCCTCTCGTTGCTATACATCTGGTAGATAGATCTTGGGTGATCGTAGGAAAATTTTAAAATACTACGTTTCCCAACAGTGGCATCATGAGCCAGGTCTATGCGTAGATGATATGCACGAGTAGAACACAATGAGTTGTGGACGATACTAGTCATACTGCTTACCAGCATGTCATACTTTGCTTCGGCGGTATTGTGAGATGAAGCGGCCCGGACCGACATTACGCGTACGCTTACGCGAGACTGGTTTCACCGTTACGAGCACTCGTTGCTTAAAGGTGACTGGCGGGTGTCTGTCTCTCTCACTTTAGCTGAATCAAGTGTGGCTACGCCCGGTCCTTGTGAAGGTTAAAACAACACATACTTGACGAAATATCGTTGTGGTTTTGTATGCGTAGGTAAGAACGGTTCTTGCTAAGCCCGTAGCAGCCACGTAAAACTTGCAACAACAAAGTAGAGGACGTCTAACTTGTTTTTGCAGGGCATGTTGTGATGTGATATGGTCAAAGACATGATGAGTTATACGGTTTTGTATGAGATGATCATGTTTTTGTAATGTTATCGGCAACTGGCAGGAGCCATATGGTTGTCGCTTTATTGTATGAAATGCAATCGCCATGTAATTGCTTTACTTTATCACTAAGCGGTAGCGATAGTCGTAGAAGCAATAGTTGGAGAGACGACAACGATGCTACGATGGAGATCAAGGTGTCGCGCCGGTGACGAAGGTGATCATGACGGTGCTTTCGAGATGGAGATCAAAAGCACAAGATGATGATGGCCATATCATGTCACATATTTTGATTGCATGTGATGTTTATCTTATTATGCTTCTTATTTTGCTTAGAACGACGGTAGCATTATAAGATGATCCCTTACTAAATTTCAAGGTATAAGTGTTCTCCCTGAGTATGCACCGTTGCGAAAGTTCGTCGTGCCGAGACACCACGTGATGATCGGGTGTGACAAGCTCTACGTTCAAATACAACGGGTGTAAGCCAGTTTTGCACACGCAGAATACTCGGGTTAAACTTGACGAGCCTAGCATATGCAGATATGGCCTCGGAACACTAGAGACCGAAAGGTCGAGCGTGAATCATATAGTAGATATGATCAACATAAGATGTTCACCATTGAAACTACTCCATCTCACGTGATGATCGGACATGGTTTAGTTGATTTGGATCACGTGATCATTTAGATGACCGGAGGGATGTCTATCTAAGTGGGAGTTCTTTAAATTAATATGATTAAATTGAACTTTTAATTTATCATGAACTTAGTCCTGGTAGTATTAGCATATCTATGTTGTAGATCAATAGCTCGCGATGTTGCTCCCCGTTTATTTTTTGATATGTTCCTAGAGAAAACTAAGTTGAAAGATGTTAGTAGCAATGATGCGGAATTGCTCCGTGATCTGAGGATTATCCTCATTGCTGCACAGAAGAATTATGTCCTTGATGCACCGCTAGGTGACATACCTATTGCATGAGCAGACGTAGACGTTATGAACGTTTTTGACAAAAGCTCGGTATAATGACTACTTGATAGTTTAAGTGCACCATGCTTTACGGCTTAGAACCGGGACTTCAAAAACGTTTTGAAAGCCACGGAGCATATAAGATGTTCCAAGAGTTGAAATTAGTATTTCATACTCATGCCCGTGTCGAGAGGTATGAGACCTCTGACAGTACTTTGCCTACAAGATGGAGGAGAATAGCTCAACCAGTGAGCATGTGCTCAGATTGTCTGGGTACTGCAATTGCTTGAATCAAGTGGGAGTTAATCTTCCAGATAAGATAGTAATTGACAAAGTTCTCTAGTCACTATCACCAATTTAGTAGAACTTCGTGATGAACTATAATATGCAAGGGACGACGAAAGTAATTCCCGAGCTCTTCGCGATGCTGAAATCGGCGAAGGTAGAAATCAAGAAAGAGCATCAAGTGTTGATGGTTAACAAGACCACTTGTTTCAAGTAAAGGGCAAAGGAATAGAAGGGGAATTTCAAGAAGAATGACAAGCAAGTTGTCACTCCCATGAAGAAACCCAAAGCTAAAATCAAGCCTGAAACTAAGTGCTTCTACTACAAAGGAAATGGTCACTGGAAGTGGAACTGCCCTAGATACTTGGCGGATAAGAAGGATGGCAAAGTGAACAAAGGTATATTTTGATATACAGATTATTGATGTGTACTTTACTAGTGTTCATAGCAACCCCTGGGTATTTGATACCGGTTCAGTTGCTAAAATTAGTAACTCGAAACGAGAATTGCAGAATGAACAAAGACTAGTTAAAGGTGAAGTGACGATGTGTGTTGGAAGTGGTTCCAAGATTGATATGATCATCATCGCACACTCCCTATACTTTCGGGATTAGTGTAAAACCTAAATAAATGTTATTTGGCATTTGCGTTGAGCATGAATATGATTTGATCATATTTGTTGCAATATGGTTATTCATTTAAAGTCATAGAATAATTGTTATTCTGTTTACATGAATAAAACCTTCGATGGTCATACACCCAATGAAAATAGTTTGTTGGATCTCGATCGTGGTGATACACATATTCATAATATTGAAGCCAAAAGATGCAAGGTTAATAATGATAGTGCAACTTATTTGTGGCACTGCCGTTTAGGTCATAATGGTGTAAAGCGCATGAAGAAACTCCATAGTGATGGACTTTTGGAATCACTTGATTATGAATCACTTGGTGCTTGCGAACCATGCCTCATGGGAAAGATGACTAAAACTCCGCTCTCTGGAACAATGGAGCGAGCAACAGATTTGTTGGAGATCATACATACAGATGTATGTGGACCAATGAGTGTTGAAGCTCGCGGCGGGTATCGTTATTTTCTGACCTTCATTGATGATTTGAGCAGATATGGGTATATCTACTTAATGAAGCACAAGTCTGAAACATTTGAAAAGTTCAAAGAATTTCAGAGTGAAGTGGAGAATCATCGTAACAAGAAAATAAGAGTTTCTACGATATGATCGTAGAGGTAAAATATTTGAGTTAGCGAGTTTGGCCTTCAGTAAAAACAATGTGAAATAGTTTCACTACTCACGCCACCTGGAACACCACAGTGTAATGGTGTGTCCGAACGTCATAACCGTACTTTATTAGATATGGTGCGATCGATGATGTCTCTTACCGATCTACCACTATCACTTTTGGGGTTATGCATTAGAGACAGCTACATTCACGTTAAATAGGGCACCATCTAAATCCGTGGAGATGACACCGTATGAACTATGGTTTGACGAGAAACCTAAGCTGTCATTTCTTTAAGTTTGGGACTGCGATGCTTATGTGAAAAAGTTTCAACATGATAAGCTCGAACCCAAATCGGAGAAGTAAATCTTCATAGGATACCCAAAAGAAACTGTTGGGTACACCTTCTATCACAGATCCGAAGACAAGGTCTTTGTTGCTAAGAGTGGATCCTTTCTAGAGAAGGAGTTTCTCTCGAAAGAAGTGAGTGGGAGGAAAGTAGAACTTGATGAGGTAATTGTACCTTCTCCTGAATTGGAAAGTGGAACGCCACAGAAACTAGTTCCAGTGATTCCTACACCAATTAGTGAGGAAGCTAATGATGATGATCATGAAACTTCAGATCAAGTTTCTGCTGAACTTCGTAGATCAACCAGAGTTCGTTCCGCATCAGAGTGGTACGACAACCCGGTTCTGGAAGTCATGTTACTAGACCATGATGAACCTGCGAACTATGAGGAAGCGATGATGAGCCCCGATTCCGCAAAATGGCTTAAGGCCATAAAATCTGAGATGGAATTCATGTATGAGAACAAAGTTTGGACTTTGGTTGACTTGCTCGATGATCGACAAGCCATCAAAAATAAATGGATCTTCAAGAGGAAGACTTACGCTGACGGTAATGTTACTGTTTACAAAGCTCGACTTGTTGCAAAAGGTTTTCGACAAGTTCAAGGAGTTGACTACGATGAGACTTTCTCAACCGTAGCGATGCTTAAGTCGGTCCGAATCATGTTAGCAATTGCCGCATTTTATGAAATCTGGCAAATGGATAACAAAACTGCATTCTTTAATGGATTTATTAAAGAAGAATTGTATATGATGCAACCAGAAGGTTTTGTCAATCCTAAAGGTGCTAACAAAATGTGCAAGCTCCAGCGATCCATCTATGGACTGGTGCAAGCATCTCGGAGTTGGAATATATGCTTTGATAAGTTGATCAAAGCATATAGATTTATATAGACTTGCGGCGAAGCCTGTATTTACAAGAAAGTGAGTGGGAGCACTACAACCTTTCTGATAAGTATATGTGAATGACATATTGTCGATCGGAAATGATGTAGAATTTTCTGGAAGGCATAAAGGAGTGTTTGAAAGGAGTTTTTCAAAGAAAGACCTTGGTGAAGCTGCTTACATATTAGGCATCAAGATCTATAGAGATAGATCAAGACGCTTGAGAAGACTTTCGATGAGTACATACCTTGATAAGATTTTGAAGTAGTTCAAAATGGATCAGTCAAAGAAGGAGTTCTTGCCTGACTTGTAAGGTGTGAAGTTGAGTAAGACTAAAAGCCAGACCACGGCAGAAAAATATAGAGAGAATGAAAGTCATTCCCTATGCCTCAGCCATAGGTTCTATAAAGTATGCCATGCTGTGTACCAAACATGTTGTGTACCTTGCCATGAGTTTGTCAAGGGGGTACAATAGTGATCCAGGAGTAGATCACTGTACAGCGGTCAAAATTATCCTTAGTAACTGGATGACTAAGGAAATGTTTCTCAATTATGGAGGTGATAAAGAGTTCGTCGTAAAAGGTTACGCCGATGCAAGCTTTAACACTAAATCCAGATGACTCTAAGTATCAATCTGGATGCGTATTGAAAGTGGGAGCAATTAGCTAGAGTAGCTCCATGCAGAGCATTGTAGACATAGAAATTTGCGAAATACATACGGATCTGAATGTGACAGACCCGTTGACTAAACTTCTCTCACAAGCAAAACATGATCACACCTTATTACTCTTGGGTATTAATCACATAGCGATGTGAACTAGATTATTGACTCTAGTAAACCCTTTGGGTGTTGGTCACATGGCGATGTGAACTATGGGTGTTATTCACATAACGAAGTGAACTATCGGTATTAAATAACATGGCGATGTGAGCTAGATTATTGACTCTAGTGCAAGTGGGAGACTAAAGGAAATATGCCCTAGAGGCAATAATAAAGTTGTTATTTATATTTCCTTATATCATGATAAATTTTTATTATTCATGCTAGAATTGTATTAACCGGAAACTTAGTACATGTGTGAATACATAGACAAAACAGAGTGTCCCTAGTATGCCTCTACTAGACTAGCTCATTGATCAAAGATGGTTATGTTTCCTAACCATAGACATGAGTTGTCATTTGATCAACGAGATCACATCATTAGGAGAATGATATGATGGACAAGACCCATCCGTTAGCATAGCACTTTGATCGTTTAGTTTTACTGCTATTGCTTTCTTCATGACTTATACATGTTCCTATGACTATGAGATTATGCAACTCCCGAATACCGTAGGAACACCTTGTGTGCTATCAAACGTCACAACGTAACTGGGTGATCATAAAGATGCTCTACAGGTGTCTCCGAAAGTGTTCGTGGTGTTGGCATAGATCAAGACTAGGATTTGTCACTCTGAGTGTCGGAGAGGTATCTCTGGGCCCTCTTGGTAATGCACATCATAATAAGCCTTGCAAGCAAATGACTAATGAGTTAGTCACGAGATGATGTATTACGGAACGAGTAAAGAGACTTGCCGGTAACGAGATTGAACTAGGTGTAGAGATACCGACGATCGAATCTCGGGCAAGTAACATACCGATGACAAAAGGAACAACGTATGTTGTTATGCGGTTCTGACCGATAAAAGATCTTCGTAGAATATGTAGGAGCCAATATGAACATCCAGGTTCCGCTATTGGTTATTGACCGGACATGAGTCTCGGTCATGTCTACATAGTTCTCGAACCCGTAGGGTCCGCACGCTTAACGTTTGATGACGATCGGTATTATGAGTTTATGAGTTTTGATGTACCGAAGGTAGTTCGGAGTCCTGGATGAGATCACGGACATGACGAGGAGTCTCGGAATGTTCGAGACATAAAGATTGATATATTGGACGACTATATTCGGACACCGGAAGTATACCGGAAAAGTTTCGGATTTAACGGGATTGCCGAGGGGGTTACCGGAACCCCCTACGAAGGGGGATGGTCCAAAGTGGGCCTTATGGAAAAGAGAGAGGCAGCCCATAGGGGCTGGCCGGCGCCCCACCTAGGGTTCCTAGTTGGACTAGGATTGGGGGGGGGGGGGGCGCCACCTCTCCCTCTTTTCCTTTCCCTCTCTTCCTTCTTTGGTAGTTCCTACTAGGAATAGGGTTGCAATCCTATTCCTAGTAGGATTGCACTCCTAGCCGCACCATAGAAGGGCCGGCCGGCCTCCCCCCTTGCTCCTTTATATACGGGGGCAGGGGGCACCCAAAGACACACAAGTTGAATTGTTCCAGCCGTGTGCGGTGCCCCCCTCCACAGAAACACACCTCGGTCATACCGTCGCGGTGCTTAGGCGAAGCCCTGCGCCGGTGAATACATCATATCCGTCACCACGCCGTCGTGCTGACGAAACTCTCCCGTGAAGCTCAACTGGATCAAGAGCTCGTGGGACGTCATCAAGCTGAACGTGTGCTGAACGCGGAGGTGCCGTACGTTCGGTGCTTGATCGGTTGAATCGCGAAGAAGTTCGACTACATCAACCGCGTCACTTGACGCTTCCGCTTCCGGTCTACGAGGGTACGTAGACGCACTCTTCCCTCTCGTTGCTATACATCTGGTAGATAGATCTTGCGTGATCGTAGGAAAATTTTAAAATACTACGTTTCCCAACAATTATCATGTCCTGCTGGAACATTTGGACCCGGAGAAATGCTAAAATCTTTGAGGGTATCCCTCATTCCTTAAGAAGTTGGACAGTAAAATTAAAGGCGGATCTCATGCTCATTAGAGGGAAAATCAAGTTCAAGCACCAGGAAAGCTATGTGGACTGGATTGATCATGACTCATAATAGTTTTCCAAAAACTAGAGTAGGGTAGATCCCTCTTTTTTCTTGCTTTACCATGTACATATTACTTTGTTTTAATATAATATCCCGTAGAGCGATTGTTCTACCGTCCTTGGTTCACAAAAAACCATGCTCTAGATATCGCGTGCATGGTGCAACCGTTCTTCTCGTTGGACATTTGGGTACATGCATATACGTCCCCACTTTCATTCGTGCATGCTCACAACTTTTCCTATTGCTAGCTTCATGATAAAGATTCCATGCTATGCTACACCCACCCATGCCATGTTCATTTTATTTCCAAGTTTGAATCCATATTATCTTTTGAACCAAGAGTCTTGTCTATAAACGGTTTGAATTTTTGTGTTCATTAAGATAAGAACTTTGGAACATGACCACTATTGAATATATTTTTGACAAGTTTTAAAATTCAAATTCTAAGACAAGATGACACTTTATGAAACTTGATGACACACTTTGGAACATGAGAAAAACCGATAAAACTCGATAAGAACGAGTGGTAATACAAACTCATAATATTATGTTTGAAGCACATTGACACAACGGAACATTTTGATATGCTCTAGAACATGAAGAACCACATTGAACCCTTTTGCATAACACTGACAGTTTTCCCCATTTTCATGCAACATGGTAAAACCCCATGGAACACAGTGAGGCAGTCAAGAACATGAAAAGACCTATTAAAACTTGATAAGGATGCATGTTAAACATAAACTCGTAATATTACATTTGAATCACATGTACAAAGTGTTACATAGTTCCCCTGTGCGTCACTTTGATGCACATTGACTCAGAATAAATCCCTATGTAAATATTCGGATACAGTGTACAATCTGCTAGGCAAATGTCTATAGTTTTTATGGTTTCATAAAGTTTCATCATGTTTTAAAATCCAAATTCAAATTTTATTAGAATATGTTGGTCTCATTTCAGAGCTCCCGTCACCAGGAACACGAATATGCAAAGAGTCCGTACATTGTGCTTTTGATTTAGAAGATATAATTATTACATACATGAAAACTAAATAAAAAATGAGTCCAACCCAAGAACTAATCCTCGTTGGGTTTTATATTTATATAAGAAAAACTCCGCGAACACTGTTTGTTAGAGTCGAGGCTCGAACCCGGATAGGCTGTGAGCTACCCCAGTAGCCCAAGCCAACAGGTCGATGCCTCGTCCTCACGTTAAAAACCAAATGAAAAAGAATGAAGTGGATGAGTGGAACAATGGGTTGTACGTGTATAGTATTACTTACTATACACAACAACGGTGCATGTGCTAGAAAGCTGCATGCACGGGCCATCGTCCCTCTGCTCCCCGTCCTTCCTCCGGCCTCGGCGACCACTGACCAGCCCGCCGCCTTGCACCCACACCATCGACCTCCTTCTTCTCCCCTGCCGGCGACGTAGCGGCGAGCCGTGTTGTATCCGTCTCCGGGCAGGTTCTGGCTCGCCGTTACACGGGGCGCCGCGCAGCCTCCCTGTATCCAGGGCAGTGTATCGCTCTATGCAACCGAGGCCATATCAAACACGTGGTAAATAGCCAACGTGATAACTCATTAGGTACCGTGACTGGCTCCAGCCTCGAGCCATTAATATTTGCCAATCCACACCTTCTTGGCTTACATCTGTACCGTGCCCAGCGCCAGCCCAGCCCTACTACACCTCAGCGCTTTCGTCATCTCCGCCGTATATAACAGGCCAAGCCCGTCGATCACTCGCCGCAACCCAACCCAGAAACGACGCACACACGTCGACAACAAGACACTCTTACGTACGCTCTCGCTCTTGCACTCGCAGCAATGCCGGCCATGGTGGCGCAGGAGGTGGAGCGCGTGGGGGAGGCGCCGCATTTCCTCGTGGTCACGTTCCCGGCGCAGGGCCACATCAACCCGGCGCGCCACCTCGCGCTGCGCCTCCTCAGCGCCTCGCCGGGCGCCCGCGTCACCTTCTCCACCCCCGTCTCCGCTTTCCGCAAGATGTTCCCGGACGACGAGGACGCGGAGGCGGTGGACCACGTCGACGGCGCCGGCGTCCGCCACGCGCCCTACTCCGACGGCTTCGACGGCGGCTTCGACACGTCAGCGCACGACGTCTCGTACTACATGTCCAATCTCAAGGTCGTGGGGTCCCGCACGCTGGGCGGCGTGCTCGCGCGCCTCCGCGACGCCGGCACCCCCGTCACGCAGGTGGTTTACACGGTGCTCCTCTCCTGGGTCGCCGGCGTCGCGCGCGCACACGGCGTTCCCGCCGCGGCCTATTGGATCCAGCCGGCCTCCGTGCTCGCCGCCTACTTCCACTTCTTCCGCGGCACCGACGGCCTCGATCAGGCCGTCGCCGCCGCGGCGAGCGACCCGTGGGCGGACGTCCGCGTCCGGGGGCTCCCGCCGATGCGCCTGCGCGACCTGCCGTCGTTCTTCACCATCGCCTCCGACGTCGACCACCCCTACGCCTTCGTCCTCGTCGCGTTCCGCGACCTCCTCGACGTGCTGGAGCGCGAGAGCACGCCCACTGTGCTCGTCAACACTTTCGACGCCATGGAGCCTGATGCGGTGGCGACGCTGCGCCAGCACGGCATCAACGTCGTCCCCATCGGCCCCGTGCTCTCCTTCCTTGACGCCTCCGCGCCAGCGGCGGCCAACAGCAACGACCTGTTCAAGCTGGACGGCAAGAGGTACCTGGAGTGGCTGGATGCGCAGGAAGCGGGGTCGGTCGTCTACATCTCCTTCGGGAGCCTGTCGACGATGAGCAGGCGGCAGATCGCGGAGGTGGCGCGCGGCATGGCGGAGATCGGCCGGCCGTTCCTGTGGGTGCTGAGGAAGGACAACCGCGGCGAGATAGACGGCGACGACTCGTGCAGCGGCATCGGCTCGAGCGCGGGCATGGTGGTGGAGTGGTGCGACCAGGGGAAGGTGCTGTCGCACCCGGCGGTGGGGTGCTTCGTGACGCACTGCGGTTGGAACTCGACGCTGGAGAGCATGGCATGCGGCGTGCCGGTCGTGGGGGTGCCGCAGTGGACGGACCAGGGCACCAACGCGTGGCTGGTGGAGCGGAAGCTCGGCACCGGGGTCCGGGCCGCCGTGAGTGAGAAGGACGGCGTGCTGGAGGCCGACGAGCTGCGGAGGTGCATCGGCTTCGCCTCGTCGGATGTGGTGCGCTCCAAGGCGGCGCTGTGGAGGGAGAAGGCGCGGGAGGCGGCGGCCGTGGGCGGCTCATCCGAGAGGAACCTCAGGGCGTTCGTCGCCGGCAACTAGTCAGCTGGTAGGGCGGCTTGCATGCGCTGCATGGTCCTGCAAAATCGACAGCGAATAGCAGGACGAGACGAGTGACGAGACGACTCGAGCAGTACTGTGTGTCTGTGTCCCTGTCGATTCGACACTGCAGCTGTTTTCTGTTGTTGTTGCGAAAGACTGTTTTTTGTTGGGGGGGAATTGTTTTTGCTACGGAGTACTATAGATTTTGCCAATTTTTCTTATGCCGCTTTAGATTTTGACATTTCATCTTTGTCACTTTTAGTTTTTGTCAATTATCACAATTGCCACTCCCATAACAAAAGCAAAAAAAATAGAGTGGCAATTGTGATACATTTCAAAAGCTAAGAGTGTCAAAAATGAAATAAAAGTGTTTTGCTTTTGCCACGGAATGACAATTGTGATGATTGTCAAAAGCTAAGAGTGACAAATGTGAAATGTCAAAATCTCGAATGGCATAAGGAAAATGAGCAAAATCTAGAGTGGCAAAAACAAAATTTTCCTTTTTTGTTATCAAGTTTGGATTGCAAACCATGTGTTCCATGTGGTGCTAAAGACAATTTTCTTTTTCTTTTTGAACTATGTGTCAAAGACTGTTGGTAGTGCTGCTACCTCGGAGAGAATGCCATCCGCACATGGTCGGTATTTCCGCACCTGATATTGCTCTATCTACGGATAGATCTATGCAAGGTAACATAACCTTCCTAACAATAATACTCTTCCCCCTAATTTTCAGTGGGGGTGGGCCTCTCAACCCTCCTTCATCCAATCCTAATTGTCCATGTTGCACATTAGGTAAAACAAGTAAATTGCTTTACGTGGGTGCAACATTGTCCTTCCACGAGTGTCAGATGTGTGTGCGTCATAGGATGGCAATTCTCTCTGTTAAAATAGATTTTTGTTAGAGAAGAGGGGGGAGCCTTCCAGAGTGCAAGATGGTACGCTCCAGGGGCCCTGAGAAAACGTTCCCTCCCTACGAGGGTCCTATTAAAATTATGGGTGCTGCTACGAATCAACCGGCTGATTTTCTGGAGAAATCGGCCGGGTTGACACCGTCTGATCAACTGTCCCGTTGGATCAGTCAAATCATCTCACACTCCACCAATCTGGCGCAACACCGGGAACTCTGGGTGTCGTCCATGGCAGCATCAAGCACAACCCTGATGACACCCCCCCCCGCGAAGCTCCATTGCAACCCCTGGCGCCGAGAGAAAGCTGCAACGCAACTGTTGGGTAACGTAGCATGCAATTTTAAAAAAAATCCTACGCTCACGCAAGATCTATCTAGGAGATGCATAGCAACGAGAGGGGGAGAGTGTGTCTAAGTACCCTCGTAGACCGAAAGCGGAAGCGTTTGACAACGCGGTTGATGTAGTCGAACTTCTTCTCGTTCCGACCGATCAAGCACCGAACGCACGACACCTCCGAGTTCTGCACGCATTCAGCTCGAAGACATCCCCCGAACTTTTGATTCAGCAAACTGTTGAGGAAGTAGATGAGTTCCGTCAGCACGGGTGTGGTGACGGTGATGGTGAAGTGATCCGCGCAGGGCTTCGCCTAAGCACTACAAGAATATGACAGTGGGAGTAAACGGTGGAGGGGGCGCCGCACACGGCTAACAATGATGTTCGTGTGTGTTCTAGGCGCCCCTCCCCACTTATATATAGGTGGGAGGGGGAGGGAGGCAGCTAAGGAGGCGCCCCAAGTAGGCCGAAACCTACTTGGGGTCTCTCCCCTATTCGGTCAAGACCTGCCAAGTTTACCAGAGAGAAAGAAGGGAAGAAGGGTGTGATGCCCCAAGACCGATGCTCGAGAAGACTTCCATATGTTCCGGGTTTCACCGTGTGTTTCATTTGTGCTTGCTTTATTTATGTTTGCATTGCATCATGTCATCATGCTATCATGTCTTTTAATTTTAAAACCCAACAAAATAAATTGTGTGGATCTTCGATCCATTTAAATCGAGGAAAGAGTGACTTCTCTTTATAACATATCCTCCTAATATTTATGGAGCTATTATAAAAATATTCAGTTAGCTTGGAATCATTAAACACACTTGCTAATATTCCCATGCCACTTTTGCTTCAAGTTTCACCTTCAAAACCTTATCAATAATTCTCATATCTTTTTTATCGTGGCGAGTGTAAGCCAACTATCTTTTATACTTTCATCCCTGAACTTTCACATGAGTTGTGCAAAGATACCACGCTTGCGATCATTCCAGAATGTGCGTATGTCTTTAAGTCGTGCCCCGACACGTGGGAGACATAGTCGCATCCTGGGCATTACAAGTTGGTATTCAGAGCCTTCTCCGACCTAGGAGCCCCCTGATTGATCGAACCGCTGACGGTTGAGTCTAGGCACACACACAAAGTGTTTTGAGTCCTATATATCGAAGAGTAGGATTTCTTTTTACTCCTCATCCCCTTCGTCGCTCTGATTAGGACTCCTGACGTTGTTTTATCTTCACTATTCTCAAAATTTCACCAATTTTTTTAGGATCACGCGGGTATTGTTTGGATTGTTCCGATATCTTTGTGACGAGAACATTGTTCTTGGTGCCTCCTGTCATTTAGGGGTTGTGGCAGTGTCTCGGGGAGTTGAGCTCCGAGGTGTTGTCGTCACAAATGTATTGTAGCGATTCTAGAATACTAGAGGCGGCCGACATCGAAAACTCTTCTATGCATGTCTGGTGGTGAGATAACCCCGACGTCACCCAGTACTGGGGAGATAGTTCGGGAGTATTGCCACAGCTAGTATAGCGGATGCGTTTCGAAGGTCCGAGGTAAACAGTTTCCGAAGGTACTTGGTTATGTGTTGATGGATGGATACAGCTGGATCAAGGTTTAGAGTTGAGTGCGCGGTGCTTCCCCTGTATCCTCAACAGCATATTGCATAACCAGAAAGTTTCGGGAATTAATAGGTGGGTTTCAAGTAGCTCGTAGGTAATCTTCCAACGAGTGCATGGTATGAAGTTTAGGGTTCAACATCTAGTGAAGAGGTTTCATGGGCGCTGTTCCAATTGGGAGTTGCATCTTAAAGGATCCTTGGCTATGCTGATCCGGGGATTGCAAGACCCTTTGTAACACGTGCCATGGGGCATTCATCACGAACATGTGGGACGAAACCTCTATTATGTATTTGTTCCATCTGTTACCTTGTTGTCTTATTCTATCATTTGTTCTCCTAAGTGGCTTCTCGACACGTTGATGTACCATTAAGCTACGGAATTCATTCGTTCAATTCTCTGTTCGAATGATATTGTGAAGATTATGTTGCAACATATCAATCCTTTGTTTTTATTTTGATTGTGGTATCCGAGTTGCTTCGATGTCAAGTGGTTATTCCATACCTTTACTAATTGGTGTTCTCATATTTCTATGGGAGTGCTAATCCTTCATGATCATCGAGATTATTATGTAAATTCTTTTCAACCAGCGTGTTTCGCCTCAAGTTAATCCGATCTCTTCATCATCTGCAAGATCAACTCTTAGTCTTTTCTCAATGGTGTCTGTTTCATTCATCCAAGTTGTCTTTGTTTTTCCCCACCCTCCCACCCCTTTTCTTTATGAAGCCAGAATTATTATTCAAGTATCCATTTTATTCATGTGAAGTCTCTTCATTCTTTTTCGCCTATGTTCTTATCCGGTGATTTCTCAGGAAGATGCTCAGGAGCTTCAAAGTTTGTCATTCTCCGTTCTCGTTTCTTCTCCGGTGGATTTAATTCAAGCTTTGGTGTTGATTATATCCTTCCTCTTGTTTCACATGTTTTCCCATGTTGAAATTTCTTATCCGAAGTCTCTCCTGTTTATTCAACTCTCTCTAATTCTTATCCGGAGTGTACAAGGTATCTCAGAAGACTTGTGTTTCAATTCTTAACCCGTTCAAGCTATTTTGAGGATTGTTATCTTATTCAAGCCATTTAATTCTATTGGTGCAATATCTCTCAAGCAATCTTTCCCAACGGTGTTTCTTTTTAGTGGGCCACAACCCACAGGCTTTTTCCCAGGATTTTACCTGACTCTTCTAGTTTCTTTTTCCAGAGTTATTCTCAACTTCTTTTCAAAGTGTGACGTAAGTATGGATTCCATCAGTCATATGCCTTCTCTAAGATTGCTTTCATTCATTGTTGCTTCAACCTTTATATTTCATTCTTCCGGAGTATCTCAAAATTCTGCATGATATTTCTCGTCATTCTTCTCAACATTTGAAGACCGGAGAAGAGTTTCTCTTAAATCATATCCTTTCTCTTGAAGATTCGTGGTTCTAGCTTCATGATATCCTCATAGTTGTTTGGATCATGAGGAATCTTTTCATATCATCCGAAGATTTTCATGAATTCTTCCCTTTGTGATCCTCCGAAGGCCATCATTTCAGAAGATTTCTTCGTTCTCAGTTTTCAACTTCATTCTCCAACTATTCTTAATTGATGCCTCTTCGTTCATCTCCATATTCTTACGGTGGTTCATTCAAGATTACTCTTCCGTTGTTATCGTATCAATTCATTTGTTCTTTTCATAATCCTACAGGTACAGGTGGTTCGTTGAAGATTTACCCAAGTTTGTGCGAGATCTCTCTTTAATTATTTGCAACGAGAATAAGTAGTATGCCAAATCCATTGGTTGTCATCAATTTAATCTGGTGAAGGATACGCTTAACATAATTCTTATTCTAGTTTCTTCCAAGTGATTAAACCCTTCCTTCGGAGTTTGTTCAGGAGGAAGAAATTCTCGGATTCAAGTTGTTCATCTTTCTTTATGGAGTTAAAGTTTTCTCTCGTTATCTTGTCATGAAGCTCCATCTAAATCTTTGCAAGGTTTCTTCTTGTTCTTTTCAACTTTCACTCCCTACCATTCCTTTTGTTATCGGAGTTCTTCATGGTGGTTCATCATGACTTAATTCTTTCTTCAAATGTTCTCCAATATTCTTGTCGGAGGAGCTCAAGTATTCTTCATCTTGCATTTTGAAGTGCAATTCTTTCTACCTTATCGTTTGAGATGGTGGTATGTCAATCTTGGCAATTACCTTCATGTTTCATGATTCACAAGTTGTCAGGAATGAGATATTTAAATCTATCATATTCTTCGTTCATGAGATCTTTTCAACCTTCAATTTCCTCGTTGGAGTTAACTTGGGTTATAATTGACCTAAAGCTTTCCCCGAGAATTGTTGCTATTTATGGTGCTTATAAATGACCCAACTTCTTCTTCTATTCCTCCGGTGATATAAAATTTTCATCTCTTTGGTGCTCTCAATCAAATCAATTGTTTCCGTTAGTGCCAGAATTTCACCTAAAGTTTTGGGAGGATTTCCATAAGCCCACAACAGGCTTATTCTTTTGCGTTTTTTTTCAACAACTCCGTTCAACCCTTCTTTGTAAGGATGCTTTCCAAATTCATTTGTGGGAGAAGTTGTCATTTTCTTCTCCGTTCTTTTCTTTCCAACGATCTAGCATCTATTCTTTCGTTCCGGAGGCTTTGTGATATTGCTCTCTTAGAACCATTATCTTGTCATATCAAGATCATGCTCTTGTCCTTTCTAGTCCATTTAACAGGAGTATTATGTCCTCTTTTTAAATTCTCTCATATTATCAAGTTTTGCCTATCTTTTAAACCGGAGTGCTGTCTGAATCCTTCTTACCCCTTGTGCCATTCGTTCAATAGTTTCGAATGCAGTGTGTTGTTGATTTTCGTCAAGTATCATACCATCTTATCAAGTTCGTGTTCAATTCCTTCCATTTTCAGACAGAGTGTTGTCCAAATTATTCCGTTCTTATTCATTCTCCATCCTATTTTTAACCGGAGTGGTTTCAATGTCTTTCTTGTCACCTAAGCTCTTCATTATCGCCGGTGTTCCTTGTTCCTCTTTGCTAATGGAGTGTTTGTAATCTCGTTCATCTCCATTGTATTTTTTCTTTCAAGTTGTCCAACCCTCTCAAGGTTCGTGGTTTCACTCGTTTGTCAAAGAAGCAACTTTGTTTTATCTCTTCCTTCTTTCCTCTTCTATCCGGTTCCATCTCCAGGATCTCGGGTTGAGATCCTCTGTTAGTGTGAGAGAGTTGTGATGCCCCAAGACCGATGCTCGGGAAGACTTCCATATGTTCCGGGTTTCACCGTGTGTTTCATTTTTGCTTGCTTTATTTATGTTTGCATTGCATCATGTCATCATGCCATCATGTCATTTAATTTTAAAGCTCAACTAAATAAATTGTGTGGATCTTCAATCCATTTAAATCGAGGGAAGAGTGACTTCTCTTTATAACATATCCTCCTAATATTTATGGAGCTATTATAAAAATATTCCGTTAGTTTGGAATCATCAAACACACTTGCTAATATTCCCATGCCTCTTTTGCTTCAAGTTTCACCTTCAAAACCTTATCAATAATTATCATCTCTTTTATCGTGGCGAGTGTAAGCCAACTATCTTTTATACTTTCATCCCTGAACTTTCACATGAGTTGTGCAAAGATACCACGCTTGCGATCATTCCAGAATGCGCGTATGTCTTTAAGTCGTGCCCCGACAAGTGGGAGACATAGTTGCATCCTGGGCATTACAAAGGGAGGAGAGAAGGAAGGAGGAGAGGAGAGAAGGAAGGAGGGGGGCGCCACCCCTCTTCTCCTACTCCCACTTGGCCTCCTACCTTATGAGGGGCGCGCCAGCCCTTGTGGGCTGGTGTGCTTCCCTCTCATGGCCCATATGGCCCATCTACTCCCCCCCGGAGGTTCCGATAACCATCCCGGTACTCCGATAAATACTCGATACAATCCGGAACACTTCCGGTGTTCGAATATCATCGTCCTACATATCATTCTTTACCTCTCGACCATTTCGAGATTCCTCGTCATGTCCGTGATCTCGTATGGGACTCCGAACAACATTCAATCACCAAATCACATAACTCATATAATACAATATCGTCATCGAATGTTAAGCGTGCGGACCCTATGGGTTCGAGAACTATGTAGACTTGACCGAGACACTTCTCCGGTCAATAACCAATAGCGGAACATGGATGCTCATATTGGTTTCCACATATTCTACGTAGATCTTTATCGGTCGAACCGTAATGACAACATACGCTATTCCCTTTGTCATCGGTATGTTACTTGTCCGAGATTCAATTGTCGGTATCTTCATACCTAGTTCAATCTCGTTACCAGCAAGTCTCTTTACTCGTTCCGTAATACATCATCCCGCAACTAACTCATTAGTCACTTTGCTTGCAAGGCTTCTTATGAGGTGTATTACCGAGAGGGCCCAGAGATACCTCTCCGATACTCGGAGTGACAAATCCTAATCTCGATCTATGCCAACTCAACAAACACCTTCGGAGATACCTGTAGAGCATCTTTATAATCACCCAGTTACATTGTGATGTTTGATAGCTGATACGTCCAAAACGTATCTATAATTTCCGCTTGCTCCATGCCACTTTTGGGTGATATTGCTATGATATTCATACACTTCCATACACTTTTGATCAGATTTGGACTAACTTACTAATCCAGTGCACCCCAGTGCCAGTTTCTGTTTTCGGCTGTTTTTGTATTTCAGGTTTTCACGTTTCGAGAACTGCCCAGAAAAATACAGAAAAAATATATAAAAAATCAGCGTTTCGGGAACGACACTGCTTCCGAAGGGGAGCCTGGGGGGGGGCACAGGGGCCCCAGGCGCCCTGTGGGCGCGCCCCCCCCGGGCCGCGCCGGGGGGGCGCCTCGGCCCCCCGAGAGCCCCCCGGTGCCCTACTTTGGCAGATATTTAAAGGGTCCCCCGTAACCCTTGAAACATTACTTCTTTTCGCGATCCCATCTCTGTTCCGCCGCCGCCGCCGCTTCTAAGATCGGGAGCACCAGGAGAACTCTTCCCGGCACCCTGCCGGAGGGGAGGATCACCACCGGGAGCTTCTCCACCACCATGGACGCCTCCCGGATGACTCGTGAGTAGTCTCCCTTGGACCATGAGTCCATGACCAGTAGCTATGTGATGTTCTCCTCCTGTTCTTGTGCTTCACTAATTAGTCCTCGTGAGCTGCCCTACATGATCGAGGCACCTATGTAATCATTATGCTGTTGCTATGTTGAGTTTGATGGGATCCGATGGATTATGAGATTATGTTCAGATTGATCTTGAGTAATATATTTGATTCACCTCTTTTATATTTTAGTTCATAAGTAATTCTTGCATTATGTTCAGATTGATCTTGAGTAATATATTTGATTCACCTCTTTTATATTTTAGTTCATAAGTAATTCTTGCATGTTCTCCGTTGTTATTTATTGCTTTGGCCAAGTAGTAAGTAGTGACTCCAAGAGGGAACGTTATGCTCGATTGTGGGTTCATGCCCCTCGATGACTAGCTTGAGTGACAGAAACATGAGTCTAGGGGATGTGCTGTTGCCACAAGGGGGAAAACAACGGTGCTTGTGCCCGCGGGTGCAAGGATTGTTTACTTTACGCAAAGTTCTTTTAATGCAGTTGTCTGTTGCATTGAGTTTACACTATGGGTGGGACTCGCAACTTAATACCAGCGAGATGTTCTGGATAGATATCTCAAGGTGGATGATTAGTAGTAGATATTGATGGATTTCGGTCTACTTACTTTGGCGTACCGCCCATGCTTTGAACCTCAACCTTTCTTGTAATGTAGTCATCATTGGTTTGCGTTCGTGGTCGTGTCAATTGCCCAGCTGTAATTTATTTACCTCACATAGCTGTTTTATCGTCTTTTGGGAGAGAGACATCACTAGTGAACATCATGTGACTCCGGTCCATATTACTATCATTGATCACATACACTATTTTACTTTTCGCTATTTTACTTACTATTGCAAAACACTATCTATCACTACTATCATATTGCTTTTAACCCTTTGTGAACTACAAGGCCGGAGAGATTGACAACCTCTCTGTACTCGTTGGGAGCAAAGTTATTTGTATCTGTGTGCAGGTCCACGTTGATTGCTAATTGCGCCGTTAGCAGTTGACACCTACCTATTGAACCTAGGAGTCTCTGGGGATTCGATCCTTGGCATCTTTGCTAGGGGAAAACACTTCTACTTACTGCATCTTACACCTTCCACTTGGGGTAATCCAACGAGGGGTTCGAGGCCGATCAAGGATGTAATGCCCCGGACACACCCGCCGGTGGTCGTTACTCCTGGCGGGATCTAGACTGGCCTCACATATCAATACTAGTCTTTTCTGCGCACTTTGTCCTCACTCGTGCGCAGAAAAGACTAGTAATATATTTGATTCACCTCTTTTATATTTTAGTTCATAAGTAATTCTTGCATTATGTTCAGATTGATCTTGAGTAATATATTTGATTCACCTCTTTTATATTTTAGTTCATAAGTAATTCTTGCATGTTCTCCGTTGTTATTTATTGCTTTGGCCAAGTAGTAAGTAGTGACTCCAAGAGGGAACGTTATGCTCGATTGTGGGTTCATGCCCCTCGATGACTAGCTTGAGTGACAGAAACATGAGTCTAGGGGATGTGCTGTTGCCACAAGGGGGAAAACAACGGTGCTTGTGCCCGCGGGTGCAAGGATTGTTTACTTTACGCAAAGTTCTTTTAATGCAGTTGTCTGTTGCATTGAGTTTACACTATGGGTGGGACTCGCAACTTAATACCAGCGAGATGTTCTGGATAGATATCTCAAGGTGGATGATTAGTAGTAGATATTGATGGATTTCGGTCTACTTACTTTGGCGTACCGCCCATGCTTTGAACCT